>LPNX010970574.1:23186-72946 GCA_001517045.1 Pseudotsuga menziesii
TAGGGGTTGCGGGAGAAAGAGAGGGAGGGGGAGAGAAAGAGAAGGGGGAGAGAGATAAAGGGGAAGGGGTAGATAAAGCGGGGGGGAGTGGTGTAAAATACCCATATAACCTACCAAAAATGCATAATAAAAAAAAAATATTCTTTATAAAAATATGTCATTAGTCATAAACCCTTGGCTTCATTCTTTGTCCCACATTCAACATAACAACAATACACATTATTCTTGAAAATGCATTCATGGTTTTATCCTAACTCCTTTAACTGGTTTGAAATCAAAATCTTAAGTTTACAAGTTTTTTTGCAATGGACTTCTCTGCAACTGACCTTTATATAAATAGAACTCCCTTCCACATTGCGGATTACGAAAATCACTTAATTCCTTAATAATCTTACCCTTCTACATTTTTGCTTTCACAATGCAGATTATGGATTGTAGAATCCCCATTCATTTTAATGAATTTTCTTTTTTGTTTTCCGCATTCCGCAATGAGGATTGTGTATTGTGGAAACCCTTACATTCAACCCTCTTTAATTTCCTCTTTCCACATTCCGTAATGTGGATTGTGGATTGCATAAACCTTAATGTTTTCACAATTTTATCCTTTCCACTTTCCACATTTCGCAATGCAGATTGCAGATTGCATAAATCTTAACATTTTCACCATTTTTCCTTTCCACTTTTCACATTTCACAATCTGTATTGCGGAAACACATATCTTTTTCTTAGTTTCAATTATCGCCTTCCACTTTCTGCAATGTGGATTGCGAATTTCAAAAACCCTTAGGTTCTTTAGAAATTACCTTCCGCTTTCTGCTTCCGCAATGTGAATCGTAGATTACGAAAAACTTAATTTTTCTTACATAATAACCTTCTGCCTTCTGCTTCCACAATGTGGATTGTGTATTGCAGAAATCTCTAAACTCTTTACAACACTGAATTTCCATTTTCTGGCTCTGCAATGCGGAAACCCCTAAAATATTTACAACTTTCCTTTCGTAAACCCACTTCTGCAATGCAGATTGCGGCTTGTGGAAGTTCTTAAGTTCTTCACTAGTTTTACATTTCCACAGGAATTTTGGCCCAAGGCTCATACTTCGTTTTCTATTTGTTTTCTTGCGTAAAACCAAGGGATATCAACCTTCGATGGCTTGACATCCTTAGGCCAATTTCTTTACTTAAAAAAAGTTCAATATTAGAATGTCATAGTGGGGTTTAGTAGCCAATTTCCTAAGAAACTACACTACCACACTTTCCTTCACAATTTTACCATTCATCTAAGGACTAATAATATCACACCAGAGATTCACTAGACTGGGAGGGGTTTAAACCCAGACAGCTCTTAGACTTCCCGTAGGGATCCCTTACATTGGTCATTAATAGTAGAGAAATAAAGCATCCAAGAACTCATTACAGAAATAGTATTACACTATTACTAAGGCCATATGACTAAAGACCAGTCCCAGTCCTTTAGGACAGAGCATGGGTATTATACCACCGGTAGACCATATAACAAATGTAGTTACCATTAACTAAAACAGAGAAAGGCATTCACCGTTGGAAACCCATATATCAAATGCAGTCATAGTTAACTAAAATTAAGCAGGACATTCACCCTTGGTAAACCCAGTATCAAATGCAGTCACTGTTAACTTAAAACATAGCAGTGCATTTACCCTTGGTAAACCCTATGTCAAATGCAATCATGGTTAACTTAAAAAGGAGGAAGGAAGTCACCCTTGGTAAACCCTATATCAAATGCAGTCACGGTTAACTTAAAACAGAGTAGGGGTTTTTCCCCCATTAGTAAACTTCATAACCCATCCATTCATAGCCATACAAATATATAGCATGAGTGTTACACCATTAGTAAGCCATAAAATCAATGCAAGTTACAGTCCCTTAAACCAGCGCAGGGGAATCACACCACCTCCTAAGCAACACATCCATCCATCCTAAGAACTGGTATTATCATTTTATGGACATTGGAACACACATTCATACACATGTGGATATATCCTGATCTTAATAGATTTGCAGAAACATGAACACGGTAATGGAACCTGTTTGCAAAGAGAGTCGATTGAAGAGGGAACATCCATGTTCCACCCAACCATAGATTAGGCACATATGTTCTCTGTCCTCAATCACCCGTGAACTAACTATATGTGCTGAGAGCAAAGGTGACCAACCTTAGATCTAGTTTCTCAATGCGAAACCACTTCCTAGCATAGAGTATTCACCCACAAGGGTATCTACTTTCCTGCATGCTCTGTGACACCCTTTCCTCCTTTTGTATTCCGCTCTTTATAGTTTTGATTCTAGGTGTTTTGCATCCACAACCGATTCCCAAAGGAATCTCCATCAACCACTGTGTTTCCTCTTTTTTAAGGCGTGCCCTTCACCATCATGGCATTCTGACACCTAGTGTACTTCTTGAGGTTAACCCTTCTATCCTCCCCCACTCTCACACACATATTTCCCTCATTTAACATGGTTGTCCCCATCATTAATTGTTTCATTCAAATAAAACGTTTCGATTACATCTATCCTTCAAGGACTTGTTGGTGGTTTCCAGAACCAACCAATCTTCAAAAAAAATAGTAAATTAAAATATTACATGCACTAGTACAAAATGAGGAATTATCTACTAGGTGACTAAAAATTCTAGTCACCATAGGTTTTCCAAGTGATTTACTACTAAATATGAGCAATTTTGATTGACCCAACTAAAAACAACTAAAATTAACGACTAATTTAGTCACCAGTTAAAAAATATGACTAGATAATAAGTGATAGAGTTAAAAATGACTAATTTAGTCACGACATAAAAAATGACTAGCTAGAAGAATATGAATTAGTCATTTATGTTAGTCATTTTTAATTGTGTCATGGAAAATTGCAAATTTGGCAATGAAGTGTAATTTTTGTAAGTTGTCTACCTTCTATTAGTAATATTAGTGCCATGCACCTCGATCTTCAGAGATCCAACAAAGCAATTGAATGAACTTTTAGCCTTATGGGGGCTTTTATGGTTCGCAAAAAAAAAAAAAAAAATTCTCTAGCTTTCTATTTTTGGCGAATCAAGGGTCATGATAATTGATTGGGCCAGAGGTCTCATCAAGTTGTAGTCACTGAGTTATATATGATTGTTGTTTGAAAATGATTGGGCTCCTAAAGAATTGTTTTCTTTATTTATCCTTCAGGAACCTATATAAAGAGTTCAATTCTGATGCGGACAACCTATCAAATCTTGCGATAGGAGACTGCCCCTGTATTCTTCACTAATTATGTAATTAGTACTCAAACAGAATTATGAACACTGAAGGTCACTTTATCTACTTCTAGTTTCTCCATTATGGTTTTTCCTTGGACTGTTTTAGGTTGTATCTGCATGACAACTCTCTAGAGCCCTACTATTTTTTGTCTCACAGTTATTTTGTCTTTTCCGCATTTTTGCTTTCTATAGGTTGATGGGTAGAATCCCTCTCATTTATTTTTGGATATTGTAATGTTTTTCCCAGGGCTTCAATATTGTCTTCTATCCTACTTTGAAGGGGATTTTACATGAACAACTATGATGTAATTTTGATTCTTATGAATAACAAATTACATACTTTTTTACAATGAAAAAAAACCATTAATATAGAAAGAATCCACCATGTTTCTTTCTATATTTAGAAAAAAAAATTTAAAAGCTATATTTTAACAAAATATATAATCTAAATTTCAATAAATTATAACAAGATATATAATTTATATTTCAATAAATAGAGATTCCATAATTTTTTCATTTACATGACCTTGGAAAAAACACAATTTAAAACAACCTATTTTGACAAATATATAATATATATTTTTATGTATAAATTCGTTTCCATTTTTCTTGTTTAACCTGTGCTTTAGGTTGTTTCCTTTTTAAGCTTTAGATTGAATTGCTTTATGTTGTTTCCTTTTAAAAATTTTGTACACTTTGGATTGAATAGGGAATGGAGAGAACCAACAATGGCAGGTGGGAAATCACAATCACAATCTTTTCATTTAAGCATTTATGGCATTTCTGGTTCTGCAATTTCCTCTCCTCTTTCCATGGCCATGGAATTTCCGCTTGCTGGTCCATCTTCTCATTTCATGATTTCAAGATGGATCGTATCTTCTCGTTTGGTGTGATGTATATTTCTTGAATATGGATGTCGGTGTTTGAGTCTCGAGAGTAGAAATCTCTGCCTGCTTCTATTTGTGATAGAGAATGGTGCTCGCCTCAAGGGAAAATGGATTAGGGGTTTGAATATGATTCTTTCTATGATATTTATTTATGTTCGTACATCCGTTTTCTCCCCATTTGTCTTTTTTTTCATTTTTTATGCTATGTCTGGAGGGAGCAAGGAAAATGAACAAGCATTGTATGTAGAGACGCTTAGTATTATTAATTTTTTTTGCACACTTTGGGATTGATTTTGTATTATTATGTGATGTACTTACTATGCTTTATGTTTAATGGAAGTGTGACCCAATTTTTGTTGAACTAGTGGAGTTATTTTATAATATTTTTTATAATACTTTTTAATATATTTAAAAATAGTATTTTAATTTTATTTTTTTAAATATATATAGACATATTTATATATTTATATTAAGTATTCTATAAAAGTTTATTAAATATAAAAAAAAAAAAATTTAGTATAAATTGTCGGGAGATCAAGTCTCACTAAAGGTACTTTACATTATCAAAATATTAATAACATAAAAAATTTGGTTAAATTTTTTCTAAGTTTTTTTAACATAAAAATAATTTGTTACAATAAACAAAGTAATTTATTAAGATCCCATAAATTACAGTTGATCCCCCTCTCTCTATCTTTCTATAAATTAAACCAACATAGATCCAAATCCCAGGCTCTATCAAGCGCCGAGAGGGATCAAATCTTTGGAGGTGCAGACCTCTTCTTAAGTATTGCACTCAACTATCAGCTTTAATGTGATTCAGACCCAAAGGCACATTTTTTTATTTAAGGTCCACAAATAATATTTTTATTATTAATATTTAATACTATTTATGGCTGCATATAATATTTTTTATTTTGTTAGGAAAAAACATTAAAACATCTCCCCCATACATAGTTTTAAAACCATGTGCAAGGCCCCCCTAAAATCATGGGTTGTTTAGGAGGCCTTGCACATGGTATTAAATCCATTTGCAACTACCTCCTAAACCATGTACAACAAAACCATGAGTTGTTTAGGAGGCCTTGCACATGGCTTTAAAACCATTTGTAGGGCCCTCCTAAACCATGTGCAATAAAACCATGGGTTTTTAAGAGGCCTTGCACATGGTTTTAAAACCATGTGCATGACCAACATTTTTTTTGCGGATAATTCAATTTTTTATTTTTATTATTTTTTATTATTTTGTTAAGTAGAAACATTACAACATCTCCCCTATATTGTGTTGTTTTTCTCACAAACATTTTTTTATGGCAGATAATTAAATTTTTTATTTATTTTTTATTATTTTGTTAGGTAGGAACATTACAACATCTCACCCATATTAGATTGTTTTTGTGGACGACATTTATTTTGGAAGATAATTAATTTTTTTGTTTTTTATAGCTGACATCTATGTAACGTTACGTAACATTACAACATTACATAACTTTACAACGTTACATAACATTACAACGTTACATAACATTACAAGATCTCCCCCATACTGGGCTGTAGAGCACCTCTTGGTGCAATAAAATAATTTACAAATTCTTTTATATTTATACATTCCAACTGAAGAAAAATTTAAAATAATATATATTTTGGTTTCCAACCCCCCCCAAAAAATGAAATTATGGATAAACCTCAAATAAAACTTAAGCCTAAAACATCTATGTCTAATAGCACGCTCTTGCAAAAAGCACTACAACTTTATATTTCGATCAAAAATTTGTGCAAAACTAAAACATCTGTGTCTAATAGCACATTCTTGCAAAAATCACTACGACTTTATATTTCGATTAAAAAATTGTGCAAAACAAAATAGCATAGCATTATCATATATGATCAACTTTAACAATTGTAATTTAAAAAACTAAAGATTATTTTCCTCAACAAATATGTTGGAAATCGAACCTTTTTGTAAGATTCCTTTTGCATTGCTTCAAGCTTCATAAAGCATTCATTATTTGATAAGTAAATCATCTTTCAAGATATCCTTTTCTTATCCTTTAATTCTCCAAAATCATGATGGATGGAGACATTACATAAATTGTTCCTTGTTTTTTTTTTCACTACCTTACTTCACTCCATCCACAATAAGAGTTAACCATAAGTTTTCTAGCTTATTTTTCTCCTTTGGTCAATTAATAATTACCTTGCAATTCTCTTTAAGTAATTTTGACTTAAAAAGTTTTAATATGTTATCATTCTATTTTAAATATTTAAAGTAAATAAAATTATTTTCTTCTATAAAAATGCATATTTAAAGTAAAGAAAACCACTACTCCTCTAAAAACAAAATTGTTGCACTCGATATAACTTTATAACAAGATGTTGACTTGGGGTATATTCAAGAATATATCTTGGCATGGAGCACATTTAGGAGGTTTATGTAAATTATTAGAGGCATATCTTTGAAAATTTAATTTTTTTTTGTTGACTAGTCAATTTTTCTTTATAAAACCAAATACCTTCAAAAATAAAAAATAAAAATAATCAAAAGTTAAAATTAACATTGTTTAATATTTCTATATATTATTAATATTACTAAAAAAATACTTAAAATCATTTTTAGCAATATAAATAAAACTAACCAAACACAATTATGTCTATACCAACATAACCTATATTTAAACCTTGCCACGTTATAATTCCATAGTTCAAACTATGGCATTTTTTTATGTTATATGGTTATAACACATAAAGTTTGACATTACCACTTGCATACAATATCTTCGTGTCATGACCTTGGATAAAGATATGGTCAAGATTTATGATGTGGCTTATAATAATATAACAATACACATTATATTGGTATGGTTTTAATGACCTTGGATAAAGATATGGTTAAGATTTATGATGTGGCATATAATAATATAACAATCCACATTATATTGGTATGGTTTTAATGGATATGTTTAACATTACCGCTTGCATACAATCTCAGCTTCATGGCATGACCTTGGATAAAGATATGGTTAAGATTTATGATGTGGCATATAATAATATATTAACAATCCACATTATATTGGTATGGTTTTAATGGATATAAACATATGCCTTTGTGATATGTTTTAAAAATTGGCGCCTATGGTTTAGGCTCCACATTATAATATGGTTTAAATATAGTGTTATAACATATGATTTACATGGAGTCATGGTGACGTTGGGTTTGGTTACTAGGCTTAATCCAAAAGCAAACAAAATAAAGAAGTATTAGGTACGCTTTCTCTTGGACATGGATATTGCATCCACACCTGCTACTCTGAGTAGCGTCTCCCGTCAATGATAAGATGTGTAAATACAATATCTAATTCCACCTATATGCCTTGCCTTCGGACATCCATGTTTTATTGCTTTAGACACCATCTGGCTATTGATATGTTGCACCTGTGTATTGGAAAGAAGGATATGATATGATGTGCCCATCCCTAAATTATATAGAAAAGGGAGGGGTTCTTTTCCTACATGACTAACTGGAATCCGCACCGCTACCACTACTACATTTCGATCCAAAATCCGACGGTTACTTTCGACGGTGCGTGGATTTTTTCTTTTAAACCTACCAAAAATTAGAAAGTTAGATTTTTTTTTTTAAATTTGGTCATAAGCGTAGATTAAGCGACGGTTAGGCTCATAAGCGCCGCTTAAGTGACGGATGTCCTCATAAGTGTTGCTTAAGTGACGACGATTCAAATTGGTCAATCATTTAAATAAATAAATTTAATTGGTCAATTATAAGAAGAAGGTGCTAAGCGTCGCTTAAGCGACAGATCCTTTAGATTCTTTACAATGTCCAAATTAGCGGGAATAGGTGGGGAAGAGATTAATCACTTGAGGGAGAAGGATGCTCGATGCTCTTTCCTTTTCCAAGCAATATGGATCTCCTATCATTCTGAAGCTGTTATGATTGAAGAGCTGGATTGCTGTGATGATAGAAGAGCAATATGGATGGGATTCCATTGAAACAGATGATTGAAGAGCTGGATTGCTCTGATGTGCCCTCCATGTTCATTTGCCCCATTTTTATGGAACCTATGCAAGATCCTGTTACCCTTTGTACAGGCCAGACCTATGAACGATCCAATATTTTGCAGTGGTTTTCAATAGGGCATCATTACATCTGTCCGACAACTATGCAGGAGCTCTAGGATGTCTCTCTTACTCCAAACACGACCCTCTCCCATCTCATCTACAAGTGGTTCTCACACAGATATATGATGCAGAAAAAACAGGCCGAAAATGTTCAGGAGAGAGTGAAGGAGCTTCTAGAGAAGCTCAGGAAGGCTAAAGGGCAGACTAGAATAAAGGCTCTGTGTGCACTTAGGTTGATTGCACAAACAGATGAATCTGCAAGAAAGAGTATAGTGGATGAAGGAGGGGTGATGTTTCTGTTGTCTCTGTTGGGTCCCTTCACTTCTCATGCAGTTGGGACTGAAGCCATTGGTATTCTAGTTAGGCTTCCTTTGGATTCAGAAGGAAAAACAAGCCTCACAGAACCGGCAAAGATCTCTCTAATGGTGGAATTTCTGCACGAGGGTACCATGGAGACAAGAATAAATTCAGCAAAGCTCATTGAAACTCTGGTGGATATCGAAGATCTGAAGTCTGAGAACGTTTCGAGTTTTAGGATTCTATTCAGCTTGTTGAGGCTTGTGAAGGACAAGAAGTATCCAAGGGCTATGGCAGCAGGACTTAGTTTGCTTAGAATTATATGTTCTTGCAAGCAGGTGAGGATTCATGTTGTGGGTATTGGATTAGTTGTACAGTTGGTCGAGCTTCTTCCTATTGTGAACCATTTTTTTATAAATCGTAGTACATCTCAGGCATTCAAGTTCATTTTTTATTTTGGGTATATATTCTATTTTTACAGAGCTTCAATGCATGTGAAATGCCACAGTCATTCTTTATCAATTGAATCTAGTTTGAGTAAAGTCTGGTGGCTTTATCAAAAGGTACCAGCTTTGCATTCTGTGGCCGTCATCAGAAAAACAAAAACCTAAAAATAGCTGATCTTAATTCAGCGACAACTTCACTTCTTGGACTTTGATTTGGGTTGTTTTTTTTTAAATTGGGTGTCTCGGATAGAGGAACTCAAATATGTACTTGGTTCCTTCAGAATTTTCGCAGAAAGTGATGTGAATACTACCATTTTTTTTACATATAAAAATCTGCCAAAAAAAAGACTTCCAATTTTTTGGCTAAAGAAAGTGCTTTTTATATAGCTTGTAGTGATAACCTAGAAATTGAATCACAAAGATATATAATATTTGTACTTCAGAAATAGCCAAAATACATTCACTAAAATAATAACACCAATGGCCAAAATACATTCTCTATAAGAATGGCACTAGGATAGAGAGAAAGACCTTTAAGTTTAAGGTTATATCATCAAATACCTCTTAGGGAATCACTCAACAAGTCATGCTTGATGAAAAACTATTCATCCAACATATGATCTTAGTATTGGCTGGAGAAAGACAAAGCTTTTGGATCTTAGTCTAGAACCTTTGCACATATGTCTTCTCATTTTGTGAACATTTGTTCCTTTTAAACGTATCCTTGTATCAGGCCTTTGGGAGATGAGTCTCAGATGGTCTTAGTGATTTGTGTAAGCTCAAAAATGCTATTGGATACACACTTTTGATACAGAGTAGTACAATATTTTGAATTTTCCAAACCCAGGTTCACTTAAAGTAATTTTTGCAGCTCTGCCTCTGCTCTATCCAAAATGTGTCCTCTCTTGAAACTGGGATCTTTCTCAGAGACACTTTCCATAGACCTTCCTGGAGCAATGATAAAATTAAAGACAGCCATGCACTATGCCTTAAGAATAACCAACCCCTTTCCTTCACACTATGATCTTTGTATAATGTTTGAAGCTGAGAGAGTATATCTAGAATGATATTTGCCAGCTGTGATAGCTCCCCTGTATGGCCAAAATGAACATTATGGCGCAGAATTCTGCTAAAAATTATGAAGTATTCAATTTCAAGCAACTTGTCTCTGCCCAATTCAGGACTCCATGGCAAAGCACCAGCTTCCTTAACATCAATATCTGATAGAGTGATCTATTAGCTTCATAGTGTGTCAATCTTATTTTATATTTTGCTTTGTAAATTTTAGAATAAACAGAGCAAGTCACGATGTTTATATATTTTTGGAGTTTTCTCTCTTTCTTGTTCTTCAAGGATAATCTTGATGTCTTATTTTACCTACTACTGCTAACAGGACAGAACTTTGGGGATTCAATAGTGATCCAAAAACTACCATGGTATCCACTGCCAATGGCCAAATTCACTTTGTGCTGGTGCCTCTAATGGCAACTGTAGCCTAGTGGACTAATTCGGATATACAGATACCATGAACCTTGCATAAATGAATCTTCTATGCATTCCCTTGGGACATTGTATGTATTCTATTCTACAGTCCCATTGATGGCCTTTTGGTTATTTATGGACAGTACTATAACTTCTCTCTTTCTCATGGAATGCTTTTTAAGTTTCAACTAGTGTTCTACTAGTTAAACCCCTTCCTGGTGTTACTCCCCATTTTGCATGCGTGTCCACATGTGACTTTGGTCACACTTTTGGGTGTTACATGTCCGATGGAGCTATGGCTGGCCTAGGTTCTTTGATGCTGGATTATTGCTTCATGTTATGATGATGTTCTTGATTCCCTAGACATATGGATCTTCATGATGTGATTGTAGCAATGGGACATGGATTTTTCATTATGTTGGGTTATTGATGTATTCTTCTATGGAAGACTATGGATGTGAGGGTCTGATGTTGCACTTCACTCATGCCTCACTTTGATTACCTTCATGCTTAAGGTTTTCCTGTAAGGAACTCTGTCTTTTTCTTTTGAAAAACATCTTGACACCATTTCCTATCATTGTTAACTGAATTTGCTTTGAAATCTGCCATATTCACACAGTTTTGAACAACAGACTAATAATGCATTTCAGATATACCATGAGAAGTGTAATGAGGTTCAAATTGTAAACTTACAGTAGCCAACAATTAGTCATAGATCTGTAGAGCGCTACCTCTTGGACAGCTTTGGAGGATATTTCATTGGATTTTTTACTTGGCATTTGCTTCTTGATTCATGGAAGCACCCTCTAGGGCCATTTATCTTTAATAAGTAATTTTGTACAATAATCATTTCAGCTTGATAAACAGTTTTACTTGATGTCGTTAATTATCACATACAAGCACCTTTATATAATACTATTTATTCACTAGTGCTCACCAAGATTGTGCAATTGCACATCACTAAACATTGAGAATAATGAAATTCTAGTAACAATAATAGTAGGTAGACCCAAGCTTGTACTTAGGACCACTTTATTATACAGGTGACTTTTGGACTGGGGATGGCATCAAGAGTTGTATTCTCCTCTTACATATTTCTTCTTGGACCGGAACATGATTATCAAATGCTGGTATGTTTTCCTAAAATGAAATTTGTTAATTAAAGTGATTTGTAGATATAAGTTTTGGTTCTGTTGTTGTGTAGACTCTAGAGCAAAGTGCTTGACTGCGTATGGTAGCCATTGTTAGGTGGCTCAATGCTATCATATTTGGCATGTTGTGCTATTCACTGGGCTTCATGTCCTTCTTATAGGATACATTGTAAACTATTGACCTACCTTATAGAAATGAGTTGGACAGATATAAAGAAACACTCTCATTACTACCTTAGGTTCAGCTGATAAAGAAGGCATTAGAAATGTTAAGACGAATAGTGCAGTCTTGTATAAGATTAATCTGTATATGAGTTCAGGTAAGACAGGGATCTGCCTGAAATGAAAGTAATTTGTGCAACTTATCTTGAAAAAATATGTGTTGTTTAAGATGTTAATCGACCTAGTCATAACATTTTATCATGCTGAAGATGATACATTAACATTATAAGTTCTCGCTCATAGTTTTTCAATTGAGACTTGGATTTGTGTATACTTTGATCCCTAGTTCCTGCTTGTAACAAACTATTTTGCATTCCATTAAGAATCTACATTACTTACAAGATCTATATTGATACCTTTCATTGTTTGAAATTGTGTGTAGAAATGAATCATGATCCTCAATAGATGGATTGATGGATGGAAGTCGAGCAACCACAAGCTTTTAATTAGATCGCTTTCCTTGTTTCGTTGGTCGGGTTGTTAATCCATATAGCCTTACTACAGTTCGCGGCTTCATCAAAGTTATAGAGTGAATTAAATACTCATTCGTGCTGATGTCGAAACTGGTGAAGCATGCCTATTCCAATTTTGTCAAAGATCTGCCAAAAATAACTCTTGGAAACTTATTCAGTCACTGAAACAACCTTTACTTCAGGCCCTAGGGTGTATGCATGCTTATTTTGAAGGATTTATTACTCATCTAATCCATATAAAGTTTAACAAAATCTTATGCAAAAACACAGAAACTTGCAAACAATATTGATTCATTTTAATGATCAATCTAGTCATCATCCTAAAGCTTTGAGCTTGATGATGGCTTATCTGATCAACAGGATAAGAATTAGAAATCCAAGATTAACAAGATACAATCAAAAACTCTGAACACTAACTCATTCTGAACTAGAAATTGTGAACCTTACTTGGGACTGTTACAGGACTCACATGAGACATAATAATTTGAAAGATAATCAATGAATCTAGGGTAAAGACCCAATGGAAATTATCTAGATCTAGATTTCAGGATGGAGATTATCAGATTTCTCAAGATTAATCAAAGAAATAGATCCGATCACTCTGTATGAACTCGCAATGCCTCCTTCATGCTGATATAAGATACTTATGGTTGAATTTGCTAACTGAATCAATTACATGTCAACTTAGCATCATGTGCCTGTCACCATCAGAGTGGGTCCATTATGTTGGTCCCAAGCTTGCTTTATTGATGTCAATGTCTTATAAGTTATTGCCATCAATCTTGAGGCTCTCCATCTAGCATAGACAACTTTAAGAGTGAGTTCCACTTCCCATGCAGTAACACAAGATTTATGTCCAAGTATGGCGAAAATTCCAATCAACTATAGAAAAGGATCCATATCAGATAGGTTCTCAGACCAGATAATGATGCCTTCTCTTCTATTTTGGATGATAGCCAGGAAGTTTCTCTTCCTCAGACTCCATAGACTTGGCTGTTTTCTTGAGGACCTTTCATGGTGCCACATTGTCACTGGGATACATTCTATAAGCACATAAGGAAAACACATGCATTTCTCATTTGCATATAATTGCAATCATTTCAAACGAGATCCCTATGTTGAGGGCCCTGGCATTCTCTGTGGCAATTCCCTAAAATATGAAGGGTGTCTACACATGTCCCATGGACACAATTCCTAGTTATGATGTGTGAGTCGTGACCTCCCAACCTGAGCCCCCTTGTGGTGGTGACCATGAGGGGCAAACACATTGCATGGGGGAACTGAATCCTTGTGGGGAATTGAACTTGAACTAAGGATTTCTTAAACATGGCACATAAACATTGTTTTAATACTTGATAGACATCATTGCAGAGTCTTGAAGGGACTTCAGTCAATTTTCAAATTTTTTAACCTTAATGTCCTTCAAGGGACTTTACCGGGACTCTTTTTAACTGCCAGGGATTTTATCAGGACTCATTTTTACTTCCAGTTGTATTTTAGCAGCCTGAATGCATGTTCTTTCTCTTGCAGGAAAGTTATGGAAATTGTACAGGATGAGTTTGATTATATTGGGTTTGTGCAAAAGAGAGTGATTTATTTTATGCAGAGGTCATTATAGTATGATATTGGTTCAAGTAACTATGTTTCAGTGTGATCCTTTGCCTTGTTTGAAGTATAGTTTGAGGAACTACTGCAAGATGCTTCCTAACACTGACTGACAAGCATCCATCTCCTGTCATTTGAAGATTACTCAATTATTGAACAAAACTCTAAAATGCGCCTCAGTTTTTATTTAGGCCATTGCTTCAGTTGTATTTTGTATTTTATTTTCTCATTTGATTTTATTGGATGCCAGATTTTGATTTGGAAAATTGTTTCTCAACAAGCAACTCTGGGTATAAGTTCAGAGGAAATACATGTCACTAACACAGCCATCAAAGTTAAAAAAAATTATCAACAAGATCCTGAGCAAACATGTCATATTCCCCCCAAATTTATCATTCATATTATTTTTTTTCTCTCCAAATCACTGGTTTCAAAGTTAAATATTTATTTTGCATTTATGTTCATGCAGTGCCCGTATATGGACTTGCAACTTCAATGTGAATGATATAGATGATCCACACACTCTTCCCAATGCTGATATTATTGCAGGACCAATTCTTTTTGGTCATAATGCTCGAATTTGGGACTGCTACATCTCTGATAATGTAAGTATCTACCTTTTCTTTCTCTGTTGTTATATTTTTACACTTACTCTGCTGGGCCACATTGAGAGCATAATGGCTGTAATGTATAACTTGACATACCAAATTTTTCTATCAGTATGTTAATATGGGATATTGATGGAGGACTAACTGAAGATAACTGTTTGGGCTATGACTGTTTGATACTATTCTTGGATTTGTGATGAAATTAATAAATGATTTATAGTTTTCTTTAGAAGACCGAGAACTTGTGGGGTGTTTTGAAGACAATTTACCAGTGTGTGAAAGAGAATAGGCATTGAGTTGAAAATTGCCCTTCGGAAAGCCTCAGTTGTAACAAGTTGTTGGTAGTGAGCTACAAGGCATTACCTGGCAGGTGAATGGCACCAAGAGGAGTCAAATCCGTGCAAGCTGGGATTTATTTATCCTTCATTGGGAGAGGAGTTGGAAGCTGGGATTTCTTCTCAAAGTATCCTAGAGTGAATACCAGGCTGAGTACTACTTGCCTGCTAGCCTCTGAAAATAGATCTCCAAAGAGAGCATCATCTTCATGCCCGCCTATAGATTCTGCATCATTTATTCCCAGCCCATCCTTGCTAGCAATTGGCCATGACTTTCCCATGCTTTTAATCCGTGGTTTTAGTAGTATTTGTTTCAAAAAAAATTTTTATCCACATAGCACTCTATTTTTCTTCATCACAAAGTATAATATGAAGCCCCAGAAGTTTTTAAGGACATGGTTTCTATTGTATATGAATAATTTTTACAGCATCCGTATTTGAAGAAAATTGACCTAACTTATATTTGTGAGAGTTGATATTCATGTGTTGTGTCATTCAAGTTATGCTAAGTGTGATCAGTAGAAAACTTGGAACAACTTTCATCTCAATACATTGTTTTAAAGGTCTGTACATAAAATATGGACTAAACTCTTACCTTTCTCTATAGGTCACAATGGAGGAGGAAAGGGACCAGTGTAAAATTCCTTGGATGTGTGAAGCACTCGATAAGTTTGAGGGTTATATTCTTCGAAGTAGAGATGTCTCAAATTCCTCATCTGAATTTACCTCGGATTCTTTGTCGTAGTTCTCAGATGAACATTCACAGCAGTGTATAGAAAATTCAGAGTGTGAGGAAATGGATTCTAGATGTGTAGATGCTGTTAGTTATGATGAGCATCCAATTAGTCCCATAGAGGAAACCTTGACTTTCGTTAACCTTAACCTTGAATTTCATTATGATTAGTGGAAATCATCAACAAACTGTCACAATTATTGACATTTTTTAATCTTCCATGGACTGTCACGATTTTTTACTTTTATTTTGGAAAGATGAGTCCTTGCATTTTAGGCAACTTGAGGTTCTTGTTCTGCAACTTTTAATGCGGAAATAAGGAGAGACTAGCAACTGTATGAATATATTTTAACTTAATTTATCATCTATAATCATAAATTCAATATTCAGGCATGCTGCTCTAACAGTTTAGTTGCAGGTTTCTGAGTTTTACAGCATAGAATAGCAGTTTGATTACAGATTTGGGGTCATACACAACCCCAAAAGTTCATCAATGAAGCCTTAAATCATCTATGGATTCCCCCTTGAGATTAGCAAATCACTAACCCAGAGCGAGAGGGATTTGTGTGAGGTGACATTGGCACATTTCCCCAAGTTATCTAGTCACCTTCGGGTATTTCTGCAAAGCATTCCCAGGTTTAATGATAATTAATGCAGAATCTATAGCATCAAGAAGAAATCAGAACCATGGCCACTGATCAGTGTCTCTTTAGGATAAGTGCATCATAATTGCTTTAATTCCTTTGTCTGCTGAGATTTACAATTGGATATATAAATGATATTAATTTTACAGGACAAGTTTTCAAAATTTTTGGGCTAGATGTTCATTTACCAGGATATGGGTATATGGATGCATATGGTATGGACGTAAAATTTATTCAAAATTGTCAGATATAGAGTTGGTTCAAAATAATAAATTTTATGTATCACATAAATGATAATTTAACTGAAATTTGAAACATAGAAAGCTAGGGGTGATTGTAGTGGTTTTTCATGATGACTAGGGCTTGAATCTGTAGATTCGTTTTTGTAAGTTTTGTTTTTATGTTGATATTCTGGAGCAGGTTTTCTTTGAATATAGTTGTTTTCATGTCTGCACTCTGGATTGCCCAGTCAGGATAGCATATGTCCTAGTATGGCTGGGAAATATATCCCTGCCAGATCTCAGTTTGATGCTATTCTTAATGGATCTGGTTTATATGCAAAATCACTAGCTCTGCTAGCATACACTAAAAGGATTTTATTCTTTTCTAGTTTTAATGATAATTTTGGGAAAAATCATAATACTGGTCCACTTCCTGAATATTCTATCAGCACTTTACTGATAATTGATATTATAGTTAGTGTTGTTATTAGGTCTCGGTACAAATCCTTTGAATAATAGAGCTCTTTGGTTGTATAGAGAGGCCTTTTGATAATAGTGTGATTCTCTTGGCTTCAATATTTGTTCTAATAGAAATAAGGAATTTAAGCCAATAAATATTGCATGCAGTCACTAAATGAACTGTAAAATAAAATTTTATGTGCTGGGGTTTTGCAGGTTATTTCATTAATATGTTACTTGATGGAAAATAAGAATGACAGAGGACCTTTTTTGGTAGTAGTGCCTTCGAGGTGCTCTGTTGTACAGCAATGTCCAAACATTGCTTTTATTTACTATTATACACCAAAATGCACACTAATAGAGAGAAGAGGTAAGATTCTCAAGGAACAGACAGCAACAATTTCAAATCTTAACAGCCAAACAACATTATATATTATCCAATTATAAATCTTGTACATAATTGTTTATGGGCGGTAACTTCCTTTCATCGCCCTAATACAATGACATGTTCCCAGAAAAGTATAGTATAAAGAATGCATTACTCACTACTGGCTATGAGTACTAGACAACAAGCTGCTATTTGCTATAGACTAGGCTCAATAGGGAGACATGCTGATCTCTTGTTCTTCGTGGAGGAGAGTACAAAGGAGCACAATCAGTCAGTCACTTAGAAGGCTCTAAAGCACAAAGAAAACCTGAGTAACTGACTGATAAGATGAATACACCATTTAATAAATCATCTCCTGCTAAACAAGAAAATGTCATCCTTGTCAAAATTTGCATCTTGAAAACCAAGTATGTTGTAACTCTGATTATCACTGAGTGCAAGCTACATTGATTTCGTGTTTAAGTGGTCAATTGGTAGAAAATATGACATTTATTAAAGTGAGCTTTGATTGTAAAATATAAAATTATCTTATGTATCTTATATATCTCTTAATTGTGGTCCATTTTGTCTTCTTTTACACTAGGGACTATCCTTGAATGTCGCTTTGAAAGATTACTATCTTCAAGAGCTCAAGAGGGTGGTAGACACCGCTTCTCAATGGGTGATCCATGCAAGACAGGTTTCAGGAGTATTGAGTTACAGGCTTAAAATGCACATGCTATTTATGTTTTGTCCATGTTCTCATGTTGGAGTTCATTAGTCATTCCCAGTGTTCTATTGCAGGTCATCGTAGATCATGGAGCACTTGAGTTGGATGGTGTCTTCCAATTGATTGCAGAAGGTGAAAGATTGCCTGTGGATTTCAGAAAGGAGCTAGAGGTAATCTGGCCATTTTTTATCTGAAGAATCATCTATGATATATGCTATACAGCCATTTATCTCCACACCTGGCAGATCCCACACAGGGGAGGAGCATGCCCACCAAGATTTGAACTGGGGTCATCTCCACACAATCCAGCATAAGAAGTTGAAGGGGCAGCACCAGGATCATAAGAATTTACAGATCACCGGTTGAACTAACATAATTTCCAGCAGCAAAAGAGAGAAGGGCAAGAAGACCCCACCCACCCATAAACCGAGAGCACGGCATCTAAGGTCTACGTAAAATAGAGAAGTGACCAAGCATGCCAGGCTTGTTCCATTCAAACTTTGGCATTGGATAGTAAATATTTGTTTTGTGACAACAGACAACAGACACTGATGCAATTTCATTCACATTGTGTTTGTCATTAATTATGGTTTTAAGATTGATGGCAGCAACTACTAGTGGAGGAATCTCTTGAGGAATATTCACAGACCCTGCCACTTTTATCTCCTTTGGAGACCCTACAATAGCTTCAAACTTGCACCAGCTAATTCGAGATGAACTTGGGCAGCAGACAGCATTGGAAATTGAAAGCCATGCTGGGCCTCGTATTCTTCTTTTAATTAGAAATAATTCTAGAGCACTGGAATGGGTACCAAACAGAACAGAGAAATGATTTCCTTTCAAATCAGTTGGAAGAGGTGGGTCCTTAAAAGGATAGCTCAATTTCAAGACATGACGTTCTCCAGTTGGTACATCAGATCGCTCAAATGCATAGTTGCGCTTGACTGGTACCATACTAAAATTAGTCACATTCAGATCCATTAATTTTTGTGAGAGTTCTTGCTTTAGGCCTGATGCCATCTCCTGCAATTTTTTTCCGCAAAATAGATTGTTCAACTACACCATCTTTTGCAGCTTGCTCAAGCTCTGCAATCACTTTATTTGGGAAGACTGAAGGAGTTGGTACAACAAAAAGACACCGTTCCATGTTTTGTACCACCACACAACAGCTAGCATATGATTTTCTGAATTTCACCTTGCCAAATAGATATATTGTACTAGGATGAGCTCCATAAGCCTCCTCATATGCATCAATAAGGTAAAAAATCAAAGCTCCATCTGACTCCAATGGTAGATCATTCACATCTTCAGAAGTTAAACGGTTATCAGTCTCTCCAACTTTTGCCAATTTTTCATCTCCACCCTGCCACACTGCTTGCCAGTCGGCAGTTGCTTTGGCAGATGAATTTTCATAGCCAATTAGAGCATTCAATACACATTTCTCCTTATCATCCTTCTCAACCTTTACTTCCAACTCACCATCAGCTGAAATTGCCTTGCCATTGTCAGATAGCATAACCTTGGGCTTTAAGTCATCCTCCTTGCAGCTTGGATCTTCAGCAAGATTAATTGGAAATTGAACAGAAGCACACTGGTCCTCCATTATTGACTTAGAATTTTGGCATTCTGTTGTTTCAGACGGTGCAGATTCATGTACAGTTTCAACAAAGGGAATTTTCTGCCTGCTTTCCAAATTAATACACGGCTCCCAAGAGGCTTCACTCACTTGATATTCTGGCAGGCTTGAAGAAAAATCTTGGGGAGAACTCTGAATACTATTAGTAAATGTATTCCCTAAAGATGCTGCACTTTTTAAGCCTGTTCGCCTCCTTCACTTTTCCCTATCGGATGCATCAGGATTAATCTCTGCAAGAACATCTTCTAGAATACTGTCCGTCGAAAACCCCTTTATTTGCCCGCTCTTGTCTTCTTTGTTCTTCCGGAACATTGACGCTGAGGAAAACATCGACGAAACATTCTGTTTCCCCATCAAGAACCACTGGATTAAACCTCTTCCAATTCCTGTCCATCTCACGAACCAAGATCCAAGAAGCCGCCGTTGTTGCTCAGTGCCTCCAAAGACCAAATTCTATAGGGCCTGTACATGATATTTTGTATTTTTTTTTTTAAACAGACACAAGCGTCGGTTAAGCGATGCCTCTATCTGTCTCTTTACCGACGAAATGATGGCTATATCCGTCGCTTAATCGATGGAATAAAGGTAATTTTTTAAAAAAATTGACTATACCGTCGCTTAATCAACGACCTTTCTGTCGCTTAACCGACGGTATAAGGTTATTTTCTCAAAAAAAAAATTACTACCGTCAAAAATATTCTGTCGCTTAACCAACACGGTAAATTTAACTGATGGTTGTTGAGGTGTCGCTTAACTGACGGTTACTTAGGTGTCGGATAACCGACAACAAGTTTCCGATGCTTAAAAAAAAATCAAAGTGTCGTACATGCGACAGGGAAGTGTCGAAAATCCGACATGACGGCCGTCGGATTTTTGGTCAAAATGTAGTAGTGTACGTATGGCACATGATCCCCTAGTAAATAGCTATAGAGCGCCTAACGCTTCCATAGACCAGAAATATATACCCGAGATAACGGTGGATGCCCTATTGTAGACCGAGGGTTTTTATGCAATGAAGTGAAGCTTCATTTAGTTTTTGGTTTATTGAGGGAAATGACATCAATGCAAACAAGAGGAGCTGATCCTGAGAATGGAACAGAGAATTTACAAAGCAAGGAAAGAACAGGCTGAGGCCGGGGTCGTGGTCACTAAAAATGAAACCCTTGCCCCATTATATGAATTACAACCCTACCCTACTGTGTTGAATACTTAGGCTAAGAGTACTACATTTACAAGTAATTTGTCTAAATCTAAGAAGATGCTTGAAGACACATCTAAGAAGAGTAAATGGAATTGGAATTTAGGAAATTCTAAACATGGTGATGAGATTGGTGTCAGTGGACAGAAATTAAAACTGACAAATATTTGTATTGAGCTTCACATTGGGTCTCCACTGCCTTCAGAATGGCATCAATGTTTACACCTTCAGGTTTGTTCTGTGTTTTTCTTGATTATCTATTGTGTTTTTTTTCTATTCATGTTTTTTTCCTTTGTTGTGGATGTGGTGTAGATGAAATGGCTAGATCATAATTCCCTTACAGTAACAGAGGAATGCTACACCTGAAGATGCACTATAATAGGCCATAAGGATCAAATCTATCACTGGATATCCAATGATTTTCACAAGTTGCAGCCCCAAAAATAGGTCAGACCTACCTAGGTTCATAATAATATTGCTATGTTTATAGATAAAACTCAGGAACTAGCAATTCCAACGTTTGGTAGACCAAAAATGTTGTGTATAGGATTTTATACTAAAGGTTATAATATCTAAGAATTTCCTCGCCTCAAGGTTCAAGGGAGGGACCTGGACTCTTTACTTTCCCTATGGGACCCCTTCCAGAAATGCTTACGAGAGGAGTTGTGCAAGTCTTTACCTATTGT
The DNA here is from genome assembly GCA_001517045.1 of Pseudotsuga menziesii. Lineage (NCBI taxonomy): Eukaryota > Viridiplantae > Streptophyta > Pinopsida > Pinales > Pinaceae > Pseudotsuga > Pseudotsuga menziesii. Next base: position 44,781 of record LPNX010970574.1, read on the forward strand.
TGCACCTCTTTTTTTGTAGTAGATTATAATGATTTCCCAAATACTAAAACTACGTAATCTGCTTAATATTGTTATATTTGTAAGATTCATGAGAAGCCCCCATGAATTGTAAGACTCATTGATTAACTTTGGGGATTACAACAATCTCATATGGAAATAATCCTTCCATTACTCAAAGAATCCAACCTTTTAACAAACTAATTCAGAATATATACAAAAGGAGAAGGAAACTAAATATAGAATTAGAAAGTTAATTCCTAAATTTATGCTAACAATCTGACAGCTTCACAATATATCCTAAATGAATTCAACTACATTCTATCCTATTTCTAACTTAACTCTTCCATTGACAGCAAAGCTAACTCGATTCTTTCCAGAACTAGTTCACTAAATTGATTACCACTAACCTAAACATATGGAGAATATTCAATTAATGGAAACCCACTCCCTTTTGTAAAATTTAGAATCTTAATTTTTGAATGGCCATGTTTCAATTTAAGAGTGATTCCCCTGCATCATTTATCCTTAGTAAAATATCTAGAGTAACCTTCGTAAGCAACATTACAACTTTGGGAGAAGAGAGGTATGTAGTGCTTTGGAGCATATAAACACAATTGTCAAAGAAAGAGCTAGTACTAATTTGCCAGGTGCAAGAGGTGTGAGTACCTCCTAAATGCATACTAATTTTCCATATGTGAGAGGAAGTGATTTTTTAATTTTGGTAAAAAATTAATGACGTATTTTTTATGTTTATCTATTTCTATAAGTCGTTGTTCATTTTTTCTTAGTTTTTCTAGAATTTGAACTTTAATAAAAGTGGTTTCTAAACCCAAATTTAGATTACAAGTAATATGGATATGGTGGGTGTATATTGCATAATGTCAGAGGGTGTCATTTATGATTTGTGTTATATCTGGAAACCTACATCCATTTTTCAATAGTGCTCACAAGTGTTTGTCGATCCCAAGAGTTGATACACTCAATGTTTGTACTTTATGTATAAGTCGATGTGATCAGGTGGCGATGATGTTAATGAATCCAAGTATGTGTAAAGATTAGTCGATGCCGATTCTCATTATGCTACTCCATTCAGTCGATCACAGAGTTGATACAAGAGTCGATGTCTTCTTATGAAAGGAAATATTCGTTAGAATATTTTCATTGAGGGCGATTCTTACAAAGCTTGGTTCCATGATCAGTTTTATCTCTGGATGCCTATTTCAAATGGGGAACTTTCCTTTATACATATTATTTATATTGGTAACTTTATTTACCATTTTTTATTGTTCGATCTCTTTCCTTATATATCACTTTATTTGAGAAGGAGATAACCAATTAGTTAATATAGGTCCCATTTTGCCTTGTTTCCTGGTTTCACTTTCAAATGACATTCCTTGACGGGTAGATTCAGAAGGTAGGGCAGCCAAGAGCCAGTTGGTTCACGGTAGAAAGGAAGTTATGATACAAGGAATATCTAGTCTCTTTACCAAGATTGTGCTAGTAGATTGATTGCTCAGAGTGAACCATTAAACTAGAGGAATTGGGGAGTACAACTAGAGGCCGGGGAGTACAGATGTTGAGGGAACTCATTGGGGCGGTATGGTACAATATTACATGGCAGGAGTGAAAGAAACCTCCAATTAAATAGAATTTTAATATAGATTTGATATGTGTGTCTTACACCCAACTAGGAATGGGCTAGTAGATTATAATAATTGGCTGGGTAGTCTACCCCATACCAATTGGCTTTACCCAGTATACCATACTACTAGAAGACCAACCATTACAACAAGCCTACCTTACACATAGGATTACTACCTGCCACATAGTATTTACCTAGTCCCACATTCCACCTCTCTACCAGATATTACTACTTACCTGATTCATTGTTCATTTAACCTAGTCCACATAGTAAAACAAAAAATATTAAAAAAAAAAATATTTATATAATAAAATAATTAAAAAAAAAATCTATATAACTTATATAAACAAATAATAAAAATAAAACAAACCCAACCACCAAACATAATTTATGAAAAAAATAATATATATATATATATATATATACATAAAAAACGAAAAAAAACCATTTTCCAAATTAAATAATAAAATATATATATATGAAAACACACAAAAATTTTATTTTCATGGGTAGGTCAAACGGTCTTGACCCAACCTCTATAGTAACGGCATTCTGATTTTCCTTACCATCCTTCAATTCCAACAATTTAGATTGATGCTCAGCCTGCTACTTCTTGTCAAATAGCCTAACCGTTCACGCCAAACATTGGAGGGTTTGGTAGGTTTTGGATATGGGTATTGGTCATACCCATTGAGGAGTTTGGGATGGGTATTAAACGTGGTTTATTTCACAATTTATTTATTTAATTGCCATAGCTACCATGGATAAAGCATCATTGGAGAGAACCTGGAGACTTTTGAAGAGGTGGGTCGTGAATTCTGCACCTCTGGAATCAACACCACCTTCTTTTCTTACAAAATCCTTGGTAAGTACTGTGAATTGATAAAATTTTAGTGAATGTTGGATAAAAACCCTATTCGTCCCCTCACCAGAGAGTTTCCATCCATCATGATTTTGGAGAATTAAATTTTTAGTGACTAAATTTTAGGAATAAATTATTTTTAATGAGTAAATTTTTAGTACTATAAAATTTCGCAAAACATATTTGCCTCTTCAAGTGTGCCATTAACAAATAGTAGACCATCATTTGTCATGGAATTGTTATTTCCCCATTACAATCTTCAGTGTTGATCATGGCTGCGTCAATCAGGATTCACCATTTGAATTGATTCAATGCAAAAATATACCTTTGGAGTGACTCCCACTCCAAAATTATCAGGGTTTCTATGAAGATCTGACGTGGGGAGTCACTTTGTATATGTTATCCAAAATTTTGTTTTGTGCAAAATATTAAAATAACCCTCTGACGAAGAGGGGAATAAACCCTTGGCTCATGAACAGGGATCGCTAGAGCAATTAGACCCCCTATATTCAAACACCTTTTGTTTCTCCAAGGGACCCTCGCTATAGTCCACTAGTTGAACATCCTCTGCTTCTATCCCTAGGGTTTCTGTAGATGACAGTTTTCATCACCATATATATATATATATATCATCCTCTAATTCTATCCCTAGGGTTTCTATAGATGACATTTTTCATCACCATATATATACATCTCGAATTCTAGTGCCATTAAGTTAGCAAACTCACGACTTAACTTATCATCATTACAACAAAAAATGATATCGTCTACACAGACAACGGTAACTAGAATCCCACTCTTCTCTGTTTTCAAAAAGATATTTCTATTTGCAATGCATCTTTTGAAACCTTGTTGAAAGAGATACTCATCTAAGAGTTCATAGCCCTTGGGGCTTTTTTTAACCCATAAAGATCATTTTTTAGACTCCAAACATTGTCCTCCTTTCCATGCAACTTGAAACCATCAGGTTGTTTAGTGCATACTTCTTCATGTAAATCTCTTTTCAAGAAAGTGGATTTCACATCCATATAATAATATACCTTGAAATTTTTGAAGCATGAGTAATAAAAGAACATATATTGTTGTTCCATCCCATTATTGCATCCAAAACTGCCTTCACATGTGACCCATCCTAGACCTGCCAAAGCAGGTGAGTGCCAATGATTAGAAAGGCCTGTGCTCAAGGATTTCCAATTATTTGAAGCATGTTTGTGAATCTCGACAGAGTTGTGGATCCAATCTAGGAATTTTAGGTTCCAAGTACTTCTGAACCTAAATTCTCTTCCATAGACCCTCCTTGGACATCAAGTTCTAAATTTTTTTAGTTGTCAGTGCATGTGACCAAAAGTGAATAACTGCTTCTGATCCCAACCACCCTCATTCTTTGGTTTCGAGATCAGTTTCCATCTTGCTAATGGAAACTAATATTGTCAGATTTGCCTCTCCAAAGAAAATGAGAATAAATCTTTCTAATGTTTTCTAATGACTAAAGAATCCCTGAATACCCGAAGATCTATAAACAGAGCTCAGGGTGAAAGAAGCTCAGCTCAGTTTTTATTACCCTGACCTGCATTAGCAATTAAATGAAAATAGTGTTGTTTCTGCAGGAAGAGAATGCCTCCAATATGACATATTATCATCCCTTTGGCATGCTCCACAACTTCTTGAATGTGAAGTATTCAAGGCTCCCTATCCAACCCCTCACCAGAGAGTTTGTCTGCAGTTCTGGTCAATTTCCCTACATATGTGTAGGTAAGATATTTTTGTGAACTGCAGAGATATAGCTTTGACATGTTCTACAAGTGTCAGGTGAGAGATGTCATTGATGTTTTGATCATTGGTCATCCACTTGATGACTAAAGAATCTCTAAATACCTGAAGATCTGTAATTTTCAGATGATGAGCTAGTCTAAACAGAGCTCGGGGTGCAAGAAGCTCAGCTCAGTTTTTAGCACCCTGACCTGCATTAAAAATTACATGAATATAGTGTTGTTTCTGCAGGAAGAGGATGCCTCCAATATGACTAATTAAAAAATGTCCTTCACAGCACCTCCAATCTGGAATCTGGATGGCAACATGAGGGAGCAGATGTGTATACAGGATGAAGTAAGGAAGGACCTAGACAAGAACGTCAAAACAAACCAAAGAAGGCAATGCCAAGAATCACCCTGAAGGAAGCCAACCCTATGGACAAAAAATCTGCCATGTAGCCAGTCTATGGAGGATATGGAAGGCAACGATATAATTGTTTATCTGTAGTCATCCTTAATGCCTATATTGTTATGTTTTTTTGTGTCTTGCTCAAAGGAAAGTTTGTAAGCATCTACAGTGCAATAGGAATTGTGAAAGGTGAAAATAAAGTAATAGTTATACTGAGAAAAATACAGCCAAAGGCTCTCTGGGCTCTACCAAAAAAAAAATGGTTTTTGAAAAACTGCTTGACCTTTGTAATAGCTAATTTAGCCATTTAATACAAATACTCTTAGGTTTTGTTTAAAAAACAAAAAGAAACAGTGCGACAGTGAGTAGTACATGACAAACGTTTAATTTTGATAGGTGATTTCATTCAATTAATTTTGAATGCTAACATAAAGAAAAACCGCAATGGTGAGCAGTTAGGGGCAGTCCTTTCATTTTGATAGTTGATTTCACTAGGGTACCTCTCTCAGAAGGGCACAACTTGTATTAATTTTCACATAGCAGTGGTTGTTTGACAATTGAATAAATATTTTTTACTACCCAACACAACCTCTGGTATTGCCTTGCCTCCTAATAACAAGTACCTGACTTGCCAAGTATTGATATTGTATCTATTCCATTGATATGACCCCATTGTGTAATATCCATTAATTATTAACTTCAAATATATATTTTATGTACATCTTATGCAAAGTTAATTACATGGGTCTCTGGCACTATTAGAGATGGGATTGAATTATGAATGAATAATTCTCAACTATTATACTTTAGTTTTGCGGCAGTCTTTTTAGTTCCAGTGACAAAATGAAAACCCTCCCTCGTAGAAAATAATCCTGCAAGACGGCATAGGAATTTAAGACCCTTGTTATAAACAAAACTTTTCGAATTAAAATGATAGCACCTATGCATAAAAACCCAATGAACTAAAGTTTAGTTAAAACAAAATATTTTGTGCTAGTAAAAAGTACACTATTATTTTTTAACCATCATGAACAAAAATTTTACCATACCTTTTTGTAGGACGGGCTTTAAAATCGATTTAGTTCCTATGAAATTCGTGTCCTTTGGACGTGAGACTAATTCCCAAGTACAACTTCTTTAAATTTGTTCAATTTCTTCCTACATGGCTTTATTCCTATACAAAGCGATGCAACAGGAGGAATTTTGAGGCACATCTTGTCTCAACAACTTTCAACAACTCCAGCTTGAAGAATTGTCAAAAAAATGGCTTCAAGGTGATGATGGTTTATGATGGTTTATGATGATTAGTAGAACTAGTAGTGCTACTTATGCTAGATATTATTAGAACTAGTAGTGCTATAGATCGACAACAGCACTACCTATTAGTGCTACCTATTAGTAGAACTAGTAGTGCTACTTATGCTAGTAGTGCTACAGATTTACAACATGTCACATGCAACAAAATTTGAGGAAATTTTATATGGAAAATTCTAGTCACTATAACTACTAAATTTGAGGAAATTTTCTAGCTCACTATGACATACTTCAAGATTGCCCCATACACAGTCCAATTTCAGCTCCAAACTCAGACCTCAGTCTGCTCACAAATTTGCCATTGTCTTGCTTAAATGTCTTCTTCAAGGCTGCTCCTAACCTATTGCTACATCGGATTTTGAAAATGATTTATTATTAGTGTTGATCCTTTGTGTTTTTTCTCTATGTATTGGTTTTGATGCATATCAATTAAAGAACATATAGATGAAAATAGTGGAAAGTTAGAGTTAACATATCGGTTTTATAATTGAATGCAGGAAATTGAAGATGAGTCAACAACCAATTTTTACAACTGCTGACTACCATGCATACGACGAGAGAATAGATGATGCAAAGAGCTTGCTTAAATATGCATGTCCATGTAATGATTGTTGTGGTGGTAAGATGAGAAAAAGACAAGTGATTTATGAACATATGCTAAAATTTGGTCATACCGGGATTAGCCCTTTCCCTCAAAATTATTATCCAGATAGTTTACATTTACATAGAATGAGAGACGTAGAGGTGCCAAACATAAACGATGAGGCAACAAACATAGATGGAAACTTCAGAACCTTAGATGAAGGGATCGAAGTTGATATAATGTTGAATGAGGGCTTCAAGGATGATTGGTAGAAGTTGATGGAGGATGCTTCAAAACCTGTGTATGATACTTGCAAGTTCAGTCATTTAACAACAATTATTGTACTCCTTAACTTGCAAACAGTGCATGGTTTGAAAAATGAGAGTGTTGATGAGTTATTGGCATTTTTACATGAGTTGTTGCCACCTAAATCCACATTGCCAACAAAAAGGAGAGAATGTAAAACACAAATAATTAAGCTAGGATTAGGGTATGAAAACATCCACACATGTGTGAATGGTTGCGTATTATTTCGCAAAAATCTTGCAATTGAGACGAAATGTCCTAAATGTAAAGAAGGGAGGTATAAACCAATGTTGAAATCAAATTCAGCTCCTAGAAAAGTTCTTCAACGCTTTCCACTAATCCCACAGTTGCTTCGAATGTATAGATGTCGAGACATTGTTGAGTTGATGCAATGGCATGCCCAAAATAAGAGCACTGATGGAAAACAATGATTTGTGGTAGATTCTAAGATGTGGATGGAATTTGACAACAGATGGCCTGATTTTTCCCAAGATCCTCATAATATGAGGCTTGGTTTAGCTCTAGATGGCGTGAACCCATTCTCAGATCAAAGTACTAAATGGTCAACTTGGCCGGTGTTTTTAATAAATTATAACTTACCTCCATTGTTAGCAACCAAACCATTCTTCTTGATGTTGTCATTGAATATACCAGGAAAGAAAAGTGTGACTTCAGATACATTTGATGTGTATTTAGAGTCATTATTTGATGAGCTAGCATAATTGTGGAAAGGAATTGAATCAATTCAAATTTTACAGGATGGCCATTCTATCCAGTTCACTCTAAGAGCTTATTTATTGTTTACGATACATGATCTTCCTGGATATGGCACATTGACTAGTCTAAATGTTCATGGATACCATGGATGTCCGGCTTGCATGTTTAAGGATTTTGTGAGACACTCAAGTAGTTTGCGTAAGTGCATTTATTGTGGACATCGTGCCTACCTTAAAATGGAGCATCCATATCATCAACAAAAGTCACGTTTCAATGGTCAAGAAGAGAATCGTGAAGCACCATTGGCAAGAACAAGTGATTACATTATTGAGAATGGAGAAAAAAGAATGCAGTTTATTAAGGATGGTGGAATTCGTGGTACTAAAAATGATCCACTTAATGATAGTGGTGTAAAAATATTGTGCATATTCTATAAGTTGCCATACTTTAAGCATATATCCATTAGGCATACTGTTCACTTTATGCATACTGATAAAAACATAGCTTTTTCTATTATAGAAACTCTTTTTGGTGCATATGATACAGTGTCATCATGCCTAGACCTTGAACAACTAAAGATTCATCTAAATATTTGGCTTGAAAAAAGTGGTGATGGAAAATATAGAAAGCCTATTGCTCCTTATGTGTGGACGAATGAACAACGTGCACAGTTCTTAAAGTTGATGTCTCAGACTCACTTTCCTACTGGATATGTAAGTAGTAATATTAGAATCCAAATTGACAATAATAGCTTAAGAGGCCTCAAGACCCATGACTATCATGTCATAGTCGAGGTTATTTTACCTATTGTGGTCATATCAAGTTTGGAAAAGGGTCCAAGATTGGCAATTATAAGGTTGGGCCTAATATTGAAGAGAATGAGTTTGCATGTGCTAGATACTTCAAACTTTGATAATTTGAGGGAAGAGGTTGTTGAAGTCCTTTGCTTATTGGAATGAGAATTTCCACCAACAATATTCAATATTTCTATGCATCTTCTTATACATCTAGAAAATGAACTAGAGCATTGTGGCCCAATAAGAATGAGATGGATGTATCCTATAGAACGATATATGAAGCTTCTGAAAAAGTTTGTTCGTAAAAAGGAAAAACTAGAAGGTAGCATGTGTGAGGGATATTTAATGCAAGAGGCCATAGGTTTTTACACAGAGTATATGAAGGATTTTAGTAGTGTCAATCGACGTATATGGGATGATGATGAATATGAGAGAGTTGTAGGTGAAGCATTAGAAGGAAATGGACATTGCTTCAAGATATCAAATGAAGAAAGAACTTCGATACATGCCTATGTTCTTCAAAACACATCCACATTTGATAAGTGGCGCAGGTAAAATTTATTTTACATGATAATTTTTCTATTTAATTTCATCTAATAGAAAATTTATTTTCATTCTTACTATCATGTTTGTTCATATTCTATGCAGAAAATACAAAGAAGAGATTCAAACAGGGATGCAACCATCTCAAACGCGTAGAATTCAAGAATCTAATATTGGAGGTGTTCCGAATTTTCCAAAATTTGATTATTGGATTTCTGATGCAATAAATTATGCACAACAAGGTCAAGATCTAACGATTGAGGAAATGGATCTTTCATGACCTCCACATATATATGCTTACTGTTTCAGTGGGATGTGGGCCTATGGTAGTCATTTAAGAGTGGAAGAAAAGGACACAGGAAAGGTAAATTGTGATTGTGTTGTTAGTTCTGAATTTCATCACGACACTGGTAAGAATTTCTATGTTGGATTCATACAAGAAATTATTAAAGTTGATTATGGTGAAACTAGTCCTATATTATTAAACTGTAAGTGGATCAAACCATCTGCAATACAGCATGATAACCAAGCATTTCTAATTGACGATATAGCAAGCCCAGGATGGTCATATGTCATTCAAATGGAGCCTCGTTCGAAAAGGAAATTTATGCAATGTGTTGATACAATCGTTGATGGGTAGTGTAATAGTTTACAAGAAACTTTGGAAGAAGAATCTGAAGATGTCGATAGAGTATTTGAAGAGGAAACTTTTCTTCCTAATGAAGACCTTGAGATAGAGAATGTAATGCATGGTTAGGAAAATCTATTGTATGAGGACAATGATGAAGATGAAGCAGATGCTTACATAAGTGATCAGGATTGTGATCTTGATGGCAATGCAAATGATAATGATGATGATTTGTCCCATGACTTTATGGAATAAAATTTCCCTATGTAAAGGATTTTATTGTTTTGGCCATTGGGATTAGGTAGCCAAAGGGTTTTACTAAACTTTGTATAAAATTTAACATTAATGATATTTGATATGCAACATTTTCATTTTCATTTCTATTCATCTCTATATACACGATATATGTGGGTTATTATTGCCATGTTCTACTTCTTTTTAGTCCTGTGATTCCAATGGGCTCCCGTTAGTGTTTGTTGCTGTCATGAGCATTTGAATTTAGATATTTTATAGTCGTTGTTTGCACATGCACTAATGGTTTTACTAAACTTTGTATGGAAGGTATCCTTAATGATATTTGATATGCAAACTTTTCATTTTTGTTTCTGTTAATCTCTACATACACGATATACATGGGTTATTATTGTCATGTTCTACTTCTTTTCAATAATGTGATTCCAATGGGCTCCAGTTAGTGTTTGTTGCTGTCATGAGCATTTTAATTTAGATATTTTATAGTAGTTGTTTGCATATGTGCTAATGGTTTTACTAAACTTTGTATGGAATTTATCTTTACTGATATTTGATATGCAAGATATTAATTTTTTTTGTTCATCTCTACATATACGATATATGTGGTTTATTATTGTCATGTTATACTTCTTTTCAGTACTGGGATTCCAATGGGCTCCAGTTAGTGTTTGTTGTTGTCATGAGCATTTGAATTTATATATTTTATAATCGTTGTTTGCACATGCACTAATGAATTTTTTAAGATAAATTTTGGACATATAGGCTATGAAGAATAAGGGGTTCAAACGTAAAAGTGACCCCAACAAAGATGAAAATGTGACAGAATACGAGCGTGGTCATAAAGACCACATCACAAGAAATGAAGAGTATTTGTCATCCCTTGGTTATGGAAATAAGTAAGTAGTTACTCCTTGTACCTTTTCAATTATATGCATATTTGATGGAAGTTTTATATAATCTATTTCATGATTTAGGCCATATATGCTTTTGAATCTAATTGGTAATTTTTTTTCCTTATAGGGGAATGCTGGATTCTACCAAAAATGATCATCAGAAACAAAATGCAAGCAAAGAAAAATCCTCTCCATCTCGTAGAAGCAAACGCCTTGGTAGACCAATACATGAAGATGAAGTTAATGATAATAATGATCAAATTCCTCATATTTCAGATGATAATGTCCAAGATTTGTATGAAAAGGTGGCATCTTCTAGAGAATTAGGCTTGTGAGATCTTTTTTTAAAATTAAAGCAAATATTTGAAGGCTCATCTAAGGGGATTGGTGACCTAGCAAGTGCCACACCTGTTGAGGAGATTCCTAATATAACTAGTGATAGAATTGTTGAGGGGATTGGTGAGCTACCTATTGCCACAGCTATTGTCTCCAATTATGAGGAACCAATTAAGCCTTCTTCCTTAGAAAAAAAACACCAATTACATCTCCTCAAAGGGATGTGCTAGGAAATGAAACTTCTATATCCACAAATATGAGTGGTTTTTCAACGCCCAAAACTAGTTTTAAAGATCCATCACCTTTCATCAGAAGACACAGAATTATTCAAGTCTTATATAGGAGCACACAAAGGGCAGCAAAAGAAAGAAAATCAGAAGGGAATAAGGCTTACGTGGTTGAGGTAATAGATGGTGAGCCTACTGGACCAAATGCTTCAAGGTGGTCCTCAGAGTTGGGCATGAGGATAAGGTCTTATTTGGATGTTACCAAATCCACCTTTACAGATCAAGATCCAAGAAATGTTGATCTAGTGATCCAACATATGGAAAATGTTTTTGAGATGGTTGGTGGTAGGATGTCTGTTAAATATTACAAGTATAGAATGAGAGTTTTGATGAATAATTTTAGGCATAAATGCAGAAAATTAATCTTGGATGGAAAAGATAGGGAGAGTAGCTTGACTCCCAAACAGTGGGAAGATTTGAAGGAAAGTATGTGTGATGAAGAATTTATGGAAAAGCGTGCAAGAGGGAAGAAAGGAACAAATCTTGTGAAGGATCGATATTTTTTGGGTCGGGGAGGGTTGAGAGCCAAAAAACACATATGTGTAAGTATATAGTGTTTTTGCTAAATAGTGTACATTGTGTTCTGCCCTTTTTATTTGTCTATATTTCCAATACATTATGTTTTGAAAATGATTTGCAGGTTGAAGGAACTAATAGAGAACCCAATTTGAGTGAAATGACTCAATATATGGAAGACTTAGAAAATTCTAAAAAAGAGAGGTCCTTTCCATCTGTTGAAGTTGAGAGAAGATAAACAAGAGGCCCATCTACTATTGAAAACATTAGTGAGGATTATAATAGTGCAATGAATCATTGTATAATTGGGTTGTTAGAGAAGATGTCGACCATAGCCTCCTCCATTGGACCTCTTGTTATTGCATTCAATTTAAATAAGGGAAAGACTATTGATTCAAATGAGGTAAGCTAATTATCATTCCCTTCCAACCATTTATTCAGTTGATATTTTAATCTATGGATGTTATTTATCCATTTCACTTCACTCATGAAGCCTATTTTTTTTAATGTAAATGTCTGTCAATCATAGGAAATAACCCTAATTATGGGTGGTGCAACACTATTCAAAGACCCAAAAGATGGCCATGAACATGCAAAGGTATGTACTAAATCAATTGGTATACTAGAAGGAATGAGGCCCTATATTTTAGAATATGGTTTAATTGGTATACTATTTTGTTTTTTACAGCGCTCAATAATTCCAGGGGGGCATGAAGTATTCCAGGAATGTGAAACTATTAAAATATTGGATCCATATGATGGTGCTATTGCCGGCATTGGACAAATTCATTCACTTTCTGTGATCCATGGAGTGACACTTGGTCTTAAAGATGCAAATGTCAATGTCATCAATGTCACAAGTAACATTCCACTTCCATATGAAGATAAAATAGATGGATGTCTCTGTTTGAAGGAGAAGGTAAGGAGTTTCATTCAGTTGCCAATGAAGTATTTGGAAAAGTCATCAAACTAGATGGTTTTTTATGCTAGTTTAACTTGTTCGTTAATTTATTACTACTGTTGTTATTGATTTCCCTTGGATGCTTCAAATTTAACACATGGACCTTTGGGAGTGTTAAGTTGAAAGGAATGAAAAATTATGTTTTTACTTTATCTTGCATTGTCACAGCTGTACCTATGTGTTTCTAGTATTACTATTGCTATTATTTATTGTCCTTGGATGTTTCAACATTAACACAGGGACCTTTGGGAATGTTAAGTTGAAAGAAATGAAAATTATGTTTTTACTTTATCTTGCATTGTCACAGTTGTAGCTATGTTTTTCCGGTATTACTATTGCTGTTATTTACTATCCTTGGATGCTTCAACATTAACACAGGGACCTTTGGGAATGTTAAGTTGAAAGAAATGAAAATTATGTTTTTACTTTATCTTGCATTGTCACAGCTGTACCTATGTGTTTCTGGTATTACTATTGCTATTATTTATTGTCCTTGGATGCTTCAACATTAACACAAGGACCTTTGGGAGTGTTAAGTTGAAATAAATGAAAATTATGTTTTTACTTTATCTTGCATTGTTACAGCTGTACCTATGTGTTTCTGCTATTACTATTGTTGTTATTTACTGTCCTTGGATGCTTCAACATTAACAGAGGGACCTTTGGGAGTGTTAAGTTGAAAGAAATGAAAATTATGTTTTTACTTTATCTTGCATTGTCATAGCTGTACCTATGTGTTTCTGGTATTACTATTGCTATTATTTATTGTCCTTGGATGCTTCGACATTAACACAGGGACCTTTGGGAGTGTTAAGTTGAAAGAAATGAAAATTATGTTTTTACTTTATCTTGCATTGTCACAGCTGTACCTATGTGTTTCTGGTATTACCATTGTTGTTATTTACTATCCTTGGATGCTTCAACATTAACACAGGGACCTTTGGGAGTGTTAAGTTGAAAGAAATGAAAATTATGCTATATATGTTACCACATTCTTTTCTCCTTTACGTATGCTAGTTTAACTTGTTTGTTAATTTATTACTACTGCTGTTATTGATTGTCCTTGGATGCTTCAACTTTAACACAGGGACCTTTGGGAGTGTTAAGTTGAAAGAAATGAAAATTATGTTATATATGTTACCACGTTGTTTTTTCCTTTACATATGCTAATTTAACTTGTTCATTAATTTATTACTACTGCTGTTATTGATTGTCCTTGGATGCTTCAACTTTAACATAGGGACCTCTAGGAGTGTTAAGTTGAAAGAAATGACCTTCCTTATATGATGATGATAAAACTTAGAATTATTGTACATAACACATATGGACTATACCTTGAGAGAGAAGAAAAAAAATTTACCCTTTGTCTTGTGGGTAAAATGGTTGTTTCCCCACCTTGATTGTACACATTGGTCTTGTGGGTATTGTATGTGGGTCTTGTGGGTCTTGTCTATCAAATAGGATTTCTTATCCCTTGGCTTTAGGCATGTCTACAGGGAACACAATATGAGTACAGACTGCTTATCCAAAGAAGCACTTGATATGAAGGCTGGTATTCTCTCCTTCTCAGAACTCTGGGAAGTAGAAATTATTAAGGAAGGCTTGATACAACTCTTTTAAGAGTTTTTTTCAGTATTTGTGGCATACTCATGTTTTTCCCTTTTCGAGTATGGGGTGTGTTTGTTCCACCCAAGAGGCCTCTTGGATAAGCTATCTAGGCTCATTCTGTTCTCCCTGTGGTGATGCTTTTTTTGTCTTTCTTTGATATTTTGAGTTTTGTGGGTGGAGAGTTGTTGGGTCGAGAGTTGGGTTGAAAGCTACTACAAATGCAAATAGATTTTTTTGTTTTTTTATATATTTTTTGAGGTTGACAGTATTGATCTGTGACCTTGTGGACATCATTTGTCTCACTCTACCCTAAATGGGTCGTAGCATCAACTAAATGGATAATTAGTTTTGACATTAAGGAATCATGCACATTGTTTCCCATAAGGTGTTCACTTAATTTTTCATGAGGGTTTATGGGTTGGTTTTTGAGTTTTCTGGGAAAGTCAACTTCTTAAATCTCTCTCAGTGGTTTCATCTAGTGACAAATCCAAAAATATTCATTTTTCCACTGACATGGCATTTTTCACAATGCTTTTACAAGGTGATAAATCCAAAACTCCTTTATTTTCCACCAAAGCAACAATTTCCTGTAATGCCTCTGTGCTATGCTTCCCCACATTATCCATGTCAGTCCCACCAAGTAATGAATTTAATGTCCCCTAAATTTCTGAACATCTAAAAACAACATCATTTTCTTGAGAGGATCTACCCATATTACAAATTCGTGCTTCCACATTCAAAAAATCCCCAGTTTCTTAGATACTTAGTAATATTCTCCTTCTCTTCATCCCCTACCTCACACAAATCATGAATTCCTTTCACTTCTTTTTTCTCATCCAACATAAAATCTGACACTGAACAAACTTCCTCGGTTACTGGATTATTGCACTCAACCTATGTCACATGCATCTCTACATCATTTACATCAATCACCAACTCCAACATCCTATGAATATTTACAAATGTAATATCTTCATGTGTAGTTACTCTAGAATACTCACTTCTTTGATATAGTAGGATAACACTCTCAAGGGACTCCTCTTTGACATGCTTCACAACAGAACTTGACACCCAATGGCTTTCTGTATGTCCCAAAACATCTATCACTTCATGAGAAGATCCATTCACAGTGTTATTCTCTCTTGCCCCCTCAACTAACCTATCCCTATTTCTTGAAAACTCACACATTTTATCTTCTGTGTTATCACTTGCATCCAGATTATTAAGGCAGCCTACAAAGGTGCACTGTTTCTCCCCATCTACTAATTGGTCTAGCACTCATTGCATTTTGGCTACTAAATGATCCTGCTGAGAAGGCACTTTGGCATGCATTGTTGTCTGATATTCCTTGCTTACATAAAATATCAAATCTAGCATTTCCTTGATGTCTTCCAGAACAGTATGCTTAGGTGAAACAACTGAATGTGTCTGATTACTCTCATCTAACAAAGATTCTGGGGTTCCTCTCATTGTCGCTCCTACAATAGCCTCCTAGGCACCTTTTACTGAGACTCCACTTAATTCCTCCACAGCAACACTTTTTAAATTCCTGAGACTCCACTTTTTAAATTGGTTCTGCTTCCAATTTTTTACCTCCTACATTCTCACTCAATGTGAAAGTCCCAAGCATACATGTGAGAACTCATGGGTGACTAAGAAAAACTACCCATTGTCACCTTGATAGTATTATCTCTCAGTTTAGGTCAGCTCTCCTAAATAGCTGAAAGGGGGGAATCCTGACAACAATATAAGTCCAAGGTGTATTCAAGAAGAGAAAGAGGTAAATGGACTTAGGGTAAATCTGGTTCTAATTTGAATTGTAGCAAGTAAATTACAGATTTACACAGCTTTTAAACAATGATTAAATAGAGATATTCTTAGGCTAAAAAAAATCTGAAAGTTCAATTTATATTCTAAAAATTACAGATCTATTATACAGAAAATTAGATAAAATACATAATTGAAAACGAGGGTTTAAGGATCTAAAAATCAATCTGAAGTTAATATTTCTTTGCTAGAAATTTACCGATTGTTGGAGCAAAAAGTAAAGGGGATTTTTATTGTTCTCATCTCTTTTAAACGAGAATAAGTCTGATAGTCCTTGCATTTCTAGAGAAAGAATATCTTCCTATGAAACCCTGTCCAGCTGCTTCTCTTGGCTACCACCATCACCTTCGTCCCATACAGAATCTGACATTTGAGTGTCTACTTGACGAAAAGAAATTCTTGCTTCATGTTGATATTGAACAAAAGGATCAAAATATCTCCTTTCAGAGGGAATTATCACTGTGCTTTGATGCTTTCCTTTTTTCCCTTCTCTTCTATCCCGAGACTTCAAAAAGTTACCAGTGTTCATCCTTTCTGTCTCCTCTTCCCACAGAGAGTTCAACAGCATTTCATCCTCAGACTTTTCTGCTCCTTCAGTTTGAAAACCCAAAGCTTCAGGTTTGGTTTTCTTGTTTCCAGCATTTACTTCTGGTATTGAATCTTTATTTGGTGCTAGATTATAAGGATAGGAACAGGCCCCAATAATGGGAACATACTCAACATACTTGCTCTCTGCAGGATTTCAATCCTCGACTGAGGAGGAATTGACCCCAAATATTGAACCATATTGCTCAAAGAAATTTGACAAAATTGGCAGCTCTTTAGTGTTTTCTCTCAAATCCATCACTGACTATTTAGAAACTTGATGATTCTTCTTGCCTGTATTCTCAAACTCAGGTTTGTTCTCACTTGTATTCTCAAACTCATCTCCCAAAATGTCTGACAATTTTGAATGTAAAGACTCTCTCTTTGATCCCTTTGACACACTCCACATATTAACCTATGCTCGATCATCTGAGCTACTTGTCAACTCACCAATGTTTGGTCCAAACAATTTTCCTTCAGTGGTCAGATTCTAGGATGAAACCATGTGGGGGTAAAATATTTATAACCGACATTCTAGGACTAGTAATTGTCCAAAAATAGGGTACATAATAGAGTGTAATGTGTAGTCATGTGCATCTCTATGAGGTAGATCACTTTAGACTAGAGTGTAATGTGTAGTCAGTTAGGTGCAGTTGTTTGTGGCCAGAAACGCCTAAAAAAATTAACTGAATCTAGTTTGAATCTCATCAAGCTGGGTGTAGAACCTCGATTAGGGATTTTGAGTTTTGTGGGTGGAGAGCTATTGGGTTGACAGCTGCTGCAAATGCAAATAGTTTTTTCTTCTTTTTTATATATGTTTTGAGGTTCACAATATTGATCCATGACCTTGTGGTCGGTATTTTTCTGACTCTGCACTACAACTACTTATCTCTCTCTCTCTCAGGTATGTCCATTGTTTCGTTAGTGACTTGTCTCCTAAGAGACAAAGTGTGATCATATTATAAATCTGAGTATAGAAATTAAGGAAGGTCTAAACTACATTGTTTTCTTCTATTTATCCATTTATAATATTTTTGCATGTGCTTGACTAACTCTGTTCATACATATCCTAGGTAACTGTAATTGATGGATGTACATAGTGCTGATATGTAGTAATCCTGGCTTGGTTTGGAGCAAAATGGGTCATAGCATCAACTAAATGGATATTTAGTTTTGACATTGAGGAATCATGCAAAAAAGAGTAAACATAGCTCTGTAATTGAATCCTCCTTATATTCCTCCTTGGCCCTTATTCTTAGATTCCTCCTTGGACCTTATTTTGGCCTCCTCTATAGCTTGCATTTGTTGTTGCTTCAACTAATCTTTGGATTCAAAAACATTTTTCTCTAAATCTTCTCTTCTGGTGGCATCAACCTTTGTTTTTGCCTTTATTTTCTCCATGTCATTTCCAAATGATACTTGTCTGACTTCCACTGTTATTTTCATGTTAGCTTCTTAAATTGTATGCAACATTCTTCTTTGATTGTCATTTTCCATATTACTCAATACTTCATTTTATGTGAAAGCTCCTTGGAAAATTTCATGATGAGGATTGGGATCATGTCTATACATTATAGCCAAGATGGTTGATTTTAAATGTTCTTCAATAAATTTTATGTGATCGTGTCTCCTTAGGGTCTCTACACTAATCAGCAGATTGATCACTTTCTATTTTTAGATTTTGAGGATATATTTCTTGTTTTTAACTTCACGGGTTGGGTTCCGAATTGAACACCCACAAGAAGCCATAAATAAAATACAGGTGAGTCATAAAGAAGCAGATTGAATTTTTTGAAGAATTTCACAGCAGTGTCTCAATTAATATCTATTTTTAATTTATTTTTTTCATTAAGAGGCCATGCATGTGTTCTAGGGAATGACAAATAAATCTTAGTTAGATATTATCTATATGAATTAGTCATCTAATAACAATGAGAATGCACCCATGATCCTTTGAAAATAATGTTTGTGGTTATGGTTGTTTATAAAATAGCTATTCGGATTATATTTCTGCCCTATTAGCACTGATGATGAGGATATCATCCAATTTTGTACTTGTTTCTTTTAAAACCCTCACCTATGGCGTTATAGTCCAAACTCACAAGGTGAAGATCTAAGAACAACTAAGAGAGGTTACCCACTATCACCTCAATAACTCTCTCCCATTTTTTAAATTGGTTATGTTTCCAAATTTTTACCTCCTACATTCTCACTCAATGTGAAAGTCCCAAGCATATATGTGAGAACTCATGGTTGACTAAGAATAACTACCCACTGTCACCTTGATAGTATTATCTCTCAATTTAGGTTAGTTGTCCTATCTAGCTCAAAGGGGGGAATCCTGACAACAATAAAAGTCCAAGGTGTATTCAAGGAGAGAAAGGGGTAAATGGACTTAGGGTAAATCTGGTTCTAATTTGAATTGTAGCAAGTAAATTCCAGATTTACACATCTTTTAAACAATGATTAAACAAAGATATTCTTAGGATAAAACAAATCTAAAAGTTCAATTTATATTCTGAAAATTACAGATCTGTTAAACAGAAAATTAGATAAAATAAATAATTGAAAATGAGGGTTTAAGGATCTAAAAATCAATCTGAAATTAATATTTCTTTGCTGGAAATTTACAGATTGTTGGGGCAAAAAATAAAGGGATTTTTTATTATTCTCGTCTCTTTTAAACGAGTATAACTCTGACAGTCCTTGCATTTCTGGAGAAAGAATATCTTCCTGTGAAACTCTATCCATCTGCTTCTCCTAGCTACAACCATCACCTTCATCCCATACAGAATCTGACATTTGAGTGTCTACTTGACCAAAAGAAATGCTTGCTTCATGATGAGATTGAACAAAAGGATCAAAATCTCTCCTTTCAGGGGGCATTATCACCGTGCTTTGATGCTTGCCTCTTTTCCCTTCTCTTCTATCCTGGAACTCCAAAAAATTGCCAGTGCTCATCCTTTATGTCTCCTCTTCCCACAAAGAGTTCAACAACATTTCATCCTCATACTTTTCTACTCCTCCAGTTTGAAAACCCAAACTTTCATTTCCACTATTCATGTTTCCAGCATTTACTTGTGGTATTGAATCTTTATCTGGTGCTAGGTTATAAGGATAGGAACAGGCCCCAATCATGGGAACATACTCAACATACTTGTTTTCTGCAGGCCTGCAATCCATGAATGAGGAGGAATTGACCACAAACAATGAACCTTGTTGTTCAGAGAAATTTGACAAAATTGGCATCTCTTTAATGTTTTCTCTCAAATCCATCACTGACTATTTAGAACTTGCTGATTCTTCTTACCTGTATTCTCAAACTGATTCGTCTTGCCTGTATTCTGAAATTTTCTTAATAATGAAACATCTAACATTGCTTTCATTGTAGGAACAAACTCCTCTCTTTCCCCACATTTTTGGACATGAAGCAGCTGGGTATACACTCTGTTCTTTCCATGAATTTTGTATTAAAAAAAATTTGAAAAAATTTGATTACTCATAGTAGCAGAGATGTATAATTTCAAGAGGGAAAAATGATATGAATTTTCTGGTGATTTGTTACTTACTAATTATAATTATAATTATAACATGCTTGACACATAATTGTTGAGAGTGTTGGAGAAGGGGTGACTGACCTCAAGGAGGGTGACAGTGTGCTTCCTATATTTACTGGAGATTGTGGAGAATGCAGACACTGCAAGTCAGAGGAGAGCAACATGTGTGATCTGCTAAGGATTAATACTGAAAGAGGGGTTATGATCAATGATGGAAAGTCAAGGTTTTCAATCAATGGAAAACCGATTTACCATTTCCTTGGTACATCGACTTTCAGCAAGTACACTGTTGTGCATGTCGGTTGTGTTGCCAAAATTAATCCATAGGCTCCTCTTAACAAAGTCTGTATTCTGAGTTGTGGTGTCTCAACAGGTAAATCAATTCCTATACTTTTTGATACTAATTTTACTATATAATTTTTTACAAAGTGGGTAATTCAATTCTTAAAGTGTGGTTTGCTGGATTGTTAATAAAACCATCCATGATCGTTTCCTTGATTGGATATATTATTCAAAATTAATTTTGTTGTGGAATCGGGGATGGGTGCAACTTTGAACGTAGCCAAACCCAAGAAGGGTTCAACAGTAACAATATTTGGCCTTGGGGGTGTTGGGCTTACTGTAAGTTCTAAAAACAAGTGTTCTCTCCCTTTTTGTTCATGTGTATAGACTGAAGTTCAAAAGCTGCAATTTTGTTGAGGATAATTATGCTTAGTTTACAGTTCAGCTCCCATGTCTGCAATTTTTTGGGATCATTATGACCAGCCTAGATCCAAATATAGGCTCTATCAAGTGTCTGGAGGGATCAATTTCATTTTAATTTTGGGTAGATCAACATGTTGGGTATAAAATTTATTACTATTTTATTACAGCGTCACCTACAAATGTGACAACATCTCCCCATACTTCCCCATACTATGCTCGAGAACGCCTCTGGACACAACTAGTTTACTCTTTAATAATATTTTATTACATATGTAAAAACGTGACAACATCTCCCCTATGCTCGAGAACGCCTCTGGGCACAACTAGTTTACTCTTTAATTATCTGTTAGACTTCTGATTTCACCTTTAACTACACAGGCTGCTGAAGGGGCAAGGATTGCAAAATATTCTCAAATAATTGGAATCGATTTAAACAGTGACAGATTTGAAAATGGTTGTATATTTCTCATTTCATGGTTGTACATCAATTGCATGCATACAGTAGTGTCCTGTATTTTTTTTTTGCAATGATTTATGGAGTTTGAGGATATTCCCTTATCTGAAATCCCTATGGCATGGTTAGGTGGCAATCTGGGGTGCATAAATTTTTAAGAGAAATGTTTTGACCATGTCATTTGAACCAAGGGATTCACATGAACCCTAAGTGCAGTTTTCTTTGGAGCGAGGTGTGCCTACTGTGATTGGTGTAATGGGGACACAACAGCTTCCTTACCCTTTCAGGGCTTTTGACATGTCTCAATGTTCATGGTGTTTGATACCTGGGACTGCAAATGGTATTGGGGACTTTTACGGGATTAATTCTTTTGTTAAAGTTAAAATTCTGAGCTATAGAAGAGCCTTGAATTTACTGATTTGATTCTCAAATTGATTTTTGTAGCTTCATTTGTTTGCAGATGGTATGTATTTGATGGAAGTGGATAGAGTCTCGAGACCAGGTGGATATTGGATTCTCTCTGGTCCTCCCATCAATTGGAAGCAATATTACCAATCTTGGCAGAGATCAAAAGAGGAGCTCCAACAGGAGCAAGAGAAAATTGAAGAAATAATAGAATTTTTTTGCTGGGAAAAGAAGTATGAAAAAGGTGATCTTTCCATATGGAAAAAGAGAATTAATAATCGTTCTTGTCCTAGAAGCCTGAATACTATTGACCCACCTCCTTCCTGTGAATCAGGAAATCCAGATGATTATTGGTAAGTTCCTAAACTTCATAGCTCAAAGTTGAAGACAGTTTATGTAGCGTAATTTTATAACAAAACATAATCAGATCGATAGTGTGCTAAAATCTATTTTCAAAAATTCATTGCTAGTGAACAAAGTGATTATATTTATGAGCAATGTTTGTAACCCAAACATTTTTTGTGCTTAAGCAGGACCATAAGCTCAGTGCTGTAGGTATTCTTAGGTTTAAATCTAGGCTCCAATACATTCCTGGGGTTTGATAGTTAAAACCTATTTTTGTCCTTCCTAGAATGTGCTTTTAGATTCTAGGTATTGGCTACATTTGTTATTCTATTAAACCAGCATTTAACACCTGTCCTTGTAAGTATTCTTCTATTGGATTTTTTTCCTTTAGAAGACTAATATCATGCCAAATTCTAAATTAGATATCAATCTTGCAATGGATATGTTACAAAGTGCATTGTGGTTGTAGGATTCCTTTGAACTAAAATGTTAGTGTCGCTGACTATGAAAAATTTAAAATTGCACTGCTATTAAGCTGAAGTACATGGTCTATTTGTTTGTCATAATTTTCTGACATGTAGAAATCTCGAGAACTGCTTTGTAACAATTGATATAATGGCCGTTGACCTATTATAATTTGTGATTTTAATTGTGAATGCTACAATATTCAAGGGATTATCAACTTTATGTCATGAATACAAGTCAAAGATGCATTTTGATTTCATCGTTTTTATGTGAGTTTTGAATTTTCCTATCTACTTTTACATTTTAATGGCCATGCATGAATTGATCTTGTGCTGCAGATAGGTTTAAGTTTAACTGTCTAAATCTTAAAAAATTTCAAGCATGTTTGGATAATTGGCTTCATATTTCATTACAGTACAAGAAGAGTTTTTTTTTCTCCCTATTTGCTTTGACAATGCCCTAGTTTTACTCAGATGGCCTAGTTTTACTCAGATGATTGAAATTTGATGCTTATCTGATAATGTCTATAAAATCTGCTAACCCCCCAGGCATAAGAGAATGTAAAGATGCACTAAGAAAATGCCTAAATTCAGTGATGCTAATGATGTGTCTGGAGGGATTTTGGAGAAGTTCCCAAAGCGCCTAAATGTTGTTCCTCCTATAGTTCTCAGTGGTTCATTATGAGGTGTTACTGCTGAGACATATAATGCTGATACATAGATGTGGAGAAAGAACGTGAAAGGCTACAAAAGAATGAACAAATATATTGGGGAGAGTAGATACCGTAATGTTATGGACATGAATGCGGGTCTTGGTGGCTTTGCAGCAGCACTTACATCTCACAAAGTTTGGGTTATGAATGTTGTCCCAACCATTGCAAAAAAGAATACACTTGTGTGATATATGAAAGAGGCCTTGTTGGAATTTATCATGACTGGTATGGTTACCCTTCATTTCTCTTTTAATTTTTGCAAGGATTTAATTTCTGTTATATAAATATAACCTATAGCTGGAGGACCACAATTCACAACAATATACATGCATAGGTAGAAGACTAGGTTTCCACTCTCATCCCATTTTCAGAAAAGGATTATAGGAACAAACTGCATCTAATATGTAATATAACATGTAAAAACTCTGGTTTTTGTATCCTTATACCTTTTTAATGGCCCTAGTGAAGCATAGTAGATTGACAGACAAGATGCTCACCCAATTGAAATCATGCCATGTGTCTAGTACACGATGCGCCAATAGATTCCATTCTATTTTAAAATGAGAGGATCCCTCCTTGCCATATAAAATAAAAAACATGGTTTTCATAAACCGATATGGGTATCTCAAGTATTGTGTAGAATACATCCAATCATTCTTTTCTAAGAAGGCCTTATATTCAGTCCCCAATCTTTCAGTTTTTTTACTAGATTGAATTCCTTGGCTCTGTACTCATCCAGAAATGTTTTGTTCAATAGCACTTGAATTTTCTTCAGCTTGAACATTATTTAGAATGAATAGGGTTGTAAATAAGCTATGGAAACCCTACCTTCACTTATGACTGATCTCATTCCAATATTAATGTGTCTGAATATCGATTTGACAACATCATTATATGGTAATATTATTGGTTTGGGAGAAATCAAGTAAAGGTTGTGCTTTCTGATATTTCAAAAAACCTCTAATTCATCATGGTCCTTATGGAAGTCTTAATTGATGAACATTCTATACATGTATTTGGGCACTCAAGGTCATCTTGGAATCCAATTAAATGATTTGTATCCGTGAGCAACATTAGATTTGCATCTTTCCAAGGGTTGGGACTTTCTTCAACTTCCCATTTTAAGGTAGCTTCCCTATTCCTTGTGCTTTTGACATTTTAAATAATAAATATCCTACAATAAAAAAATGAAAATACAAATATTAAATCTTGTAGACATAATTATGTCAATAGGTGAGTTATGAACATAAATCAAGTCTACTTCAAGTTTCGAGCTAAAATGAATGGAATTTGAGAAACAAGATAGCAGGTGAACAAACTTGGCTTCTCTAGCAAGTTTACAAAGGATAATGGTGAATATTAATTATGAAATACCTCCCTGAGCTGGCTAAGATTATTAATGACAACTATATATATGCACGGGTGGCAAAGTTTGGTGATAAGTCCTGTATTTTGTTTTTGCAATGATTTATGGATTTTGAGGATATGCCCTTATCTGAAATCCTTATGGCATGCTTATGTGGGAAGCTAGGGTGCATAACTTTTGAAGAGAAATGTTTTGACCATGTCATTTGCACCAAGGGATTCACATGAAGCCCAAGTGCAGTTTTCTTTGGAGCGAGGCATGCCTGCTGTGATTGGTGTAATGGGGACACAACAGCTTCCTTACCCTTCCCATAGTAGGGATTGAAACTTCAATATTTGCAAAATAATCCAACGCAACTCCTTCTTATTTACAATTCTCCACTATGTAAATGACTACTTTCATAAATACTAGTTACTGGTAAGTTGTAATAGTAATAATTATGTAGTTTGTAGATTGATATCTATCATAAATTTGTTTGAATATCATCATTGTCAAGCAATAAAAACTTCTTAAAGGGTGCTAGCTCAATGGTAGAGCGCCTGCCTAATTATAGGCAGGAGGTTGGTGGTTCGATTCCTCCGTGCCCTATCATAAATTTGTGATTACAAAAATGACTAAATTCACATATATATGACTATTAGTAGTTAATTTCTCGTATCTTAGTCATATTTAGCTTAGTCATTAATATTTTAACATCTAGTAGTTTATTTAGTCGTATATTTGGTCATTAATGGTTGCAATTAGTGACTAAATCAATGATTAAATCAGGGGCTAAATCAATGACTAAATCAATGACTAAATCATTAACTATTAATGATTAAAACAATGACTAAATCATTGACTATCATGACTAAAGCATTTTCTACCAATGACTAAATCATTGTCTATCAATGACCAAATCAATGACTACTAAGTCAAGCTATTAATGGCTAGTGAAATATGGCTAGCTATAAGATAGTGGTAATTTGCTACTATTAGTCACTGACTCAAAAATAGTCGTTTATAGCCTGATTTTAGTCATTAATTTCTCATTTTATACTAGTGATGAAAATGTTTATTGGGTGGGGGATATTACATCCTCACCTCCTTATTGCAACACTATCCACAGTGTTCTTAGTCTTCTTTCATAGCTTTCGAAAATAAACCGGGGTACTTCTTTCGCAAAACTTTTTCTAATTCCCAAGTCGCCTCCTCTAGGATGAGTGCTTCCATTGCACCATTACCTGAGTGACGTCCCGGTTCAAAAGTATTGTTTCTTTCCTATCTATAATTGCATACATGTTCCACATTTTAGCATGACTTTGGTGACTTGACTTGTTCATTGTATTGGTCCATTTGTTTTAGGGTGATAACTAGTGCCAAAGCTCATTATGGTTTCTAACCCTATAACAAAGATTTCAAAGAGTTGGATGTAACTTAACATCCCGGTTAGAAAATACCATTTTCGGTACTCCACAAAGTCAAAATACTTCTTTCAGGGGAAATCTATGCCATATTGACAACTTTATAAGTTTAATTCATAGGAGAAAGAGAGCAGACTTGCTTAACTTATTCTACTACAACCATAATTGAATCATGTTGATTTTGTGTTAATGGCAAACCTGTGATGAGATCCAAGGATATTACCTCCCAGTTCCATTTAGGAATGGGAAAAAATTGTAAAAAACTTGC
The DNA here is from genome assembly GCA_001517045.1 of Pseudotsuga menziesii. Taxonomy (NCBI): domain Eukaryota; kingdom Viridiplantae; phylum Streptophyta; class Pinopsida; order Pinales; family Pinaceae; genus Pseudotsuga; species Pseudotsuga menziesii. The sequence continues at coordinate 71,278 of LPNX010970574.1, forward strand.
TGGGTGTCGATGTTCAACCTTCACCTCTTGACACCCCAAGCATTTAAATAGATAATCAACTAAATCTACCTTTATTATGGGCCAAAAGAATTGCTTCGTGAGAGTTGTTATCATCTTTTGGTAACTAGGGTGTCCTGCATAAGGATGTTTGTGCATCTCATTTAAAATTAACAATTTTAATATACAACATTATGCATGTATCATCACATAAAATCAACAAGAAGATGCTAAACAAATCGAATGCTTATTTGCATAAGCATCTTCTTTAGCTCCACAAGTATCCAAATTTGATTTTAGACAACTATGGAACCGACAAGACCCGCCCCACCCCACACAAGGATGGTACTCAAAGTCTTGAGTGCACCACCCCTTTGCATGCTTTCAAAGGTGTGCATCATAAGGTATCCAGTTTTTGTGAGCCTCATATCACCTGTGAATACATATGAAATAGATCTCAAGCCAACATGCTAGCTACACCACAACGTCCAATTAATCCAATGTTGGGCTAGTATGACGACTAGGTTCATCAAGCATGTATCAACCATATCCAAGCCACACTCGTCACTCTGTTTAAATTTTCAGTTCAATAGCCAACATTTTCCCCAAGGGCATGTTTTCATCATCTCACCTGTCATGATTCCTAAACATCAAACAATCAGTAACATTGGTAATCGAATCAAAATATGAATTTTTAATTATGTTTTCCTGTAGAAATTAGATTTGGCGACCGTGAGGTCATCAGCATAATGTTTGGCCCTTATAAGTGGAAGCACATATCGCCTATCAATTTCCACTTGCTGCCAAAACCTGGACAACCACACCTAGATTAACACAATTCTAAATCAGTCAAACAGTCAATAGTAATTAATAGCAAAATCTCAAATTTAGAAATATGTTATGTTCATAAATTAAATTTCACTGTCATGCGATCCTTGACCCCATCTATGAGCATTACAAAATTGTAGGGAGTTATAAGGTAGTTTGGAAGTCACAAGGGGTTTATTCTATGCAAGTTATTATATTGAGAGTAATTTGTAATTTGAGTTATAAGGCTTTTTCCTAGTTTGGAGTTTCGGATTTTAAAGTGCTTTGAGCGTTATCAAAAGATACTTCATAAAAATACATTTTTTGGTATTGTACATTTTTTAAGCCAAATGATGGGGTCATGAAGCCCACAAACTGGATAGGTTCCACTTGATGAAGACCTTGATGCCCTTCAAAATCCTTGCAGCCTCTGCTTGTTGCTTGATAGACATTGTTGATGATATGGAAAACTAAGTGAATGACTAGGGAAAAGACTTACAACAACTTGGGGTCATGAAAGCCTTGGATATGGTTGAGTCATAAAGACCACACTCTTATTAATAAAGTCCACTTCTACTTGTACGTGGTAAGGAAACAATGGAGAAGCTATTGAAACCCTTTTCTAAGTCCATTGAACCTGTCTTGCAATATAATGAAGTAAATACCTCTTAGATCATACAAATGGTGGTATGCTGGATCTTCGAAATCCTTCTTGGAGGATTGGGTCTTGAACCCCCCTTCTCTGTCTCCATATGATTAACCTCCCTCTCTCTTTATCTCTCCTCATGCCCCCCCTCTCTCTCTCTCCAACGTACCCTTCTCTCTGTCTCTCTCTCTCCCTCCCTCTCTCTCTTTCCCCTCCTCG
>LPNX010970585.1:5411-61767 GCA_001517045.1 Pseudotsuga menziesii
TAAGAAACCAATCCCCAAAGGTCAACTACTAGGAACTCCCCAGTGGAGTCGCCAATTCTGTTACGGAGAGAAATTCCTATGGCTTGGGGTACCACAACAGACAGCTAGACTCCAGAAATCAATCTTTCCCAATATGCAATAGAAATAAACAATCTAACACTAAAGGATCGAACCCCGTACCTTATTCCAGACGGTTGTAGTAGATCCCCGTTGAGATTTCCAATCTTCAGCTTGAATTGTTATAGCACATCCTCAACAACAAGTAAACAATATAAGCATACTATATTTCATGGTGTTAGATCTATTCTAGCATATATAATCAATAATGTAAAAGCATTTGACATATTCCAATGGAAACAATATTCATTCAAATACACATTACTGGACAGGAAAAGATATTTCTATTAATAAGAATCAGAGATTACAAGTGACAACCTCTGATGGCACGTCTGCGAATCGGAGAAACTAAATCCCCCACTTGGGCCTCCACCACCTCAATCCTCCATCACTTCGATAGCAAGCTTACTAACAAAGGGCAAGCTTGGTAAGAACACAACAGTGCTCCAAGGGACAAAGGGATGCAGACTCAAGCATAAAGTTCTGGCAACAATGGACTATAATTTCGATGCTCTCAATGTTCTCCTCTGCTTTCAATGTACCAAGGGGTTCCTTATATAGCTTTTCAAAGGGATATTGAAAGGTCGAATCCGTGCGATCTCAAGGCATATGGAAGGCCAGGAGTCATATGAGTCGGATCCAAGTCAAGGAAAACTCCAAAATGTTTTGGACTATGCACACATCCCGATATACGCGACTATCGAGGGAATACCCACGTATGTATGCGGTTATCGGGGAAAAAGCCGCGTATATCAATATTCTAATGTTTTTGGGGATGATCAAGGTAACATCAAAAGATATAAAGTGGTCCAAAGGGGCTAATGAGTCTGCAGCGGGACAAGGGAAGGCCATGCAATGTGTGATTCACCTAGTGTGGTGAAATATGCTATAACAGTTGTGACGATATTCCATTCCATGAGAATGTCATTTTTCCTATGTATCATTTCTTTATATCCTTATATGTATTCATCCTCCCGTTGAGGCCACCATTATGTATCACCCGTTGTATATGTATCAATCTGCTCCCATTATTTGAGATTTGATCCCCAATTTTTTGAGACATTGTTATGAGCATGGGTATGCTCACATCATCCATATACATGTCTGAGACTATATGTAGCTCATCCATTTTTGAGAATTAATACAAACCAAAATCCACCATAGTGCAAATGAGGAAACTCCACTTCTCCGTGGTCCTCTCCAATCTCTCCATTGTTGTCACCATTTTCCCTTGATCTTATGATGTCTATTGGCCATATGATGAGCTCATGTCCTCATAGATCAGGGGTCAATCTGTTAATGCTAAATATGTTCACCTAGCTCTCCATGGTCTAAACCATAATCATACATCATATTCCCTCCATTATTTCATCCATTTTGACCTTCACAGTTATATTTCCATTAAATATGGTCCAAAAGATTATTATTCCTTCCCCATAAATGAAGGGAAGTTGAGCATTTATTGTGATTGATCCCCACTCTCTCCAAAAAGGACAAAAAAACCCTAAAAATGAGAATGGTTCAAAATACTAGAGATAAATACCATGGACAATAAAATACCATGGTTCAAAAACCCTAGGACCGTTCTATAAATACATTATGAAGGACCTACCCAAAACACTTTTTTCTATTTTCTCTTAGTTGCATCATACACTTTTCTGCCATTATTCCCATACTTTGCCACATCATTCCCAATGGTGTATGTTGAACTTGCTCCATACCCATTTGGATCCATTCCCCATTCGACAACTATCCATGGAAGAGACTAGATACCAAAACCGTGGAGCTGCAGGACCATTTCCTAGTACGCCTATGGTGGCCCAACTTCAAAAGAAAGGTGCATTGATTGTTATTTGTTTCATTAGTTTGTATTATATATTTGAAAAACCAAAAAATATTGTTATTACTGTTTTTATTTCTTGTTATGATTGTTGAACTCTAACCTATGTTCTGGATGAGCTAGGGTAGGTTTTTTTGCACGTATTTGTGGAGAAATCCCCACTACATCAACTTTCTTCTCCTCTTTCCAATTTTTGCCACAAGAACTAGTTCTTCTTCATTTTCCTTGTAGGTAGAGACAAGCTTCATTATTTCCTCTTGAATACATTCTGACCAAAATGGATCAAAACTAGGTAACACAGCCACGACCACATATCCCTTTCACAAATGGATTCCATTCTGAAGGAAGTCCAACCACAGATGTCAACACAAGATCTCGGTCAGGGACACTTTCATCAATAACTACTATTTGATCTTTGATATTAGCTATCTTCAAGAAATAAGAAGAAACCAAATCATCCTTTGTGAACTTCACTTGATGAAGTTCATCTTTTAGGGACAAAATTATGCTAGGATTCTCATTCTCATATTGTAGTTGTCTTGGATTGCAATAAGGGGTACACGATGTATTTTATTGAGTCTATAAAAATCCTCATGGTTGTGGATTCATTCTTCTTGAATCCTAATTTTTCTTGGAATCCCCCTGTCTTTGAAATATATCCAAGTATAATATCCTTGAGATCATGTTTATTTAGGAGCATGATCATCCTACTCTTCCAGTATTATATCTTTAAAAATCCCTCCACTTTGCATTCTACTCTAATAATAACAACCATCTTGACTAGAGACTAAAAACTAAGATATGAAATTTCCTGCAGAAAATTCAAAATTCACAAGAAAAAAAAATTGAAATTTCAAATCTACAATTTCCCAGCCCTAAATTTTTGGACCCTAAATTTTCGGCCCATGATATTTGGCCCCTATATTTTTTCCCCTAATTTTTGAACTCTAAATTTTCTCCCCGTGATTTTCGGGCCCTAAATTTTTGGAGTCTGATTTTGACCCCTAATTTTTGACTGTAAATTTTCGGCCCTTGATTTTTGGACCCTAAAATGTTTGCTCCTTATTTTCAAACCCTATATTTTTGGCCCCTGATTTTTCCATACCTTCTTTCTCAAGCCTATTTTTCTAGTCCTGCTTTTTTTACCCTATATTTTTGGAGTAGGGAAACAACAGTCTCTGGAAATGGCATCTATTCAACAATTCTTTGATAGTGTGTTATATTTTAAGATAGAAATATAATTTTCATCTATAACTTTAATTTCAGTATATACAAGGATCATTGAAAGATAACCATGCACACAAACATACAAAGAGACACAAATATTTACCCTGGGAAACCACAAGGGAGAAAACCAAAAAACCTTTTCTTATTCAGAGATTTCAGTTCAAGATATAATATAGATCCAAATATAAGATAGGCATATAGACAAGCTCTAGACAAACCCTAGAGCCAAAAGAAGAAAACTCTCTAGCATTAGTGAGCCTAGAAATAGTCTTCTACAACCCAAGAACATTCTTCACTTGCCCTCCTAGAAAAGTGCACACCACTTGAGAGAGAGAGAGAGAGAGAGAGAGAGAGAGAGAGAGAGAGAGAGAGATGAACATGGTGTATTAATAATGAAGTGTGAAATCACTTTATTTATATTCTTCTTTTCACTAGAAGTTCGCATAATTAGGTCATCCTGAGTTTTATTTATTTATCTTTTATTTTATCTTTTAAGCCAACTTGTCTTTTTATCTTCTAGTGTTATTTTACCCATTTCATTGGGGTAATTTTTCTCTTCATTTCTTTTACTTTATCTAGGACATCTTGAGAATATATTCCAATGCTACTTAAACATCAACACTATATTCACACTAAATTCCTCTACTCACAACAAACCGATTTTTCGGTTAGAAGTGGCATCTTCATCTTAATAATGAACTATATTTTGGTATGATGCTCATTACTTAATTCCTTATAGGATTTAATTATACTTCTAGTTATAATGCCATGAATAGGTTGAAGTTCAAATTATTGTGATGAGAAATATGCCTCTAGATATAGACAAGGTATTACTCCATCTACTTTTTGGAGAAGAACCTTAATATGAGGTTGTAGGTGAGGACTCTTTGAACATTTTCCACTAAAAAAATCAATTGAAACCTATCCATAATTTACATGTCTATTAGAATTATCTTAAAAAACAAGTTCTACAACCCATTTATAATTGGAAAACATTGGATTAATTTATCTATGGAATGGATTGCATTGGTTGCTAGCCTTGTTTGCAGTGCAATAAGTAATAAAGAGCCTAAATAACTGAATTTGTTGCTATATAGGGGACACTTACCCTCCCGGATGCACTTTTCAATGAATCCCTAGTTCACTACTTCGTAAGCAATCTTACAATTTTCTTCCTTTTTAAGCTTGGTCTTTTCCTAAACAAGTTCAATTAGGAGATTTAGATTTATTAAACTATGTTCAATTGTACTTAAAAAAAATCAGATTTCTACAACCCAAAATACAACACAAAGTATGGGGTGTACTCAAATAAATGTGGACTCGAGAACAAGATCATTTTGCGCAGTCACCAAGAGACTTTGAATATGTACAATATAGTGTGTGTTGTAGGTCCAAATTAGTTTGGTTTTATTATTTTAAACTAACGATAGACAATTGATGTTTAAATTTATTACGTTTAAATTTAGTAATGGGTTGTCATTCTAGAAACATATATTGTTGGAAAATTAATTTTAAACATAATAAATTTAAACCTGAATTATCAATCATTAGTTTAAAATACAAAACCAAACTAATTTGGACCAACAACACACACTATACTGTAAGTTTTCAAGGTATCGTAGTGACCCCATGAAATGATGATGTTCTCCAATCCACATTTATCTACGTACACCCCGTACTTTGTGTTGTAGAAATTTGAATTTTTTAAAGTACTTTGCAATACATTATAATAAATCTAAATATCCTAATTGAACTTGTTTAGGAAAAGACAAAGATTAAAAATGAACAAAGGTACTCTTTATTACTTATTGTAATATAAACATGGCTAGCAACTAATGTAATCCATTCCATAGCTAAGGGAATCCAACTTTTTCCAATTATAACTAGGCTTTAAAACCCATTTGTTAAGCTAATTGTAACAGAAATGGAAATTATAGATATTTTCCAACTGAGTTTAGCAGTAGAAATTGTTTAGAGAGCCCTCACCTACAACTACCCATTGAGCTTCCTCTCCAAAAAGTGGATGGAGTAATACCTTGGCTAGATCTGGAGGCACATTTTTCATCACAATAATTTGAACTTCAACCTATTCGCGGCATTATAGCTAGAAGTATAATTAAATCCTATGAGGAATTCAATAACTAGCATCATACCAACAAATCTAGTTCATTATTCAGATAATGACGTCATTTCTAGCAGAGAAATCAGTTTGATGTGAGTAGATGAATTTGCTGTGAATGTAGACGGTTAGATATATATTGGTTCTAATGCATACCATGGATTAGTCAATTTAAGTGAAATCAATCTTCATTTGGGTAATCTTTACAAATGTCCTAGGATTTTTGCATTAGATGTTCTATTTGAGGTTTATCAAAGTTAGACTCACTCTCATCTAAGAACTTGTTTAATATTTCACATCATTCCCATATTCCGATAATAACCTTGTGAAGCTTACCATATTGTTGGTCCTTACTTAATGCGTGTAATCACACAAAAGTAAATGGCAAAGTGGATAAGTAAACTCAATAATGGTACGATCTAGGAAAAATACTCGTCTATTTAAAATTTTTATTTTGGTCAGGAACCTAAATGGTTGGAGTTGAAACAACAAGATGGAAAATGGAAAAATACAAACTAAAAAAAGATATATTCTTTTGAAGCCAATTCAACTTGAAAATTTATGTAATTGATTGAAACTATTAATAAAGAAATAGCTCTTATATTAAGAATGTTTTCAACAACACAAACTTTTTTGTAAGATTAAAACATACTTGAGATAAAAGAAATGCATCAAATTACAAAGGTAAATTTTTATTAATATTAATTCTATATATCTAATGGGGTCTCTAATCAAATAGCTCTTATATTAAGAATGTTTTCAACAACATAAACTTTTTGTAAGATTAGAACATACTTCAGATAAAAGAAATGTATCAAATTACAAAGGTAATTTTTTATTAATATTAATTCTATATATCTAATGGGGTCTCTAATGAAATAGCTCTTATATTAAGAATGTTTTCAACAACACAAACTTTCTTTTTGTAAGATTAAAACATACTTCAGATAAAAGAAATCTATCAAATTAAAAAAGTAAATTTTTATTAATATTAATTATATATATTTAATGAGGTCTCTAATGAAAAAGAATAAGATTATTGAATGTAGATTACACAAAGAAAACAAATGGTAACAAATATTTCTTGAAACAACAATAAGATCGAACAAGTTACATACCCATATGTCCATTTGACGTGATTAATTCTGCAAAACCCTTGCACACCGTAAGGTGATGACCTTGTTCAAAAAGAATTGTTGGAATAATATTGAAACCTAGTATTCTTTATGATAATATCCAGGCCATAAGGTTATATATTTCAACATAGTGGGGTTCCAAAATTATAATTTCTTTTCATAATTATGTCGATAGGCATGCCATATAAGTTTTATTCCCTTTTACACCTTACATGCCACGTTCATCCATGGCATCAGTGGAAGTGGTCTATATTACTCCATGGCACTCTAATGTTTAATTTCCTTTGTATTTTTATGTTTTAATATCCTGCTTAAATTTATTCCTTTATTCGCCTTACATGCCACGTTGATCCATGGTATGGATGGCTTCATTGGAAGGCAACAAATACTCTACATGCTGTAGAACATTAAATGTGACGGCCGTCACACTGTCCGCAGTTGGATCTTACCTTGGAAAAGATCCGATGGCAGACAGTGCCGTCCCATTTAATGCTCTACAGCATGTAGAATATTTTTGGCCTCATTAAAAGTGGTCTATATACTTTTCTAATAATCCACGGATGGATGGTTAATCAAATCAGCAATTGTTTAATGGGCACCGTCTCATCTTTAATACGAATATCAGTTTTATATCAAATCAGCCATTGTTTAATGGGCACCGTCTGATCTTTAATACGAATATCAGTTTTATATGCAGTATGAAACTGTGCTAACTTATAGCATAAACATTTTCTCTTAAATTGAATAAATATGACTATAAATAGATTTAAATTGAATAACTATGACTATAGGGAGTTTGCAAATGTTGAATTGAATCAAAGCGTATTTCCATTAAATTTAAAAACGACGAGTTAGATTGAATCTAGGTACATGGGTTTAGTATTTATGATTTTAAATTAAATTTTCATCATTATTTGAAATTGATTTTAATAAACTATTTACAAAATGTAGTTTAACTTAAATTGGTTACAAATTAAATAAAAAATTACAATACAAGTCAGGTTACTTGAAACATGGCTGAATAATATTAATATATGTTTACTTAAATAAAAAGATATAATAAATATTATAAATTAGTATAGTCACAAGTAAACATAAACATTTATAGGAGTAGCTACCACTTAGTTTTATAAAACTCAGTGACTCTTAAACAAGAACTAAACATTAAACTATTTTATATAAAGATAAAATAGATAATTTAATTAAAAAAATATTATTGTTACCTTTTTTTAACCACCACTTAACTAAAGACTACTATGAAATGAATCCTTTCTATAAGTTAAGTTAATTTTATTAATCTGTAAAAAAAACCCAAAATTTAATATAATATTTAAATGCTTATCTACATAATTATTGTTACATGATAGTGATATATTCAAAATATAAAAGCCTCTTTAGTTAACCACAACTGCATAAAATTTTCACATAAAAATTAAAAAGCATCCTCATGTATAAAAAGAAATGGAAATAGAGATTTCCAACTTAAAAATTTCATGTTTTCATGTTTTGATAGCTACTATGTAAGCCTACTAAAAGATGTAATGATTGATAATCATTATTCTCTACAAATGCATGTGGACGGCTTTAAAAAAACACAATGTTCTTTACACATGTATGGTGATTAAAGCTTAAAAATATTTACAAATTATAATTATATTAATTAAAAAATAATAATTTGTTTGTAGTTGGATTATAATAAAAACCCTAACAAAATATAAAAATCCGTAAGGCTCACCTCTGTGGTTCTTGGAGAAAATATCATCCTTCTTAAGAAACACGAAACTATGTCTTTGTGACCAGCACCATCATGACATAAATTATAACAAATAAGCTTGAGATCTGTGAATCATTGTTAAGTTATAGACTTTATTTATAATAAGCATTGTTTTTAGTTATTATTTAAAAAAATATTTACTTATTACGTATTTTTAGGTTATTATTAATTTTTAATAATATTTATAAAATTAATATAGATATTATAAAATTAATTTACTTCGAGTTATATTTATATTTGTGTAATGGTTGGGTAATTTATGTTATGTCTATTCTAAGTATTTAATTAAATAAGCACTAATTTGAATGTTAAAAAAATGAGTTTTTAATTATAATTAAATAAGTATTTGAATGATGAAGTATTTTAAATTGTTTTAATAAATTTAAAAACATAATTAATTAAAAAAATTATTTAAATACTAAATAATTCATTTTATACCGCAATTAACTGGCATTTAAAAAAATATCATTCGTATATATATGTGCACAAATTTATTTACATCGATCAAAAACTTTGAAATGTTTTCTTATATTGTTTCCAAGCTTCAGAGATAACTGGCACAAGGAATTACACCTATATTTTCACATTTTATAACTAATTTCATTGTGCTGTTGTATTTGTTTCTGTAAAGTGTGAATAGCGTGTCAAGATTTATAACCAGATCGGGCTATTATTACCAATCGGAATATCAAGATTTATCACGATATCAACTTACTTACAGTTTTTTTTCAGAAGAAAAAGAGTTCAATCTTTTTTTATTTAGACAAAGGATTTGTTACAATCAAACTCATTCTACATTCTGTTCTTAGAAAAACAGATCAGATAATTAACTTATTGCCAATCCAATCATCATTCTATGGCAGCCAAGAAAAACCAAAGAGAAATACCAAGTATGTTATATACCTTATACAAAAAAACCTCCCTACGGAAATTTTTACTACTAGAATAGATCTAGTGACACCTCATGGGTCAGGAACCCCCTGAATTCTTGAATCATGAGATTTCCCGCCGGAAGGATCAGAGCTTTCTTAGAAAGGCTATAGGTCAATTGATTGTGTTCAAGATATATATGCTGACTATTTGAAAGGAGTGAACCTATGAACGAAATCAACAATTCAATTACACCAGTGTTCAAGGTTGAGTACTTTCAGTTTAGTCCTCCCCTTCACCCAGTCGATAACCATAGTAGAGAGCTAGTAATTCACGAGAGCTAGTAGTTCGAACCTGGCCACATGTAATAGCCCAACTGGCCCAACTAGAGCGAGTAGTTCCAACCTGGAATTTGTGCAAAGTGCACATCCCAGTCTGATCAAGAAGTAATGATCACTGTTGATATATAAGACTGCCCCTGCTCCTCCAGGGATGGATGTGGTAGCTCGGTCAAAAAAACCGGCATCCAAACATTGGGGTCCCAATCTAATGTTTCTGATCTTGGTTTTCCCGATTGAAATTGGATAAGCCGCTACCAAGTCAAGGCAGCGGAGGGCTGTACCATGAGCTAAAGGCTTGATGCAGAAAAAAGCCAGGTGTTTCTACACAGCCATATAACCCAAAAACAAAAAAAATAATAAAAAACTAGGCTTTCTCAATTGAAATTGGATAAGTTGCTACCAAGTCAAGGCAGCGGAGGGCTGTACCATGAGTTGAAGGCTTGATGCAGTAAAAAGCTAGGCGTTTCTACACAGCCATATAACCCAGAAACAAAAAAATAATAAAAAACTAGGCTCCATATCACTTATAGTTATTTTGAAATTTATCATAAGATCAAGCTATTATCACCTAACCGGCTATCATGTTATTAGTTCCATCAATTTGCTCTTCAATTCGATGAATTTGTGTCAATGTATTTTCCCGGTCTTCAATTCTATGAATTTGCATCAATGTGTTTTCTTGATTTTTAATTACAGAATAAGACGTGTTCATTTATGGAATGGGCAACCCTTTTAACTAATTTCCTTGTGTGGACGACCATCACAGCATCCTGTGTCGTCCATTCCTTGAAATGGCTACGGCTATAGGCGCTTAAAAAAATTAATCCAATCACCTAAGAAATAAGACCTCCATAGGCATTTCAAATCCCAACCGAACAATTAAAAGTTGATCACGTCTCTCCTGTTATTGTCTATCCATTCTAGGGTTTCAACAATTGCTTTAGGGTTTAGGTTTACAGGTTTTCCTATACATAGAACAATTAAACTAATTACGAGACTTGCTTAGGGTTGGATCTTGATGTTACATACCGTCCATCTATCTAGGTGTGGTAAACATAATCTTCTGGAAATCAACTAGTGTGTATATTGAGCTTCTTCAAAAGATTGTGTTAGTTAGATTGCCGGAGGTGAACGCAACAAGAAAAGAGAAGAAAGACAACCGAAAACCGAATGGATCTGGTTCCTCTGCCCGATTATGCAAATAATGAAAGGCAACAAAACAATTAAAATGGGATCATGTATGTTATTCTAGGGTTTCAACAAAACAATTAAAAGTGGATCATGTCTATGATTCTAGGGTTTCAACAATCAATTTAGGGTTTAGGTTTACAGGTTTTCTTGCACATAGAAGAATTAAACTAATTACCAGACTTGCATAGGGTTGGATCTTGATGTTACATACTGTCCCTCTATCTAGGTGTGGTAAACAGAATCTTCTGGAAATCGGCTAGTGTGTATATTCGGCTTCTTAAAAAGTTTGTGTTATTTATATTGTCGGAAGTGAACGCATCAAGAAAAGAGAAGAAAGACACCCGAATGGATCTGGTAACTGGTTCCTCTGCCCCATTATGCAAATAAAGAAAGGCAACAAATTATTAAATTATGAAGCGTTTAAACACAGGTCTGAAACATTGGAGATTAAAACCAATATGCACATATCATAAATACTAAGCATAAATCCATAAGGTTGAATACCTGTCACCTTTGGAGGTCTCCCGCTGTGGTCGACGGTCTCTGACTAACTATCAACCCCTTCTTTCAAACCACACTATGATACCTGTTTCATTATCCCAACATTATTAATACAAAGATCTATAAATTATGCATTAATAATACATAGATTTATAATAATACACAGATCAATGGAAGTTCTTGACTGATAGAGTTCATCTCTTGATTGAAACATAAATTCTTGGAAGAATGAAACTGCTTACTCCTTATTCATATTTATAAATTGGATTAAGCCTATAGTTCTTAGAGCACATTACCTAACTCATTAGCAAGCTAAGAGATGGAGGACTCAATGGAGTTCAAGTAAACGTTTATCTAATTGAGTTAAAGTATAGGTCATTATTGGAGTTTGAGTTAATTTAAGAGTTGTATCATCAATGGAAATGGATTTAAGCTCATAGTTATGTCTAATAATCAAATAGTTGTATTTAATAATCTATAGTTGTGTCTAATAATCAAATAGTTGTATCTAATAATCCAATAGTTAAAGTTGAATTTTACTTATCCATAAATAAAAAAACATAGATTGTAATCCACCCCAAAATTGTAAGATATATAATCTAAAAGTTAATATAACTTAATCTGTCATAGTAATGATTGGAGTTGAACTAAGAGTTATCATGCTTGGACCTGAAGTAAGAGTTAATGGAATATTTTATCATGATAGGATTTTTAATTAACACTTTATGGGACATAAATACAATTGGAAGTGAAATTTGATATTTTTCCATCCTGCACAATACCCTCTCTGTACTTCTGGTCACCTCAAACAAAATTCAACTTTAATGGATCCATCCACGCATCAAGGGAATTTAATGGTCGCCATCATTAGCATTGGCTTTGTGTTCATCCTACTCGATGGCTTTGCATGAATTTTGCTCGAGCAACAGAAAATATCTTGTAGATTTTCTGGTCGCTCCATCATAGTTTGGACTTCTAGCTCTCAGGAAATTCACGAAAATAGGAACACTATCCAAAGAATCCACTGACTCACAATTTTGCTCAGACTCGGGGCCACTCCTCCACGGAGCAAGAAGTCATGAAACGTTGCGCGTCGTTCCATATCCACGAGACATGGATCCCATAATCCTGTCAGCATGGGCAAGGCGGTGGATGACTCAAAAGCTGAAGCTGTGGCTCATCGCGGATCCATCCAACCTCTCTGAAAAAGACTCTACCATTACTCGCAAATGAAGAATGTCCCTGCCAAGTTTCTATGGGAACGTGACTGCACTCCCTCTCCATCAAACTCCTATGATTCTGATAGCTCCACTCCTTAGGAAACTTCCTCAACCTATCCTAGTCTGAACCAGCAAAACCCTACCAATGACACTCATGAGAGCCAAGGAATCAATGACACAAGACACGCAACAAAAAATTCCCCCAGAGGGCAGAATGATGAAGGGACAAGGTATGCCTACCTAACTCTATTGGTGGCCTTGGAATCAGGGATCCATGGATCAGCAATAAAATTCTGAGTGCTAATATTTGGTGGAATTGGGTCTCTTGCCACTCCAAACCATGGGCTCAACTTTGGAATCTCAAGTACGCTGCAGGATGGGACACAGAGGAACTCATAAGGTTATCCCGTAACCCTAGTGGCTCTCTTATATGGAATATTTCCAACCAACATAAATAAATTATCTAGAAACGAAACTTCTAGGAGTTAAGGGACAGATCCACTGTGCACTTATGGAATGACTCCTGTCAACAACTTCCTAGTATTTCCAGCATCTTTAAGAACCCATAGGCCCACAGTTGGTATTTCAAAACAATAATTATACTTTTGTTTCTGATTCGTGGCTCTCCAACCCATCCTCCAACTTCTACACTTGGAAATATCTACACAAATGGCCGATACAAATAGCCATGGACAACCTTTGTCCGATCCTCCAGGAGCTAACGAATCGTAAAGTTAGGAAGCTACTAGAAAATACATCCTCAGATGGGGGCATGAACCCAAAGGAACATTCACCATGAAGGAATCTTATCTCCTCTTAGTTTACGGTGGCGATAATCCTCACAATTCCATTGGAACAAAATATGGAGCCTCAAAACTTGGCTGAATATCCACACCTTCCTTTGGATATTAATATATAAAAGAACCCTGAAGTGGGATAACATAATGAAGAGAGGATTAACAGGACCATCCCAATGTGTTATGTGCTACAAGAAGGAGGAAACTATAGATTATCTTTTTTATCTTTATCCTTTGGCCAACTTGCTCTGGGACAAAGTATCAATTTTGTGTTAGAGATCCCAAATAACTCATGGAAATATAGCCAACACTCTAGACATATGGACTAATCACTCCTTTCAAAACCCCCTCCTCAATCTACTCTAGAAGCTCATGCTTGGATTTCTTCTTTGGGAAATCTAGAGATAAAGAAATCACCGCATTTTCAATTCCCACTCTTTCCTTCCATACTTGATCTCGAACATATTCCATCAAAATATTCTAGAAACCCTCTCTCTCTATCCTCGAATGAAGGAAGATCTTACTTTTAACCCTATCTAATCCATCATTCTCAAATACTGGGATTGCAATCAAACTCTTATGAATACTAGGCCTCTCCATGAACACATGTCATCCAATAGACTTAATGCTTGGATCCCACCCCTGATAGGTTTCTTCAAATTCAATTTTGACGGGGCCTCAAAGAACAACCCTAGCATGCTAGGATTTGGTGGAGTTTTCAGAGATCCGAAGGGTGAGTTGAAGAGAATTATCTATGGATCCATGGGAATCAAAAACAACAACGTAACTAAGCTTATGGCTCTTATCTCTAGGATAAAGATGGCTAAACATTGGAATCTCTTCCCCTTAATCTTGTAACGAGATTCAAAGCTTATGATCTCTCTTGCCATGAGAGTTCAAAGTGGGACTCTTGCATCCAAACTGGCTCCAAATTAGAGACTAGATCTCGTTCTTCAACTTCCCACCAGGGAACTCAAGAACACAACATCAATCACTTTCTATATTGTAAGGATAAAATCCAACCATCTTTTAGAAAAAATAGAAAATGAGGGAGTGCTCTCACAATATAATCTCTATGGAATACATAACAACTTAGTTATGTCCCTTGAAATGTGGTTGGATTGTCTCAACATCGTGACCAAGGATATGACCATCTCGAATGCGAGTGTTTCGAGGGAGTGAGACATGGAGGGAGGTGAGACTCGAAATTTTGTATGGTTCTTGTCCCCCCATAGATCATGCTTAGAGCACCCATAAACAAGTAGCCTTTGAAGTTGTGTGAGATGATCCAACCCACATATGCTCCTCAACTTTCTGCTTCGATACTCAGAAACTGGAATTGTCATTTCTAGTTAATAATTTTGTCTGCTTTCCCGATTCCTGATTTATAATATTCTAGATCTAGATTCCTGATTTATAATTTTGTCTGCTTTCCCGATTCCTGATTTCGCAAATTATAATATTTTTACCCTCTCGTAGTTCCTTCACACCTCACAGCAATGTAATAATAAAATATAATTTCTGGATTGCACAAAATGGTCTTTCATAATTTTCTTGGATAAGAATGACGTTATTACCCTTTTTCCCCTTGAGATTTACATTCATTCTATAACTTCCTATGTATCTCACATTTTATAACTTCCTCTGTATCTCGTGTTTCTCTAAATAAATTTGGTTTTCCTTCATATTTGTTGGCTAAAGTTGCTAATGAAA
This sequence comes from Pseudotsuga menziesii, assembly GCA_001517045.1. NCBI lineage: Eukaryota > Viridiplantae > Streptophyta > Pinopsida > Pinales > Pinaceae > Pseudotsuga > Pseudotsuga menziesii. The sequence continues at coordinate 20,258 of LPNX010970585.1, forward strand.
CACATTCATCTTATAAAACTCCCTGATTATGGGCGACGACCTAATTGTTTGCTATTTTTAAATGAATTCCCTAAGAAATCTATTTCGAGAAGTGATAGTGCATATACATGGACAGCAACACCAATGACAATGAAACATGTAGGTAAGAATTGTAATCTTCTATTGATTGACAAAGATATCTCATAATTAAGTAGATTTCTCTTTCTATATGGCGACAAACTCTCTAATGTTGATGTTGAACATACAATTTCTTTGAGTTAAAGCATTGTTAAGAACAGGGTCTTACTTAGTGAGGATGAGATTTCTGGGCCATTGTCTTGTCACTACATATATAAGTTCTGAAGTGGACGTAGGCCCCTCCTGTTTTTGTAAATGTCAAGAAAGCATATGGAGAAGGATTTTAAGAAAGAATGTCATTGCTTGTGAGCTTTCGCAGCAATCAATTTTTTTAATTCGTTTTTTAGGTTAGGTATATATATATAAATTTTTGGGCTGAACACCACGTGTTCTTGCATAGAGTTTATTAAACTCTTTTATAGAGTATTTGGTGTATATATTTCATATTATTTCCCAAGTCGCATATGCTTTCCCTGTGTTGAATTAATAATTTGTTGTAGTCAAGTTTTCCTATTGATCAAGAGCTTTGAGCAATGAGCATTTCGTCCTTTAGCTCTGTAATTTTTATTGAATATGAAATTTCACTTCATACATTCCCCTATTTGCTCTCTTTTATTTTGTGTAATACATGAGATATTTGTAATAGCATTAGATATTACCAGCGTTGTACATACTACTTTACCACAACCTGGCATGTATTTGTTATACCCAAATCATGTCACCATCATGTGATGAGATCCTTAACTCCTATTTTTGCCCTTAATCCCAAAACTTGGAGTGGAAAATTGCTCTCGATGTTAATTCTACTTGAAAAAACCTAGCACCACGCTTTCCTTTGGCTGATGAGCGGTACCTTCTTCAGCACCGCCTGTGTCCTATTATAGAGAAGTAGTGCCACCGCTGATGTGCTTTGTTGTTGAAGCAATTCTCACCTAAACTGATCTGTCATAAGGGAACAAAAGTGGTACCATGGGTAAAATGGGAAAAAGAGAAGTTTCTCTAGGCTTCTAGATCACGAGCCTCGTGTCCTCCCTTATCCCTATCAATATGGGTTAGTTGAGTTCGATATGCCTCTTGGTAGGATCTGAGAGCCACCTTACCCATAATTCTCTCAACTATCCCTATCCATTGAGCCTTATCAATACAAGCTCATATCCATAGTTGAGGGGGAGAACTGAATGGTGTTGTTATGCTGTTGGATTGACTACCTAGTCCAAATCATTAGAGAGCACAAGAGAGCAAGTTGGAGCTTTTGGGGATGAGGTGTTTGTCTTATGGAGGATTTTTTCAACACTAAGGCAATGGTTGTAAGCTTCTTCATTCATTCTTAATGCAAAGCTGATTTCTGTCCCACATATCTATTATTTTTATTTCGCATGTATATGTTATTGGATTCCTTAGTCACTAGTATGGATGTGTAGATGATTTTATGGTAGCTTTGATGTTATTGTTTGTTTGACATGTTTGTAGGTACACAGGTTCATGATCAAAGCAGTATTCGAGGCGTTTACAACATTTAGGGAAGGTCTTCATCCTTTGTCGTTCACTCATTTGTTGTGGATCTGAGCCATTCAGACCAGAGGAACATCTTCTATCCACAGAAGGTGCAATATTCTTGATAACAAATCTGGTGACTCCACTGGAAAACAAAGAAAATTTCATTTGATCTGATCTTCCTCAGTCCTTGAACCCTTGTCCAAATATAGGCTCCATCTCCAGCTCTCTTCAGTCAGATCTGCCATCTGACTTAGTGAATTTTGGTTTGAAACTTTTAGATCTGTTCAGATTTGAACTATTTCGACTTTATATGCTCTTTTTTTACTATCAATTCATCAATATTTACCTTGATTTGATCCATTTTTAACTTGATTTCTCATTCTCCTTGTGTTTTGAATCTTTTCAGGGAACCGCACATGTGTTGTTGGCAACAAGCGGTGCCATCGCCTGAACTCTGTTAGACATAAGCGGTGCCACCGCCTACGTCTCTTTATCCAAAAGCGGTGCTCATCCAAAACCACTCTATCAAGACCCCTCCAGCGTGGTGCCACGTAGGCCTTGTTCCAGAACTAGTTTTTTGTGATTTTTTGCAAAAAGTTGGATTTTGCTTGCTTTCAGCCCTGCACTATCAAGCGTGTGTTTTGAATCTGTATGCTCATGGTTGAAAATTTTATGATAAAATTGGTTTGGTTGAAAGAATTCAAAACCTATATTAGGCTTGTTGATTATTCATTTGCTTTCATGCTTGTTGATTGTGATTTTAAAAGGAATTTTTTGAAAGCTTAAGTTTCAGTTAGATCTCTTTTCGTTTCCTTTATAAAGACTGAAAGAAAAACCATTTGCTTATCATATTAATTTCATTTTTTTCCATAGAGGACTTCTTTTTTATTTTAAAAAGAATTTTTTTTTATTGAGATTAGGTCATTATCATTACTGATCATAGGGCACTGGATCTCTTATTAGCCTCACAATCTTTTAGGTTCTCTTTGTTCTTTTGTCTCTCTTGCATTAGTACTATCTCATCAAAAAGAAAAATATTGTAGTTTTAAGTTAGATCTATATATGTTTAAAAGAAAAATCGAAAAAATAGAGTGCATATGCATGTAGAGTGCTTGTTGTTTTTCTTTTAGGAAAAGAGACTCTTACCCCTTTGATTGCTTTCACAAAGATAAATGAGTTTGGAATGTGATGCTTGTCTTTGGATCTGATTTGTTCAAAGTAGTTGTTTGGAAATTTTTGGTTTTCAAAATGAAAATAAAATACTCTTTCCATCTCGTAAGTAGTCATACCACGAATGGTAAAATGAAATATTTGCATCTACATTCTGCATGGTTTTACTTTTTCTGTCAAAATTCCATGCATTCACCTAACCGTCCACTTTAAAATTAACGGTAGTTATAGGCTTAAAATTTACATAGCAATTTGAGTGATAGGATAGAGATGTGTTCGGGTGTCGTTAAGCATAGGAGCTGTCATTACTCGTCCACATTACATCCCGGGACTTGTGCAGTTCTTCCACATACCATCGGTATATCGAACGGCCTTTCACGTACCCTTGAGGTATATAGAAATGTACTTCACGTAATCGTTTGTATATAGGAAGGCCCCTTGTGAACGCTTATGCATTAGACATCACTACTACCGATTTGAGATCCCATGTACCTTGCATATATCAGGAGACCCCACTAGGATACCTTATCTATCTGAGAAAATCCCTTTGGCCATCTTGCTTGGATCCATACACTGAAAACAACATTCAGGGAGATTACTACGCATGTACCCTTGAGGTATATCACGAGTGGCACCTTCTTGAAAATCCTGGTGAGAGACCTGACTATCTGAACTCCTCCTGTCATTTAAGTTTTCTTGTTTGGCCTATAGCTTGAGTAGGGAAATTTTTGGTGTGTTTTCTAGTTTTGAGGCCCTAGGTTAGATAGGAATTGTACAATTTGGCTGAATTAAGACAGTCCAGAAGAGTACGGGGCTTGCCACCTAATTTTATTCCTGTTTCAAGAGAAAATCCTATGGAAGCTATCGACCAAGGAGCTGCTACCAACTCCCAAGTGGGAGAAAATATGGCTACAGAAAGCGGAGATCCATATCCTTTGCATGTGCCTCCCTTGGTCCAACAACCTTCTAGGGGTAATACTTTGTTCCATTCTCCCATAGAAGGTCATGTTGATGATACTACCCATCCAGATTATGGTCCCAATGCTCCATTTTGGGATACCTCTATAGGACAGGCCATTGCTTCGTTTAGCACCCATTTAACCTATTCTAAAGAAGTTTCACCAAATGAAGAAGAACGTAGACAATACCAGGCAGTTATTCTCTGTGCACAAGAAATTGAGAAGAAAATAGATAACATATTGGGTACACCACCACCTCGTTCAGTAGTTTTTCCTGTGGGATATTGCTCACTTGCTGATTCTATGAGACCCATTGAACCTATTATAGATCACACTGTGACTCCACATAATCCAATTCAAACTACCAACCCCACTGCCTCTCATATTATGTTTGTTCAAAATCCTCCTAGGTCTTCCGCACCTGGGGTGCAACATTCAATTCCTGTTTCATCAATACCTTCTAGTGTTGGGGGGTAACCCCCGGCATGACCTATGTTCTCTTTCACTGGAATTGTAGCTATTCATGGGCAGACCTCTAGTATAGAGAAATCTATAGTTTATGTCCCTCCTACCCACACGAATGTGGTTAACCCCCCATCCAGTTCAGGTTAGCCCTTGGGGGCACAACCTGTAACCAATGAAACCTCTTGGGGGTATGGTTACACAGCAAATCAAGTACCTATAGGAAATATTAATTACCAACCTAACCCTACAGGAAAGCCTTATGCTAGAATTCCATATCCTAGTAATACTTTCATGCCATGGGGGCAACCTAACTAGTCCTACATGCCAGCTATGGGAGGGATACCTATACATATTATGGAGGGTGCTGTAGGACCACCTTATGGAGGTCCTCCCCCTGGGGGGCTTGGTGGCTTTCCTCCTTACGGTGCTAATGGTCCTGGTGGCTTCCCTCTTAATGGTCCCGAAGGTTCTAGTGGCCCTCCTCCTACTGGTTTTGGAGGCTCGAGAGGTCTAACTCCTAGGGGTCCTGGAGGGTCCGATAGTCCTCCTTTTGGTGGTCCGAATGGTCTCGGTAGTTCTGGAGGCCTTGGTAGTCCTCCTCCTGGAGGCTCCGGCGGTCCTAACGGTCCTGATCCTGGAAATCAACCCCCCATGGGTGGATCTTCCAGCAGCTCTTCATCACAACAACCTGTCTATCAGTCTACTTATGATCCTACTGGTACTTATATTCCCTATCAATACTACCAGTATGTGCAACCTAATAGCCATTTACCTTTCCTGGCAACTTTGGACTTGCTTGATTTGTCCAAGTTGATTAATGATCCCATTTGACATAACCCCTCATGGCCTCCCATTCCAGTAAAGCTACCATCGGACATTCCAAAGTTCGATGGGAAGTAGGGAGATTATCTGAAAAACCATGTCATGACATTCCATTTGTGGTGTTCTTCGAATCCAAAACCAACCATCATCAAGAACGATAAAGGAAAAAGAAAAGTGAAATATCCATGTCTGCTATGCAGAGGTGACCACTTCATAAAGGAGTGTCCTCGTCATGACGAAATCAACCAATTCTTAAAAACTAATCCCGTGCCAGTAGTTCTCATGGATCCTTTTCCCTCCCAACAACAACTGATAGACCACATGTCTAATCAGGGAAATTCTAGTTCTTCAGAGGAAATTCACATGATGTCTTCAGACACTATTAGTTTGCAAAATTGAAGTGAGATTTATGACAAACCGATAGACAACAAAGAAGACAATTATTCTTCAAGAAAAGCTCCCTCTACTGGTTCTCCAGAATCCTCATCTACTATTCCCCTAACCATCGAGAAACCTAATCTCGACATGGTTTTGCATCCACCCAAGAGTACTCTTAGGAAGGCTGTTTTTAACCCTAATGCCCGAGCTGCTCAATTTTATAATGTAGTTGAAGATCTTGCTCAGGAACCATGTGCAATGTCTAACTTGGAAGTACTCCAAAGTTGTCCTACACAATGCAAAAACTTGTTAACTGCGTTAGGAGGTTTAGACTCGGACAACACTAATTTGATTCATTTCAATGTCAAGAACTATAAGTCTATACTACCTCACAAAATCGCTTTCCAAATCATAACGAAAGTAGTCAGAAAGAAATTCTTTAGAACTGTCTTAGATGAAGGAGCTTCAACTTCGGTTTTGTCCCTGTCTTGTTGGAAAGCTATTGGCTCTCCCGAGCTTGTAACATCACCTACGACTCTCAAATCCTTTGATGGATGAGGTTTATAGTCCCATGGTCTCATACCAGCCCTTTCAGTCGAGCTTAGGGGAAAAATTGTTTCTATTCAAGTGGAAGTAGTAGATGCCTTGCTAGATTACAACCTTCTTTTAGGAAGAAATTGGTTTTACGCCATGACTGCTGTCGCTTCAATGGTATTTTCAACTATCCAATTTCCACATCTAGGGAGGATTGTCACCATTGAACAGCTCGATTTATGTACGATGTATGTTACTACCTCTACGGCTAATAACATCCCTCTTTTAGGCCAGTCCCCTCCTCCTTACCAGTCGATTGGGGTAGGCATGTTGAAGGATTCGTCCCTTATGGGGATTTTTCCCTCAAACCCTCCTAACACAAACATGAAGATAGTAAATATGATTTCATCGTTTGATTATGATCCAAAGGGAAAACAAATTGTTGAGTCCACCTCATTGAGTCCACATGAATAAATGTAGAATGTTATCCAAACCCTTTTCGATGACCACACTGATGAGCTTCATCTGGTGGCTTCAGACCCTTACCACCTGCCCTACTAGTTAAAACCCTCTCTTCCTCTTCTAGATTATCTCTCTCTAGCTTTTCCTTTCGATGAGTCCATTATGGAGATCATGAGTATGAATGAGCCTATATGGGAGGATCATCATCATAGATCCTTGTTCCTCCCTAGTACTAGTTCGGTAGACCATGTTTTTGCATTCGTTTTTTCCACTGATATTGTCAACACACCTCAAACTCCTATATTATTGCAGAACACAGATTCTGAATGAAATCTCTGCAACATTACTCAAACAAATCCAATTGACATATCAGCCAAGCCTTGCACCCTTGAGCATGTTCATGTTGGGAATAACTGCTCAATAGAAGAATCTGAAGCATACAGAGCACTTTTCAAATAATTCCGTCATGTTTTTTCCTAGTCTTACAAAGAAATGACAGGGATAGACCCATCCATTGTTGTTCACAAAATAAAAACCTATCCCACTGCAAAACCCGTCAGGAAAAAACTAAGGCAAGTCCACCCACGAAAAGCCGCAGCTATCAAAGCTGAAATAGAGAAACTTCTCAAAGTAGGGTTTATTTATCCCATACCCCTGCCAAAATGGGTATCGAATGTTGTTCCTATCAATAAGAAGCAGGGCACCATTAGATTCTGCATTGATTTCATAGATTTGAACAAAGCTTGTCCCAAAGACAACTTTCCCACTCTGCATATCGACCAGATTATCGACAACTATGCCGGAAGTGTCATCTTCTCATTTATAGATGGATTTTCGGGTTATAATCAGATTGAGATTTTACCCACCGATTAAGACAAGACAACATTCATTTTCCCATGGGGAGCCTTTGCATACAGGAAGTTACCATTCGACCTGAAAAACATTGGAGCCACTTTCCAGCATGCTATGTCCTATGCGTTTCATGATATAAAACATATTTTTGAACCATACCTTGACGAACTCCCAGCTCATTCACAGTGACAGGAGGACCACCCTGGTCATCTTAGAGACATTTTCCTGATATTTCGTCATTATAACATATGGCTCAATCCTCATAAATGTGTTTTTTGCATTGAGACGGGACGCCTGTTAGGTTTTGTGGTTTCTAAGGATGGCATCTGAATAGATCCATTGAAAATTGCCACTATTTTAGTACTAGCAGCCCCAACCAACCTTCTAGAACTCCAAAGTTTGCAAGGGAAGGAAAACTTCCTCCGTCATTTCATGTGCAATTTTGCAGAGAAAACGCACGGTTATATGCGTCTCCTTAAGAAGGACACTCCATTCTTTTGGGATGACCAAGCCCAACGAGCCTTTGATAATCTCAACCACACTCTGACTCATTCACCCATGATACACCCCCCAGATTATTCAAAGTATTTTCTCTTATACATTGTTGCCTCCACTACTACCATCACCATGGTTTTGGTGCAGGATAATCCCGATGGCCAGGGGCACGTGATCTACTATGCTAGTAAGAATCTCATGGATTCTGAAACTCAATATTCACATGTGGAGAAATTACCATTAGCCATGGTCATTGCTGTTCAAAAATTTTGTCACTACAATTTGCTCTGCACAACCACCGTATTGGAAAACTAGAACCCTATGTATTACATCATGACTTGTCAGGTGCTCGAGGGAAAGTACTCCCAATGGATAGTCATCCTACAAGAGTTTGATCTAGAATTTTCCAAAGCTATGTCAAAGAAATCCTTGGTCTTTGCTGAGCTCATGTGTGATCTTTCCTGTGCTTTGACGGAATCTAAGCCCAGTGATTCATTCCCAGATGAATTCATGTTCTTGATAAGCACTACTGACCCATGGTATGGATATTTTCTCATCTATCTCCAGACACAAAGGTTTCATCCTACTCTATCCCATGACGATCGCCGCTGTATCAGTCACCACGCAAAATACTACCTCATCTTGAATGACACTTTGTATAGACGTGGCATCGATTTCATTCTCTGGGGATGCCTTACCCACGAGGAAGCTGAACAGTTTTTTAATGATTGCCACTCTGGAGCATGTGGTGGTCATTTATCTAGGATGGATACAGCCCATAAAATCCTTCGTGCTGTCTATTTCTGGCCTTCAGTCTTTAAAGATTGTCACGAGGTTGTTAAGAAATGTACACCCTGTCAACATTTTTATCTAAAAAAGTGCAGCCATCCTGCTCACTTACACCCCGTCATTGCTGTTGACCCTTTCGCCAAATGGGGTATTGATTATATGCATTGTAAGCCTACCTCAACCGGGGGGCATGGTTACATCATCGTATTTGTTGACTATTTTACAAAATCAGCTGAGGCCATGCCTACATATGCAAAGGACGGTAAGACTGCCACTCTCTTCCTATTCAATCATGTGATAGAAATATTCAGAGTCCCATAGTCCATAATTACTTATCACGAATCAGATTTTCGTAATCAAATGATGGAGGAACTAAGTGCCAAGCTAGGTTTTCGTCATGAAAACTCTATACCTTATTATCCGCAAGCTAATGGTCAGGTCGAGTCCATTAACAAAGTTTTGAAAACAAAGCTTCGTCGGATGGTTAGAGACCATAAATCCAAGTGGCACCATATTATTTTCTCCACTCTTTGAGATTATAGGACGTTGGTGAAAACAACTACTGGTTTCACACATTTCCAGCTTGTCTACGGACTAGAAGTTGTCTTGCCAATTCAATGTCAGATTCCATCCTTGAAACTTGTCGTCGAACTTCTCCCAGACACTTCCGTAGAGGAAGAGAGATTTATATACTTGAAAAACCTTGACGAAACTAGAAGAGATACTGCCTTAGCTAATGAGGCACACAAGAAACGCGTGAAGGTGCAGTATGACAAGTCTATCCAACCTCGTGCCTTTAACAAGGGTGACCTAGTTTTGACTTATGATCAGAGATATGACAAACTAGGGAAAGGGAAGTTCAAATCCATGTGGTATGGTCCTTTCATCATTTCCAAAGTCTTAGAGAAAGGGGTCTATGAGCTTGTGGACTATGATGGAATCCCCTTAGGACAACCTCGTAATGGGTTGTACCTAAAGAGGTACTATGCCTAGATCTCTCTTGGATGGTATCTTGTATATATGTATATTACTTGAATTTTAGTGTGCTTAAGTATTTCCAGTATGGTTTTGAGTTTAGTTTCTGTATTTGTTTATACCATGTTTTGGCCATGCAGAATAGATGGCTTTCTATGGCTTTGCTGATGGTGCTTGCCACCACACCTTGAATCTTGTCTCAGCTACTTGGGTTCTCTATTCCGCAGCTTATGATTTGGTCAGTTCAGGAGTAGTTTGTATTGGTCCCACTACCAACAATATCGCTGAGTATCGAGTAGTAATAGGTATTCTGACTGAAGCTGCCTCCCAAGAGGTTCACAAATTGGTAGTCTTGATGGACTCGCAACTAGTGGTTTTTCATCTAAACCATGTCTATACCATTAGGAATCCCATGCTTCTCCTTCTCTTCTGGAGGGTACGTTTATTAGAAATATCATTTGAAACTATCGCCTATAGGCATATCCATAGGAAACATAATGTAGTTGTCGACTCATTGGAAAATTACATCCTAGACTGGCATATTGTCCATTCATGACATGAAAATCAAACAGGGTTCACTATAAATAAACTATAAAAGACACATAAAAATCATGTAAAATATATTAACCATTTGAGACATATAAACACCAAAGTAGAAGTCTGTATATATATATATATATATATAAACATGTTTTTCAAAAAATAGGTCACAAGAACTCATCTGAAGCGCGTCGGCTTTCAGGTAAAAATCATCATACAAAAGTCCTGAAGCTATCTATCAACTTTCAGTGAATACATCATGCACCCTATCAGCTAGTGATTCTCGTGGTAACACATAACCGCCCAAGCTACTCGACGTAGCAGTCTGCTGAAATGACCCAGTACTCCCATAGTAGGCCTCCGGTACTGTTATCTCCTAAAATAACCCAGTCAAATTTTCATTTATTTTAGGTGATAGGATCGAGTCAAAAGATTTTCTTCTAAATTTTTTAGAGTCCATTAAGAGGTCTTGTTTTGAAGTATATAGTTGAAAATTTCATTCATCCAAGTTTTAATCTTCAAAATTCAAAACCTCAGCTTTCGGAAGCTAAGCTTGTCTGTGAAAGGTTAGTTAACCGCTGGAACAGGTCATTTTCGGCAGCTAAAGCACAAAACAGATAGAAGGCTTAACTGCCGAAAATCTGTTTTTCCAGAAAAAACTACCTTTGGTAAAAATCGTTTTTCTCGGTCGTGGAATGTTCGTTTGGCACGTTCAAATGGTCGATTGAAATCTACAAATCATAAGATATCCATTGGTGCAATAATATTTCGTTTTAGAGATCAGGAAACTAGTTGAAATCACCCTTCAAGATCACGTGTTAGAAAATGCTTACAAAACTTGTTACAGGGCAGCAAGCTAATGTTTTTGCCCAGATTGGGATTTTTTGAATCCAAATGGCTTGAACTCTATTCTAATGGATAAATGGTGAATTATGAAGTCAGATTTGAATGCTATTTGTGTGGGATAAGATCAGAAGAGGTTATTCAAATAAATTTGGTGTATTTTTCAAAGGCAAAAATATAGGATTTTTGGTCAATTCAGCAAATTCGAATTCTATCTTTTGGAAGAGTCATCAACGGCCTTGGGAGGCTTATCTGCACTACATCAGGAATTGATATTCTCCTATTTTGATTTGATTTTCCATTTTTAGAATTCCAGATCCATTTTTATAGGATCTCATCCTACACTTGTCGATTTGACTATTTTTGGCAATCTGATCCATTTTTCATGGATCTAGATTTGATCTTGTAAGGCTATAAAGCCAAGGAAATTTGGAGAACAGAAGGGGGGTGGTTCGATTTTGTGGAGAGTAATCTGCTATTGTACTCACTCTTCTTTATGCTAATATAGATCACAGGTTTCTTTCAGTTTTTGATGTCGGCTTTCCATATTCCTTTTCACTATTATCTGTGTTGTCTAGCTTTGAATGGTTGCTTTTCCATTGTTTAGCTCATAGCCTGATATTAGTTTTTTGGATGTCTCTTGAACCCTACTCCGTACTGGTTTAGTTACATTCTTTTCTTCATTCATATTTAAAGTTATCTGCTGATTAATCAACTCTTGAGAGCACTGTTTTATTTGTTTACTATTCTGAATGTCTGAATGCCATACTCGGATTGAGTTGTCCCATTGATCCACCTTTACAAAAAAAAAACCACAAAAACATAATTTCTTAAGTTACCAGGCATACCTAGCTTATAACCCTAGGTATTTTCCTGGAGTGATAACAAATTGGCACCGTTGCTGGGGAACGGAGAGTGAAGCAAGCTTCCCTGGGAGACGACATAGTTTCAGTTTTTGATGATAGACAAAGGCTGAACATTATATTGGTTGTAAGCATCTATTTGACGACTCCACATTCAAAGAATCCACTAGGGAGGATCCTGCTGATAAAATATGAAGAAGCTCAAATCAAAGTCCAGGTATCAGTTCATTAGTTTGCTTCATGAACTGTTGTTGTTCTTTATTACCTCTTTCATTCTTTTCCCTTCGCGTGTAAAGAGAATTATTTTCTGTTTTGTATATTCAGAAAATCATCATCCTTCTTGTATATATTCATCTTTAGAAGAGGAAAGCCTGCAGCCCTGCATTGTAGATGTAGATTCGATAGCTTTACCTCAGCCCATTCACAAACATGACCACTGTATTTCGTTTCTTTCAGAATCTGATCAGCCATGTGACCTTGAAAGTATAGAAATTGTTTCAGACCCTGTACAGATCTCATCCCCTCTTGTTATAATTTCTGTACCTTGTCATGAACCTGTTAATTCTCATGGTCAGCCCACAGCCTTTCAAGTTAAGATCTGGATGAATATGTTCAAGCCTTTAAAGATGCCCCTTCTTCTTCATCCTTATCCCGATGATTGTTATAAATATCTCCCTTGGTTTTTTGGAGAGAATCAAACTTCAGCTGAGGAACACATGGAATCCTTTTTGGATTTTGTTGATCGTTTTCAACTTACCCATGAAGATGTGGTCATGACATATTTCTCCAAGTCTTTGATCAAAGATGCTGCTATATGGTTTAAAATCCTAAGAGCTGATTCAATTGGCTCTTGGATCGAGTTCTCTAATGCTTTCCTGAAGTATTGGGGCAAATACAAATATTTTGATTCTTACCTTGCTGACTTTTATGCTTTGAAGAGAGAGCGGAGCCAAAATTTGCCTATTTTCAATCGAAAGTTTAACTGCATGTATCATGACATGCCCTTGGAGATCAGACCTACAGAAACAGCTGCTATGATACACTATGTTATGTGTCTTCATTCAGAACTCGCCCTTCTTCTGCTAGAAAGGGAGTCTTCATCATTAACCCAGTTGTTTGAAGATGCGCAAAAGGTAGAGGAAAACATCCGTGCATCTAGGTGGATCAGAATGAAGGCTGACTCTGAAAATCTGCAAACATATGTGCAAGAAGACAGTCATGACATTTCAGATTCCGAGTATGAAAGCTGTGGGTATGAAATAGATTTGGACCAGCAGCCTGAGGGTAAGTACATTTCAGATTCAGAATCAGTTTCTTCAGTATGTGCAGAGTATTCCAGAGATAGGTATGGCTATGAAGTTTATGACCAGTTTGCAAATCAAGAAGAGCCTATGGTAACTAATGATGATATAGGTAACTACATATTTTCAGCTGATCAAAATTCATATGATATAAAACCTATTCTGTCACCATCTTGTGTACATTTGTCTGAGGAGGAAGTTACCATCTTTGATGATCAATCACTAATTTCAAGAAGACAAGAAGATGATCAGTCCTCTTGTAGAGAAACAATCATGGCTGAGCATGAGGATGCCATAGATGTGCAGCTATTTTCCGAGGAGCAGCATGTTACTTATCTTCCTTTTAAGCATCCAGTGGCAGTTTTCATTGACCTATACTTTTCAAAGAACCTGGAGATTTCAGATTTCCTTAGCTTGCCATTGTGTCTGGGTAAGTATGGTTTCCTAGAAGACTTCATATTATTGTTGATTCATGTCAAACATCATTTGCTGATTGGCGAGAAAGATGAGATGTTTTCAGTATCCAAATTGCTTAGATGGCTGCTATGGAAATTAGCATTCACTTAAAAAATGGCAGAGCTGGTTAGTGTAGGAGTAGGAAATAAGCTCGTTGACTGAGCATTTCTTTTTTCCAGTTTGCAGCAGAATTAGTAGTTGAATTGGTTAAATAAAGGCAGGCTACAGGCAGACTGCAAGCAAGCTAGCAGAGGAACAGTTGCAGAAGCTAGATGACTCCATGCCCAATGAAACACTAGAGTTTAAGTTCTGTTTGAGTCTTCTCCAGGAAAAGCATTTGGTTCTAGGATTCTTAGAACCTCACTGGGAGGATTCTTTCCCTGAGTAGGAGCTAGATGTTATCTCCTAAAATAACCCAGTCAAATTTTCATTTATTTTAGGTGATAGGATCGAGTCAAAAAATTTTCTTCTAAATTTTTTAGAGTCCATTAAGAGATCTTGTTTTGAAGTATATAGTTGAAAATTTCATTCATCCAAGTTTTAATCTTCAAAATTCAAAACCTCAGCTTTCGGCAGCTAAGCTTGTCTATGAAAGGTTAGTTAACCGCCGAAACAGGTCATTTTCGGCAGCTAAAGCACGAAACAGATAGAAGGCTTAACTGCCGAAAATCTGTTTTTCTAGAAAAAACTGCCTTTGGTAAAAATCGTTTTTCTCGGCCGTGGAATGTCCGTTTGGCACGTTCAAATGGTCGATTGACATCTGCAAATCATAAGCTATCCATTGGTGCAATCATATTTCATTTTAGAGATCAGGAATCTAGTTTAAATCTCCCCACAATATCACGTGTCAGAAAATGCTTACAAAACCTGTTACAGGGCAGCAAGCTAATGTTTTTGCCCAGATTGGGATTTTTTGAATCCAAATGGCTTGAAATCGATTCTAATAGATAAATGGTGAATTATGAAGTCAGATTTGAATGCTATTTGTGTGGGATAAGATCAGAAGAGGTTATTCAAATAAATTTGGTGTCTTTTTCAAAGACAAAAATATAGGATTTTTGGTCAATTCAGCAAATTCGAATTCTATCTTTTGGAAGAGTCATCAACGGCCTTGGGAGGCTTATCTACACTACATCAGGACTTGATATTCTCCTATTTTGATTTGATTTTCCATTTTTAGAATTCCAGATCCATTTTTATAGGATCTCATCCTACACTTGTTGATTTGACTATTTTTGGCAATCTGATCCATTTTTCATGGATCTAGATTTGATCTTGTAAGGCTATAAAGACAAAGAAATTTGGAGAACAGAAGGGGGGTGGTTCGATTTTGGGGAGAGTAATCTGCTATTGTACTCAGTCTTCTTTATGCTAATATAGATCACAGGTTTCTTTCAGTTTTTGATGTCAGCTTTCCATATTCCTTTTCACTATTATCTGTGTTGTCTAGCCTTGAATGGTTTCTTTTCCATTTTTTAGCTCATAGCCTGATATTAGTTTCTTGGATGTCTCTTGAACCCTACTCCGTACTGGTTTAGTTACATTCTTTTCTTCATCCATCTTTAAAGTTATCTGCTGATTAATCAACTCTTGAGAGCTCTATTTTATTTGTTTACCATTCTGAATGTCTGAATGCCATACTCGGATTGAGTTGTCCCATTGATCCACCTTTACAAAAAAAAAAACACAAAAACATAATTTCTTAAGTTACCAGGCATACCTAGCTTATAACCCTAGGTAGTTTCCTGGAGTGATAACAGGTACCTTAGTGGGAGGTCATCGATCGAGGCGTCCGAGATGTCTAGAGTCAACCTCTCGAGGTTCTCCTCTAGCTCCCCTATCACATCATTGTCCTATGGTACAAAATAGGCCCTAGCTCGCCTTTCTAATCAGGAGGTTTCCCCAGGTCGTGCTGCTCTGACATCTGCATGAAAACATTCAAGTCTCTTTGCTAAACATAAAAAATATAAAACATCAAAACATCAAAACACAATTTCAATTTTGGGTTTTTTTGTTTCTTACCGATATCACCCCACTGTCCACCAGGTGGGAGTGGTAGGTCAGGATCACCACTAAAGTCATTTCCCGCACATGCATAGTCCTCCACCATGAGGATTTGATCTCTCAACCATCGAAAGAATGGGTCACTGAACTTTACCTTGTCTCTACCCGCTCTAGTACGGGCCATGATCTAGACCCATCTCTGCATGTGAGGGTCCTGTTATAGCGTATTTCACCACATTAGGTGAATCACACATTGTATGGCCTTCCCCTGTCCTGCTGCAGACTCATTAGCCCCTATGGACCACTTTTTGTCTTTTGATGCGTCCTTGATCATCCCTTAAAACATAAGAAAAGTGATATACACGGATTTTTCCCCGATAACCGCGTACATACGAGAATATTCCCCCTATAGTCGCGTACATCAGGATGTATGAATAATCCAAATCCTTTTGGAGCGTTCCTTGACTTGGATCCGACTCATATGACTCCTAGCCTTCCATATGCCTTGAGATCGCATGGATTCGACCTTTCAGTATCCTTTTGAAAAGCTATATAAGGAACCCCTTGAGACATTGAAAGCATAAGAGAGAATTGAGAGTAACGAAACTATAGTCCATTGTTGCCAAAACTTATGCTTGGGTCTACATCCCTTTGTCCCTTGGAGCAATGTTGTGTTCTTCCCAAGCTTGCCTTTTGCTAGTGAGCTTGCTATCTGAGTGATGGAGAATTGAGGTGGTGGAGGCCCAAGTGGGGGATTCAGTTTCTCTAGTTCGCAGATGTGCCGTCAGAGGTTGTCACTTGTAATCTCTGATTCATATTAATAGAAATATCTTTTCCTATCCAGTAATGTGTATTTGAATGAATATTGTATCCATTGGAATATGTCAAATGCATTTACATTGTTGATTATATATGCTAGAATAGATCTAACACCATGAAATATAGTATGCTTGTATTTTTTACTTATTGTTGAGGAACTATTATATCAATTCAAGCCAAAGATTGGAAAGCTCAACGGGGATCTAATTCAACCGTCTGGAATAAGGTACGAGGTTCGATCCTTTAGTGTTAGACATCTTATTTCTATTGCATATTGGGAAAGATTGATTTCTGGAGTCTAGCTGTCTGTTGTGGTACCCCAAGCCATAGCAATTTCTCTCCGTAATAGAAATGGCGACTCTGCTGGGGAGTTCCTAGTAATTTTCCTTTGGGGGTTGATTTCTTGGCATTCAATGTATTTGAATTGCTCTCTCTCTCTTGTTTCTGTGTCAGGTATGTGGGCATGTATGCTTGGTAGAGCCTAATTGGTGTGAATTTATTCTCAGCCTGTCTGTTTGCCTTGAATTTGTGCATCTTTTTCTTCCTATACGTGGGTTTGTCACTTACAGTTGCGTATACACGTGGTTTCCCCTGGGATTTCCGCGTATACACGCGGTTTTACTGCGCACAGTCGTGTATACCTTGGTTTTTACCTTTTTGTGGAAGATAGTGGATTACTGGGTGAATTCTGTTAGCTGCTGAGTCTCCTTTGGCACTTCCTGAGTCTGTTAATACCTCTGTGTTTGACCAGAAACGTTTTTTTTTTTTAGCCTAAATTTTTTTCTTTTAGGAAAGTTCTTGTCATGGCATCTTTGATTTTTTGTTTGAGATTAGTGCATTAGAGTCCTTTTTCCTTAGTGCTTTGCTGGAATGTTGTTTATGTGTGCTTGTGGATTCTGGGGTGGGTAGAATCATTTTTTTGCTTTTTGTATCTCTTTATTTTCAAAAAATCAAAAAACATTTGCTTATCATCATGCATTGCATTTTTCACTTTGCATTAGACTTGCACTAGATCTAGATTTGCTTTGGAGTAATAGTTAGGAATTCATATAGGGAAATTTGCATTCAGCATTTGAAGAAGAAATTGTGCATTACACGTAGTACGCATACCTTGTTTTCATGGACACAATGCATTTGCATTGATTGTTAGGTGTGCATTTTGCTTCTTGTTTCTTCATAACACCATTAGTTGCACGACCATATCCTATTTTTGAGTAATAAAGCCAACTAAAATCAACGCTAATTAAAATGAATTACACTCTTTTCTTTTCTAGGGTGCACCAACAAGCTTAGGTTTTAGGATCTTGGAATAGTTCATTGTAAATTAATTCTCCAAGATCACTAAACGACAACAACTAGGTGTCCGTTAAGGGAGTGTGTGAAATCCTTGATATAACCAGCGTTCTCAGGATCCTCCTCTCAAAAGGGAGTTAAGCACGAGGCAGTGTGAGCGGTTGTTGATTGGGATAACCCCTGGTCTGTAACTGTGTAGGATCGGCGATATAGCCAGGATTGTATTTGTATCTAGGGGCTCTTTCGAGAGTTTCGGGCTTTGCTACCCTGCCCATATGGTCAATCCCGCCTGCGACTGTTCGCCTGAGCTTTGATTATATTGAGGTGACCTTAGTGACCTTACCTAGGATATCGAGGGGGTACTTGTAGAGGTTATTTTGCATGTGTCCCGGATAGGTTGGGGTCAGACATCATAGTCGCTTTATGCGTTGAAGCTAAGCGCCACAATAATTGGTTACGTACCTTCGCTTGTGGTGACAAGGGCCTCTCAAGACTCTCCTAGGCGAGACATACCGGCCACATTCAGGAGCTCACTTATCCAGCCCTTGTTTGCTTGCATTTGGCTTTAGATTTTATTAGTGATTGCTCTGTGCACGCTAGTTGGCCTAAGGTTTACATAAATAGAGAGTCTTTGCTTTTTGTTGAGTCATTGTGTAGTCGGGTGTTGTTCCGCGCCGTTCTCGTCGGTTAGTAGGACTTCTGCCTTCCAATTCTCCTCCTCCTTTGGGAGAGGGGTCTAGACTGTCCAGGCGGACTATGTCACACACTGATTCACACACCATGGAGGATCATTCAGAGACTATTCCTGAGCCACCTCCTCCCATTCGTATTGACGATGGGGAACTTACTCCTACATACGATCCTTCACCTGACCTAGCTGAGTTCGGTCCTGTGATTTCCTAGATAGGATCTTTGCATGATATACCTACTCACCCTAGGGCTGATTCCCCGTTGACACGTTACCGGTATGGAATGTTGGATGATTCCGAGACTCACTTTGACCCTCCTAGCACTAGCTACAGTAGTTATGTTACGACTGGTTTTCCTATGCATGATTTGACATTTCATGTTGAATCCGACTTTGATCCTAGCACTATGCCTAGGGGCAATCCCATGCCTTACCTTGCAGAGAGGTTTGGGAGTACTAGTCACATTGCACCTTCCATCCCAGTGGTGGAAGCCCCATCTTATATACCTCCTAGGTCTAGAGTTAGTGATCCGATAGGGATACCAGGTTCCAGACGAGTGACGATAGGAACTAGTACATATCTTCTTATAGATATTCCTTCATCCTCTCTTCCGAGTTCTTCAAATGTAAACCCTCCACCTTACTCACGTGGTCCTTCGAGTCGGCACGTAGCTACAAGTCAGATTCCTACTGCGATTACTAGACCAATTGTGTCTCAAACCTACATACCACCCATGGTTTCGGGAGGTTATGTTCATGTTTCTAGAGGTCAGATTGCTACTTCCATGACATATATCCCTACTTTCGGTATGTATATTCCTACTTTCGAAATGTATATCCCTACCTATGGAGTGTCTCATGGGGCATCGCAAGCGATGACCTATGGACCCTATTATGGGACGCAGTATGGATAGGTCTCTCCACCTTATGGAGACGGGTATTCACAACATGCTTACTCTCCTAATTACGGCTTTGTAGCTCCTACTAGTCAAGTTCCACCTCATTATGGTACTTCCACGCCACCCTATACGGTTCATACAGGAGGAGGTCACTATGGCCAAGGTCATGGTGGTAATCAACCCTATATGAACCAGGGAGCGGTCCATAGACCTCATCATCCTAGGCTCCCTTTCCTCGCGACACTCAATCTACCTGACTTATCGAGACTTACGAATGATCCTGTGGCTCATTACCTGGCTTGGCCAGCTGTCCCTACCAAGCTTCCTTGGGACATACCTAAGTTCGAAGGCAAACCAGGAGAGGATCTGAGCGAACACGTTATGACATTCCACCTATGGTGCTCTTCCAATTCATTGCATCAGGACTCAGTCCATTTGATACTATTTCAACGCAACCTCACAGGGCCTATGGCGAAATGGTATATAGAGTTACCTAGGGGTGCCTTTACTTTGTTCGATGACCTTGCGATGAATTTCCTTAATCACTTCCAGCTACCAGTGCGCTATGATGTTGGAACTAAACTCTTGTCGACATTTCAGCAAGATAAAGCCACCCATATTTCTGATCATATTCAGGAGTGGCGTAGACGGAAGAGATTAATTAAAGCCTTTATACCGCCGGAGTTCCTCCTTGAGTGGTTCCTCAAATATTTATTGCCATATATAGCGAAGGATGTTTCCACATTCGGAGTGCAGAATGAGGAACAAGCAATCTTTAGGGCGCAGGAACCGTAGACTTGATCTATGCTCAGTCTAGTTTGTTATATGAGATTATACCCAGCACTCCTCATTCTAGTTTCGATCCCAAGGTCAAACCTGGACCACATGCCGATGGCATTGTGGGTAGTACAAGTAAGAAACCTACAGGTTTGGTTGTGAAACAAGTTGCTCAGTTGTCAATTAACCAATCTGCCTCGGGACAAGCTATGGCTTCGTCTCAGCCTGCCCAAACAGAGAATGTACTTGCTGTGCAATTGTCCGACCAGAAGGGTAACCAGCAACCCAGATGGAATAGAAAAAAGGGTAAAAACAATAATAATAAAAAGGGTGGGAATAAGAACGAGAATGCCAACAATAATGACAAGAATAGTAAAAATACTGGGGGGGACAATCAGAATAAATGTAAGGTTAAGTTTCCTTGAAAGCTATGTAAGGACGATCACCTCACTTACTTGTGCCCTAGAATGGATGAAGCTTTGAAGTTCATAGCACAGGGCCCAGCTGTGTTAACGAACCCTTTACCGCATAACCAAAATATGAACTTGAAGTCCCATGATCAATATAGTGATGAAGATCCTGCTGAAACTAGTGGTTGTGGGTGCATTAATATGGTCCGTGTTGCAAAAGTTGTGACGCGTGCAAAAGATTATACTTCGTCACAACCCAACCCAGGCAAAGAACCTGATCCACCAGGAACCCCTTTGCGCATTGAGAAACCTGCAGATAAACCTGAGGCTGCACCTCGCATTCCTAAGGGGGTACTTAAGCATTCGGGGCATAACCCAAATTCCCGAGCAGCCTAGAATTATTCAGTTATCGAGGACTTGGGCCATACTCCTTGTGCGATGTTTGCATTCGAAGTGCTTCAGAGTTGTCCGCCGCAAAGGAAGGCTTTGCTTTCCGCTCTTGGTGTGAATGGTGATGATTCTTCCTCAGTGATCAAATTTGAAACCGCAGGACATCAGCCTCACTTGCCCTACTATGTGTCCCTTTTGGTGCATGTAGAATGTCTTAATATGATCGTCAAGTGCACTATGATTGATGAGGGAGCTGCTGCTTCTGTGATGTCTTTGTCTTGTTGGAAGTGTCTTGGTTCTCCTGAGTTGTCAAAATCTACGACCATGTTAACTGATTTTGATGGGAGATCGTTTAGACCGTGTTAAGTCACGATTTTGTTTCTTCATTTTTGGTAATTTTGGTTTGAGTTTTATTTTCTTTCAAGGCTTTCATTTACTTTATTTTGATTTTTCCCTCCTTTTGGAAAATTTTGTTTTGTGTTTATTTGAAACTTTGAGCTTGCTTTAGAAATTTTGAACTTTATGCTATAGGTTTGTTTTTGATTAAGGGTTTTTTGAAGTTATTTTATCAAATGGTGGACTCATAAGGCATATTTTGAGCATACCTACACTCAAGCAACTTTTAAAACCTTATACAAAATATCAAAAAGCTGAAAAGGAGCGAAAAATAACACCAAGGATATTCTTGTAGCGCTGGAGCGGAAAATTACAAAGGGCGCGCTACAAGAATATCGCGGCCCTCTTATTTTCTGATTTCAAGCAAATTCTTGTCATGATTTCAATTTGTGGGTGACTAATCTCATATGGTGATCTGTTTGATAGGTGTTAGCTTCAATTTTAACAAGATTCCAAGTGGTTTTAAGTCGTAAAACAAATCATGGCCATCATTGCTCATAATGCGGGTCTGTTTGACAGTTAGCAGTAAATATCGGTCTAATGTGGCATGATTTTCCTTTCACATGCATTGTCAGAGGAAAAGAAAGTTCGTGGACTAAACTTAACCGCTTAAAAAAAAGGATTCTGTCGCTGCAAAATAGAAGCAAGGTATTGAAGACTGACGGGAAACTAGGGCTTTGCAATTTCGTTACCTCCAATCAAAGTGATCATAGAAAGACATCTGTACACTCAAGTAGAAGCATTTAATAGCTCGGAATCGAACTTAAATCAACTATTGCAGAGCATAAAGCAGGTATCTCTCAGTTACCAAGAGGTGTCCATCAATTTAGGGTTTTTTCCGGTGGAGTTCTTTCTATAAAATTGATTGATGGAGAGGATGGAGTATGATTTTAAATGAGATCTTAGCCAAAGAAATAGTTGTTTGAGTCATTTTGAGGAGTTTTGTTGAAACAGAGCACTGAAAAATAGCCTTAGGTTTGAAGCATCAAGTTTTTGAAGTTCGAAATAATCTGAGGTGAAAGCTGTTAATGTTTAAGCCCTCAAATTCACACCAAAAGCTCTGATACTGATAAACATTGGGTTTAATGAGTTGACTGATCAAGATTGTTGGCAGACCCAGTTCCATTTTTGAGAATAATGCTACAGGAAGCATCATGTAGACATATTGTAGAATGTTTTGGTTTTACTCACCCCTCACACAGATGGTCTTCAGTAGACTAAGAAGCCAGTGAATTATTGTCACATTTGCAAAGTCAATGGTTTTGAAGAATGAGGTTGGCATTGATACACAGAGTTCGAGGAGAATCCCTTGGCTGATTGAATAATGTGTAGAATACCTAATTTCTTTAACAATACAGAGGAAGCCGAATACCAATTTGCAGCAAGACCTAGATCGATATGTGTGGAAGTTTTTTGTTTTGGAAACTGATGGAAGTTGTAGGGGTTTGAATAGTAGATGAAAGCTTAATAATAGTTTGATGAGCTGAAAGAGATAAGTGTTAGATGAACAGTCTACAAGCAATCTCAAAGTGACAACAGAGTTCATTCATAAAATACCTTTATTGTGCAAAGATGTTCATGAATCATGCTGACAGTTAACCTATACACAGACCTAGTTGGTATTGTTAGGACAAAGCAATATGGAAGCCCTCAGTGATATGAATTTGTCCTCCTGTTGAGAAGTTTTACTTTACTTTTTAAAATAAATAGGTCTGCTCAGAAATGTGCAGGAAATTGTGAAGAAGTTTGAAGAAGCAGAAAACCAGTTTATAAAGCATCCTCTGAACCCTAAAAGCAAACAACTTCTAGTTTCTAAAGGAAAAAAGATGGGCAAGAGTGGCAAAAGTGGTAAAATCAATAGGGCTGATCCCACTAACTTAACTTGGATTGAGCAGCTCCCTGATTGTGCTAAGTTGTTCCAACAGGCAGGTTGGCTGAATTTCTTCAGGAAGATAGATGGCTACAATGCACAAGTGTCTTGTAAATTTGCTCAATGTCTTAAAGATGATATGGTCATCTTTGATGCTCTCAAATTCAAGTTGACTGTAGAACTAATTGCAGAGGCTACTGGAATCAGTAATGAAGCTGAGCCTTGGATCAAGAAATTACCTTTTGACTTTGACCCTTAGAGATACCTGTTACCCAATGTGACTCTTGATTGGAATAAAGGTATCCCTATTCAGAATTTCAGAAAAGAGTGGTTTGAGCCAACCAGGATACTGCAGAGTTATGTGACTTGTGAGGGTAGGTATGGATATGTATTCAAGTATCAGTTTAGATTCCTTCAACATATGGTGGGAGTCTCAAAAATGAACTTGCCTTTCTTCTTTTTGAAGAGCCTGCAGAAAATGTCCAGCAGGGTAAAACAGCATGAAGATCACACATCCCAGTCAATTTTTCATCATGGATTGATCAATCTAATCATCAGTACTATGTTGCAGCAAGAGGGAAGAACTTGGGACTTTTTTCTGTTTTGGTTTGGTATTCATGTCAAAAAGGAAGAACAGCAGCCAAAGAGGCAAACTGATAAAGGAACTATGATGATGAAGAAGCTAGGTCATAAACCTAAGCTTGAGGTCAAAAATGAGAAAATAGCTGAGCAGATGGAAGAAGAGATTAAATCTAAAGTATTTTTAGCAAGTAGTAAAGGCAAGTATTCACTCTTTGGAGACCAAAAGCAGCTACTATAGCCCACAATACCTGTAGAAGATTCTGAAGAAACTAAAACTGTTGTTGAAGAAAAGGCTGATATACCTGAAGATGAAGTTCAAACCAAACAAAGAAGTCCCATCACCGTTTTGTCTAAAGATGAGGGATACTTATTAGAAGATGAACAGTTAATTGCTGAAGCAGAGCCAAGTGTTGAAGCCTGTGGAGAATTTCTCATCTCAAAGATCAAAACAGATAAACCTCATAAGAAGAAAAAGAAGGCTGTAACTTCATATTGGAGGCCTAAAAATAGGCCAACCAATAAATTAAGATGGAATATGAAGAGGATACTTAATCCTAAATTGGATTCCAAACAAGAGACAGTTTTAATTGATACCTCCTCAAATGAGGAAGCAGAAATTGGTAAAAAGGACAGCAAAAGCAAAGGGAAATCAGTTGTTAAACCTTCTTCTCCTCAACCTCCAGAGTTAAAAAGATTGTCACAGTCTGCAAAAGAGACAAGTCAGCCTACATCTAAATTATCTGCAATATTTTTTGAGGTAAAAGATAAACTCTTAAAACAGCAGCAAGAAGAAAAGGCAAAAAGAGGTCCTATTGAAAATCAGGAGTGGGATGAAGAAGATGAAGCTATACTCAGACAAGAAGGAATTTTAAAAGAGCCTAGTATTCCTACTGACTTCTCAGACTTTCTAATGCAGGATGAAAATATGCTTGAGATCCGTAGTTTTGATGAAGAAAATTTGCAGGAAAGTGTTAAAAAATACAAGCAACAGATGAAACAATTACAAGAGACTAATGATGCATTATTTAGAGTCAACAGAGTGCTTGTAGAGGAGTTGCAGGATGTCCATCATCATTTCTTGGAGCTATCATAAGTGTCTAAAGAGGTGCTAAACAGGAAAAGAACTTCTGACAGATACTGCAAAAAGCTAGAGAAGACAGTTGAAAGTTTACAGCAGGAGAATGAAGACCTTCAAAGAAAGATAGCTAATATGGAAAAGAGACATAAAAGAGCAAAGAGAAAAGACCAAAGCCTAGATGGTATAGCACTACTTGCTGAAGTAGCGAAGGAGCTTTGAATCAGTTATGCTTTAGTTAGTGTATCTATTTGATAACCATTTCTTGTTAATGATTTGCTATTTTTAGCAATTTTGTAATTTTGTAAAAATGTACTTTTTACTTTACCTTAGTAAGTCAATGGAGACAGTTAGGATTAGTGACCTAACTGATTTTGTAGAAGATTACTATTTAGAGGAGTTAGAAAGACATTTTAGAGGTTCTATTTTTGAGAGCTTTTTAGGAAGTCTTCAAGCTCAGTTGGTTTTCAACTTGTTCATGAGCAAGGTACAAAACTCTTGTATGCATTGGTTGATGAAACTATGAGATATTTATAACTTTTATTCTTCAGTTATTTGTATTGGATTTATTTTTCATCTGTTTAGTGGCTTAAATTAATAGATTCATTGACTGGTTTATGTTATATTCTGGTAATGCCTGTCATTTATGTTTGAACCTCAATACTTTTTCTGTTTGATATTGTTATATATATCATACATCTTCATCTTTTATTGCTTATGATTCAGTAGCTGCTTTACTTATGAATGTATTCCCTGACTGTTCTCAAAGTTCACAACCAAAATACATTGGAGAAACCCTAAACCTTGATTTTATTGAGTTTTATATTTGAGTGTGTGTTAGCTTGTTTCTCTGGCCTTAGAAACAATTTTTGGCACAAACATCTTTGGCGCCATTGCCGGGGATGAAGCTGAAGCATATCTTCCCTGGGATACTAATCAGTTTTCCTGGTTTGAGAGGTGGACATCAACCAGTATCTTTGAAGGATATTTTCACCAAATTTTGACAAACTGGCTTCTAGAGGAGTGGGAACCCAGAGCAGACCTATTTCACCGTTACATTCAGGGGTTTTAGACCCTGAATAGATCTTGAAAATAGCAAGAAAAATCAGAAGGTCCCAATCTTTACCAGCCTTGTGTGATCATGAACAGTTGAGTGTTTCATTACATTCAGCTGAAAGCTCACCTTGGATAAAACCTACCATTCCTGAGAGCACTTTTCAAGTTTTTACCAATCCTGAAACCTTTTTGAAAGCCAATACTGCTTCTCCTGGTAAAATCCCTCTTTTCCAACTGAAAATAGGAAAGATCCCTTTCCAAACATGTTCCAGTCAAGCTTCTTCATCTTCAAAACCTCAGGCCAAAATGGCAGCTCAAAACCCACCCATGGATATGATGGACGAGATGGTTGCAGCAAGGTATGCACCATTAGCCTTACCTCAGCCTTTACATGTTTTGCCTGGAGGTGATTACCAGAAATATATGCCTAGGTTCAATGGCCAGGGGGAGACAACTGCTGAAGAACATTGGGAGGCTTTCCTAAGTTATGCTGACAATCAAAACATTGAGATTAAAGATGTATGGATGAGGGTATTTGTTCAGAGCCTTGATGGAGATGTAAGGAAGTGGTTCAGAGAGTTGCCTACCAACTCAATCACTATAATTGAAGAGCTCCGTGATCTTTTCATGAGGCAATGGGGAGTCACAAAAGACCACACCTATTATATAACTGAGTTTGGAGCTCTCAGAAGGAAGAAGGAGGAGACTGTTGCTGATTTTCCAAAAGATTTAACAAAATGTATAGTAGGATTCTAGCAGAAATTAAGCCTACTGAAACATCAGCTAAGCTCACTTATGCCAATGCGTTTGACCATGAATTTTCTTTATTGCTGAGAGAGAGAAGGCCTATCACCCTGATGAGCATGCAAGATGCAGCATTGGAGGTAGAGTCTAATTTGTTGGCTTCAAACAGACTTAAGAATGAAACTCCCCAGCAGCTTTATGAAAGAAAAGGAAAGAAAGAAGATGTTTCAACAAGTGCTACTCCTCAATCTGTTGAAGCCAAGATAGATGAGATGGAAAAGCTAGTAAAGATTCTTACTTCCAAACTGAATAAACTAGAGCTTGAAAAGAATTCTGCAAAACCTGCTCCAGAAGCTGAAAGGAATCCAAATAACCAGAATCAGTTTAGGAGGCAGTTTGCTCCTAGATTTATACCAAGAGAGCACAGGAATAATGACATCCAGCAAGAAAGGAGAGAGGATGAGGAGTAGAAAGTTCCCCCACCTTTTCAAAATAATGTAGCTGATGAAGAAGAAGTTGATGGACAGCTGCTCTTTGAAGAGACTGAGACTGATCAGGATATGAATCACTTTGGAGATGGTTTATCTACAGGTTTTGTAACTGAAGAAGATTTTCTGAATGCTGAGTATTATGATGCTGACATGTATGAAGTTGAAGATGATTTGGAATTTGAGAAAACTGCTATAAATGCTGCTGCCTGACTCAAATTTTCAAGCTCTAGGACCGCATGTCATGGCTTAAGAATCAGTTCCTGAAGAAGACCAAGCACTTCAGGAGAAAGAAAGGATCATGGATTTTTATTCATCTTCAGTTTGGTATGCTGATATTGTTCATTTTCTGTTATTTCTGCAATGTCTTGATCATTTAGACAAGAGGGCTGCCAGATCTCTGAAACTTAAAGCTACTAAGTACTGTTTGATAGAGGATCAATTGTTCTGGAAAGATCCAGGAGGTATCTTTCTCATGTGTTTGGATCAATCTGAAATAGGAGAGGTGATTTCAGAGTCTCATGAAGGAGCCTGTGGAGGGCATAAATATTGGAAAGCAACAGCTTACAAAATTTTGAGAGCTGGATATTATTGGCCCTCCCTATTCATAGATGTTTAGCAGTAGGTAAGACCCCGCATTCCTTGTCAAAAATTTGGAGGTAAACAGAAATTGTTGTCTTTGCCTTTAAATCCTATTGCAGTCAATGCCCCTTTTTAGCAATGGGGTCTGGATTTTATTGGAGAAATAAATCCAACATCTTCAGGACAGCATCATTGGATTCTGACTGCCACAGATTTCTTCACAAAATGGGTAGAAGCTATTCCTACAAGGAATGCTACAGATAAGGTGATTATGGAGTTCATTGAAGACAATATCTTGAGCAGGTTTGGCTATCCACAGAGATTAATAACAGACAATGCCAAGGCATTCAAATCCAAGGCAATGGTGGCCTTCTGTGAGAAAAATGGCATCATTCTGAAGCATTCAACTCCCTATTATCCTCAGGGAAATGGCCAGGCTGAATCATCTAACAAGAATATCATTCAAAGCATCAAGAAACTGCTGAAGCATAATAAAAGGTCTTGGGATTCAATGCTGAAATATGCTTTGTGGGCAGATAGGATCACTGTGAAGCAGGCCATTGGTACTTCTCCATATCAGCTAGTATATGGTACAGAGGCAGTTTTCCCTGTTCAGCTGGGAATTCCAGTGATGAAATTCCTCAAGAATTCTCAAGAGGAACCAAATGATATGCAAAGGAGAATATTTGAAATGATTGAATTACATCAAAATAGAGAGAAGGTGGATGAAAAGAAACAGTTGTACAGAGCCAAGGTTAAAAACAGGTTTGACAAAAATATTAAAGAAAATACTTTCACAGAAGGTGAGATGGTTTTAAGATGGGATGCAAGAAAGGAGCAGAAAGGAAAACATGGTAAGTTTGACAATATTTGGTTTGGCCCTTTTCTGATATCAAAAGTTTTAGAAAACAATACTTTTATCTTGCATTCCCTGGAAGGTGAGGAGTTGTCCAGCCCTGTGAATGGACGATTCCTCAAACATTTTTACAGTTTATGAGGGCATTTTTTCACTGATCATTGTACATACCGGTGTGAGTGAGATAGAATAAAGACTCCATATCCCAATGGAAGTTTGCAGATAGCTAAGTTAGAGGACAGAAGGCACTGGTCTACAGGTTCTTGAAGCCTCACAGGGAGGACTTCATCCCGCAGCAGGAGCCAGATGTTAAGTCAGGATTTTGTTTCTTCATTTTTGGTAATTTTTGTTTGAGTTTTATTTTCTTTCAAGTCTTTCATTTACTTTATTTTGATTTTGCCCTCCTTTTGGAAAATTTTGTTTAGTGTTTATTTGAAACTTTGAGCTTGCTTTAGAAATTTTGAACTTTATGCTATAGGTTTGTTTTTTATTAAGGGATTTTTGAAGTTATTTTATCAAATGGTGGACTCATAAGGCATATTTTGAGCATACCTACACTCAAGCAACTTCTAAAACCTTATACAAAATATCAAAAAGATGAAAAGGAGCAAAAAAATAACACCAAGGATATTCTTGTAGCGCTGGAGTGGAAAATTACAAAGGGCGCGCTACAAGAATATCGCGGCCCTCTTATTTTCTGATTTTCAAGCAAATTCTTGTCATGATTTGAATTTGTGGGTGACTAATCTCATATGGTGATCTGTTTGATACATGTTAGCTTCAGTTTTAACATGATTCCAGGTGGTTTTAAGTCATAAAACAAATCATGGCCATAATTGCTCATAATGCGAGTTTGTTTGACAGTTAGCAGTAAATATCGGTCTAATGTGGCATGATTTGCCTTGCACATGCATTGCCAGAGGAAAAGAAGGTTCGTGGAGTAAACTTAACTGCTTAAAAAAATGGATTCTGTCGCTGCAAAATAGAAGCAAGGTATTGAAGACTGACAGGAAACTAGGGCTTTGCAATTTCGTTACCTCCAATCAAAGTGATCATAGAAAGACATCTGTACACTCAATTAGAAGCATTTAACAGCTCGAAATCGAACTTAAATCAACTATTGCAGAGCATAAAGCAGGTATCTCTCGGTTACCAAGAGGTGTCCATCAATTTAGGGTTTTTTTCGGTGGAGTTCTTTCTATAAAATTGATTGATGGAGAGGATGGAGTATGCTTTTAAATGAGATCTTAGCCAAAGAAATAGCTGTTTGAGTCATTTTGAGGAGTTTTGTTGAAACAGAGCACTAAAAAATAGCCTTAGGTTTGAAGCATCCAGTCTTTGAAGTTTGGAATAATCTGAGGTGAAAGTTGTTAATGTTTAAGCCCTCAAATTCACACCAAAAGCTCTGATACTGATAAACATTGGGTTTAATGAGTTGACTGATCAAGATTGTTGGCAGACCCAGTTCCATTTTTTAGACTAATGCTACAGGAAGCATCATGTAGACATATTGCAGAATTTTTTGGTTTTACTCACCCCTCACACAGGTGGTCTTCAGTAGACTAAGAAGCTAGTGAATTATTGTCACATTTGCAAAGTCAATGGTTTTGAAGAATGAGGTTGGCATTGATACACAGGGTTCGAGGAGAATCCCTTGGCTGATTGAATAATGTGCAGAATACCTAATTTCTTTAAGAATACAGAGGAAACTGAATACCAATTTGTGGCAAGACCTAGATCGATATGTGTGGAAGTTTTTTGTTTTGGAAACTGATGGAAGTTGCATGGATTTGAATAGTAGATGAAATCTTAATAACAGTTTGATGAGCTGAAAGAGATAAGTGTTAGATGAATAGTCTGGAAGCAATCTCAAAGTGACAACAGAGTTCATTCATAAAATACCTTTATTGTGTAGAGATGTTCATGAATCATGCTGACAGTTAACCTATACACAGACCTAGTTGGTATTGTTAGGACAAAGCAATATGGAAGCCCTCTGTGATATGAATTTGTCCTCCTATTGAGAAGTTTTACTTTACTTTTTAAAATAAACAGGTCTATTCAGAAATGTGCAGGAAATTGTGAAGAAGTTTGAAGAAGCAGAAAACCAGTTTATAAAGCATCCTCTAAACCCTAAAACCAGATAGCTTCTAGTTTCTGAAGGAAAAAAGATGGGCAAGAGTGGAAAAAGAGGTAAAATCAATAGGGCTGAGCCCACTGACTTAACCTAGATTGAGCAACTCCCTGATTGTGCTGAGTTGTTCCAACAGGTAGGTTGGCTGAATTTCTTCAGGAAGATAGATGGCTACAATGCACAAGTGTCTTGTAAATTTGCTCAAGGTCTTAAAGATGATATGGTCATCTTTGATGCTCTCAAATTCAAGTTGACTGTAGAACTAATTGCAGAGGCTACTGGGATCAGTAATGAGGGTGAGCCTTGGTTCAAGAAATTACCTTTTGACTTTGAACCTCAGAGATACCTGTTACCCAATGTGACTCTTGATTGGAATAAAGGTATCCCTATTCAGAATTTCAGAAAAGAGTGGTTTGAGCCAATCAGGATACTGCAGAGTTATGTGACTTGTGAGGGTAGGTATGGATATGTATTCAAGTATCACTTTATATTCCTTCAACATATGGTGGGTGTCTCAGAAATGAACTTGCCTTTCTTCTTTTTGAAGAGCCTGCAGAAAATGTCCAGCAGGGTAAAACAGCATGAAGATCACACATCCCAGTCAATTTTTCGTCATGGATTGATCAAGATAATCATCAGTACTGTGTTGCAGCATGAGGGAAGAACTTGGGACTTTTTTATGATTTGGTCTGGTATTCATGTCAAAAAGGAAGAACAGCAGCCAAAGAGGCAAACTAATAAAGGAACTGTGATGATGAAGAAGCTAGGTCATAAACCTAAGCTTGAGGTCAAAACTAAGAAAATAGCTGAGCAGATGGAAGAAGAGATTAAATATAAAGTATTTTCAGCAAGTAGTAAAGGCAAGTATTCACACTTTGGAGACTAAAAGTAGCTACTACAGCCCACAGTACCTGCAGAAGATTCTGAAGAAACTAAAACTGTTGTTGAAGAAAAGGCTGATATAACTAAAGATGAAGTTCAAACCAAACAAAGAAGTCCCCTCACCATTTTGTCTGAAGATGAGGGATACTTATTAGAAGATGAACAGTTAATTGCTGAAGCAGAGCCAAGTGCTGAAGCCTGTGGAGAATTTCTCATCTCAAAGATCAA
Source organism: Pseudotsuga menziesii (assembly GCA_001517045.1). Lineage (NCBI taxonomy): Eukaryota > Viridiplantae > Streptophyta > Pinopsida > Pinales > Pinaceae > Pseudotsuga > Pseudotsuga menziesii. The sequence continues at coordinate 51,949 of LPNX010970585.1, forward strand.
AATAGATAAACCTCATAAGAAGAAAAAGAAGGCTGTAACTTCATATTGGAGGCCTAAAACTAGGCCAACCAATAAATTAAGATGGAATATGAAGAGGATACTTAATCCTAAATTGGATTCCAAACAAGAGACATTTTTAATTGATACCTCCTCAAATGAGGAAGTAGAAATTGGTAAAAAGGACATCAAAAGCAAAGGGAAATCAGTTGTTAAACCTTCTTCTCCTCAACCTGTAGAGTTAAAAATATTGTCACAGTCTGCAAAAGAGACAAGTCAGCTTGCATCTAAATTATTTGCAATAATTTTTGAGGTAAAAGATAAACTCTTAAAACAACAGCAAGAAGAAAAGGAAAAAAGAGGTCCTGTTGAAAATCAGGAGTGGGATGAAGAAGATGAAGCTATACTCAGACAAGCATGAATTTTAAAAGAGCCTAGTATTCCTACTGACTTCTCAGACTTTTTAATGCAGGATGCAAATATGCTTGAGATCTGTAGTTTTGATGAAGAAAATTTGTAGGAAAGTGTTAAAAAATACAAGCAACAGATGAAACAATTACAAGAGACTATTGATGCATTATTTAGAGTCAACAGAGTGCTTGTAGAGGAGTTGCAGGATGTCCATCATCATTTGTTGGATCTATCATAAGTGTCTAAAGAGGTGCTAAACATGAAAAGAACTTCTGACAGACATTGCAAAAAGCTAGAGAAGACAGTTGAAAGTTTACAGCAGGAGAATGAAGACCTTCATAGAAAGATAGCTGATATGGAAAAGAAACATCAAAGAGCAAAGAGAAAAGCTCAAAGCCTAGATGGTATAGCACTACTTGCTGAAGCAGCGAAGGAGATTTGAATCAGTTATGCTTTAGTTAGTGTATCTGTTTGATAACCATTTCTTGTTAATGATTTGTTATTTTTAGCAATTTTGTAATTTTGTAAAAATGTACTTTTTACTTTACCTTAGTAAGTCGATGGAGACAGTTAGGATTAGTGACCTAACTGATTTTGTAGAAGATTACTATTTAGAGGAGTTAGAAAGACATTTTAGATGTTCGATTTTTGAGAGCTTTTCAGGAGGTCTTCAAGCTCAATTGGTTTTCAGACTTGTTCATGAGCAAGGTACAAAACTCTTGTATGCAGTGGTTGATGAAACTATGAGATATTTATAACTTTTATCCTTCAGTTGTTTGTATTGGCTTCATTTTTCATATGTTTAGTTGCTTAAATTGATAGATTCATTGACTGGTTTATGTTATATTCTGGTAATTCCTGTCATTTATGTTTGAACCTCAATACTTTTTTTGTTTGATCTTGTTATATATATCATGCATCTTCATCTTTTATTGCTTATGATTCAGTAGTTTATTTACTTATGAATTTATTCCCTGACTGTTCTCAAAGTTCACAACCAAAATACATTGCAGAAACCCTAAACCTTGATTTTATTGAGTTTTATATTTGAGTGTGTGTTAGCTTGTTTCTCTGGCCTTAGAAACAATTTCTGGTACAAACAAGCCACACGGTATCCTCCCTTCCCTTAAAGTCCATTTGGGAGGGAAGACCATTGTGATATAAGTTGAGGTGGTTGATGCACCCCTCAACTACAATCTCTTACTGGAAAGGAACTGGATGTATAGTATGCAAGCTGTTGCGTCTTCCGTGTTTCGCGTTGTATGCTTTCCACATAATGGGAAGATTGTAACGACTGATCAAATGGCATTCAAGAGTCCACCTGTTACTGCATCTTCGGAAGCTGCGGTTTCGAAAGTTGAACATTCCCAGCCGGCAACTGGGAGTGTGGGTGTAGGCATGTATCCATTCCTCATGGGAACCTTTAGTTGTCCTGCACCCATCCTCATGATAGGATCTAGTTTCGATGGTTCTTCGACGTCTACAAGATCAGTGCCTTTTCGCACAAGTCATATGGGAGATCCTTGGATTCTTCCTTCACCGAGTCCTTCGAGTGAGCCCATTGAGACGAGCGTGTCGTTGCCTGTAGTCATGATAGCTTACCAAGCTAATATTCAGTCTGTTGCAGAGCCTTGTTCTTCCTCTTCGCAGACGTAGGAGGAAGACCCCTATGTGCTACCGGCATGGGAAGTACAGTCTTCTCATGCCCACAACTACCTTGATATGGTTTTCCCTTCAGATGAAGCAATTATCGAGGCTATGTCGGGAGTTGAGCCACCATGGGAGGAACTTCATCATAGATCGTACTTCCTTCCAGAGCTTGACCTTTTGGAGCATGGGGATTATAGGGAGATTCTTAGTCAGAAAGTTGGCAGACCTATGGTTCCATTAAGCTCTCCTGGTCAGATGGCTGATGGAAATATAGTGAATATATCGTCAACTATTCCTATCAACATTTCTCGCAATCCTGGTACAATTGAGAATGTCTACATTGGGGCGGATTGTTCCCAATATGAGATTCGAGAGTATACCGAGCTATTCAAGGAATTCCATGATATTTTTGCTTGGTATTACGGTGAGATTCTAGGGATTGACCCTTGGATTGTCGAACATGAGATTAAGACTTACCCCAACACTAAGCCTATTCGACAGCGTTTACGCGCGGTGAATCCTAGGAAAGCACCCGCCATAAAGGCAGAGATAGAGAAGCTATTGAAAGTTGGTTTCATCTATCCCATTCCCTTGATGGAGTGGGTTTCAAACCCCGTTCCGGTGCATAAGAAGCAAGGAGCGATCCGTATATGCACTGATTTCCATGATTTAAATCGTGCCTGTCCTAAGGATAACTTCCCCACAACGTTTATAGATCAGATTTTAGATGAGTGTGCGGGTAGCGAGGTGCTCTCCTTTATGGACAACTTTTCTAGGTATAATTAGATTCAAATTAAACCTAAGGACCAACACAAGACCGCATTTATTTGTCCTTGAGGAACATTTGTGTATCGAAAAATGCCTTTCGGCCTTAAAAACGCCGGGGCTACGTTTCAGCGGGCAATGACCTTGATCTTCCATGATCTCAAGTCTATCATTGAAGCATTTTTGGACGACCTCACTACTCATTCTCACATGAGGATGCATCATTCTTATCACTTGAGATTGGTGTTCGAAAGGTGCTGGCACTATGCTGTTAGATTAAACCATCATAAGTGCATCTTTTGCATGAAGTTAGGTCGTTTGTTAGGATTCATTGTTTCGAAAGAGGGTATAAGAGTCGACCCTTTGAAGGTGGAGGCAATACTTCAGTTGTCTCCCCCCCACAATATTCGTCATCTTCATTGTTTGCAAGGCATGGTAAACTTCCTATGAAGATTTGTTGTCAACTTTTCCAATTTGACTAGAGGTTTCATGCGTCTCCTGAAGAAGGATACTCCCTTTGAATGGGATGAGCGAGCCCAAGAGTCCTTCGATGCACTCAAGCGAGCCCTAGCATCAGCCCCGGTGATTAGTCCTCCGGATTATAGCCGTGATTTCCTATTATATGTGGCCGCGTCTTTAGAGACGATTGGTATGGTTTTGGTTCAAGAGGATGAGGAGCTCCAAGAGCATGTCATATATTATCTGAGCCAAAAACTTATTGATGCAGAGATTTGGTATTCTCATGTTGAGAAGCTTGCCTTAGCTACCATACATGCGGTGCAGTGTTTGAGACATTATATTCTCCTTCGCCAGACTTTGGTTGTTGCCCATGTCAATCCGTTTCAATTCGTCCTCACACGTAGGATGATTGGGGGGAATTATAATAAATGGATTGTCATCCTGCAAGAGTTTGATCTCGAATTTGTTTAGGCAAAATCGAAGAAATCTTTAATCTTTGCAGAGCTCATATCGGATTTTTCAAGTGAGGCTGAGGAGTTGGTATGTGAAGATACATTCATTGATGAACACATTTTCTTGATCTCAATGGTTGACCCATGGTATGGGGATATCATAGTATATCTACAAACACAGAGGACCCCTACTCACCTCTCGCGAGATGAACGATGACGATTACGTCACATTTCCAAGAACTACCTCATAGTGGACAATATTTTGTACCGCCATGGAGTAGATTCCCTTTTATGACGTCGTTTAACTCATGATGAGGATGAGGTAGTGCTTAATGATTGCCATGGAGGGGCGTGTGGCAGTCATTTATCTGGGATTTCTACAACTCAAAAGATTTTGAGAGCAGGTTATTTCTGGCTGTCGATCTTCAAGGATTGTATTGAAGCAGTCAAGAGGTGCCACCCTTGCCAGGTGTTCACATGTAATATGCACTCGAAGCCTGCCCCATTACACCCTATTATCACCACCGGTCCCTTCACCAAATGGGGGCTTGATTTTATGGATTGCAACCCAGCTTCGGCTGGGGGGCACCATCATATCATAATGGCTGTTGATTACTTCACGAAATGGGCTGAGGCAATGCCTGCAGTAAAATCCGATGGTGAGACAGCCACTCACTTTGTATTCAACCAAATCATTACTCGGTTCAGGATTCCGAGAGAGCTTGTCACTGACCATGGCTCGCACTTTCAGAACCGTATGATGGAAGAGTTGGCATCCAAGTTAGGGTATAAGCAAGAGCACTCCTCTTCTTACTATCCTCAAGCGAATGGATAGGTTGAAGCAGTGAATAAATCACTTAATTCCATTCTCCAATGAACCATCGCACAAAGCAAGATGAACTGGCATATTATGTTGTACCCTGCTTTGTAGGCATATCGAACCGCGGTTAAGACTGCCATTGGTTTTTCTCCATATCAGCTTGTGCATGGAGTGGAGTCAATATTGCCAGTTGAATGCGATATTCCTTCGTTGAAGTTAGCCGTGGAACTCTTACCAGACACTTTGCCTTTGGAGGAGCATTTGGTTCACCTTGAGGAACTCGATGAGCAGCGTAGAGATGCCTTGGTGACTCTAGAGGTTAATAAGTGTCGCGTAAAGGCCCAGTACGACAAGTCTATCTGTCCAAGAGTGTTTAGTGAGGGAGACTTGCTCCTTTTGTGGGATCAATCGAAAGAACCCTTGGGGGCAGGGAAGTTCAATCCTATGTGGCGTGGTCCTTACGTGGTCAAGCGTGTATTAGAAAAGGGTGCCTACGAGTTAGTGGATTATGAAGGGAAAACCTTGGCAGAGCCTAGAAATGGGCTCTATCTCAAAAAATACTATGCATAATATTTATCCAAGGCTGCTTGTTGTATATTATTGTACAACTTTTTTGCATAGTTAGGTCTTGTTTATCGTGATCGGGTTTGTGATTAGTTTCCATTTTTTGTGGCAGATGTCAATAGAATCTTCCACCTACATAGGATTTGCGGATGGTGCAAGCCGTCACACTCAGCACTCAGCCTCAGCTACTTGGTTATTTATACTCCTATGGGTCAAGTACTGTCTTCAGGAGGTGTATGTCTATGGCCATCTTCCAACACTGTTGCTGAATATAGCGCTGTTATTGAGCTTCTATGGGATGCCATTTCGCATGGTGTTCTCTCTCTTGAGGTACATCTTGATTCAGAGTTAGTAGTGTCACAGCTCAATGGTTTGTACCATGTTAGAGATCCGACGTTATTGAGGAGATTCTTACGTGTGAGATTGTTAGAACAACAATTTGAGAATATAACATATATACACATTCCAAGAAATTATAATCAAGTTGCTGACTCATATGATAACTATGTGTTAGATTGGCATTTGTTTCATTCATCATAAATTAATCATAAACACAATTTTTACACATGTAAATAAATAAACCGATCACCATAAAACTTTTTATATACATCAAAAATGTGGTAATACATAGTGTCATAATACAAAATTGGGGCTTTTAAAGCCACCATCATATACATGGTAGTACAAAATAGATACACTCCCAGGTGTCTAGTCCTGTGGAGGTGGAGGAGGGTTGTTGTAGAGCCCCCCAACTGGGTCTCCTTTAACTTTTATATACAATCAGAAAATTCACTTCTTGTCAACATTTCTGTTCTGTTCCGTTTGTGTTTTGTTCCTGCTTTTATTGTGTTTCTATTCTCCTTTACTAGTTTTGGCTGTAAATAAAATAAAGTGTTTACATTTACAAAATTGAACAATAAAAATTCTGTTTTGATTTCATGTTTTCATTTCTAACTTTTGCTCATTTACATGCCTGAAAACGATATAAAATCTACATTTTCATTCTTTTCAGATTTGAAAATTTATAATCTGTTTTATCTACTTCTAACAATTTATTGTTGACTGTGTAGGTAGCAAAGATAATCACAGCATATAAAATTTTGAAATTTAATTAAACATAATTTGCCAAGGTAGAAACGATAACATACCTGCTGGAAAATACCTGTAGGTAGCTAGTAGGTCCACCTTTCTTGCTGTCCTTGTTTACCATTTTTCCTTTCTTTTCCCTGCAGCCAAAAGTCCTTCCCAAAGCTCTGAAACTCAACCAGTCCAAACCAGTCTTGCCACCCTTCCAACTGGCGAGGTCTCACCGACCACCTAGCTCCAAAGGTACCCCTTTGGACCCTGGAGCCCAAACCGAGTACAAGCCCTAAGCTGTTGTATCCCCTCAAAAAAAAATCTCCAACAAAAACCCCTTCTTTGTAGCTCTGCTCTCCCAACCTCTGCTCTCTCAAAACTTCTCCAAAATCCTAAGGTAAAAAGGATTCCCTTCTCCTCCCTCCTTTCTCCCTCTTATCCCCATGTTTGCCGACCTTTCCTCTCCATTACTACCCCTATCTTCCTCATAAATTTATCCACCCCCTTCCATCTACCATGTAAGTCCTCAAGCCCTCAACTTGGAATTGGACTCATTTAAATATTCAAATTAATATTAAAAAGGTGTTGGTTGGGGTCACTTCTCAACCGTAACTTCTAATTCAATTAAATTTAATCCTTTTATTTAATATAATAATTTTAAACATATCCTTGCTCATATTTCAATATTTGGCCATTTAATTAATAAATAATAAATGTTATATATATTATATAGTTTAAACTTGCATGCTTCACCAATTTAATTTAATTAACAGTAATTGTCAATTGATTAATTACACTTACCTAATCATTTAATTAATTGTTTCTAATATTTATAATATGTAAATTCCCTTTAATTATAATTTCACTAATTCAATTTATCAATTATGAACAATAATCTTATCAATGTAAATCATAACATTATCAATGTGTAATCATATTAATTAAATAAAATTCACTATGATTTAATCGACTCATATACCTATTTCCATTTTAATTACACCTTAGTTTGTAATTAGCTAATTAACAATAATTACTAAAGATAAGCATAGTCTTGTTAAAATTAATTAACATCATTAACACATAATTAATTTAAGGGATCAAGTTACTATCAACTTTTTTAACCTTGTAGTTACATTTCAACCCTTAGTCCTGGCTAATTAAACTCATTAACAATCAATCAAGCATTGTAATCAATTGCATTAGTCACTACCTAGGTCAACCATTGCTTTGTTTATTATTCAACCATAATTAATTATTAATGGACAATAATTAACCATTAATCAACATTATTAACCCTAATCGTCATTATTAACTTTAATCGACATTATTAACATTGATCAACAATAGTTAATTACTAAACGACAGTAATTAATATTAAGCGACACTAATTGACATTATTACTCAACAATATTTCATGTAATTCACAATATGTAGGCGATTTATGTAAGCGTAGCTACTTCTTACATTCCTCACGTAAGTACACTAAAAGTAATAATTCACATACATCAATCATAATCAAGGAACTTATTATTTACCGACACATGTTTTAGCATAGTTTACAAGGTATGATCCATTAGCTTACTGAAATCCATGTTACGACAATTCATACATCACTGTTTTACGACACATACTAACCAAGGGTTTTACACACCTACAGTTAGATCTTGTTTTCACCCCTACTTCACGCTACATCTATCTACCTACATCATTACTAACTTCCACATCCTATCATGTCCTCTGCTGGACTACCCTGGAATGTCAAGCCATGACCGGTTCCAGCTAGAACCCGTAAGCAGAAGTGTCGACCACATCGACCAAGATTCCCCAGTAGGAAACCACCAGTCATCATCACACACCTTGGGGAGTGCGTCGTAGCACAGCCCTCCCATGACTCTGGGTTTCGGGGATAAACGGTGGGTAAAGCCTCCACCCCCCTAATGGAACAAGGGACTATGTCTACTCGACATAACAACAGCGTTGCACTTGTACTCGGTCTGTCATCGTATAACCGATCTGGGCGGTTGAGTTTCCTGGAAATCTACCCCACCCATGTCATAACATACATCATAATAAACAACATAATAACTATACGAAAGTAAATAATGCATCACTCGCATACCATTTTATCTTTCGAAGTCCATGTCCTCGAGGCCCTCCCACCTCGTAGGATCCAGCTATCACTTAGTCGTTTCAACCTGTAAGTCAGTCCTCGACATACAATATAGGATATCATGCATAATCCTCGATATTTACACATATATCTCATCATAACATGACAACAATAAACTCATTCATTCGCCATGCACCTGGCATAACATTCGTTATTTCAACATATATTTGCAACACTATCCACGTACCCATCATTCAGTAATTTCCATATATTTGACATAATTAACACATGATACATATCTAAACATGACTACCGACCATAATACTAGCATCACACACACACACATATATATATCGGCAAAATAATAGAACCATATGTCCACAGTGTCGTCAAACAGACGAGGTCTCACAATCAAACAATACAACATATAATAGTAGTTCAAGTAGAAATGTCAAAACGGGGTCTTACATACACCCACCCTTCAGGAAACTTCGTCCCGAAGTTATGATCAAAATAATGTGGGATAATCATGACGCATAGTCTCTGCGTCCTCCCAGGTAGCAGATCCCGGGCTATATCGGTCCCACTGGACCTTAACTTGGTCCACCAAATGGTGCCTCAACTGGAGAACACAATTATTATTTTCTTAACTTGTAATTTGAGGTTGACATACCTCTCTTAGGAGAACACAATTATTATTTTCTTAGCGGTAATGAGTAATTTGTATCCATGACAACCAAAGTATTGTAACAATCATTAAATTAGGAGAACTATTATCGTTTACAAGGTTTCATGACCATATATTATCAAAATGCAAATCTTATCAGCTTCATTTATTGTTCTCTTCTTTTCAATTTAACATAATCCACAGGGAAACCATTACTTCTTAAATCTTTTAAGAATTTAATAGCTAATTGTGTTCCCACCCTCAAGGTCGTAAATGTATTTACTAATATTTATCATAGTATACTTTTGTATTTGTACATCATCACTCTCTCTAAACACATGCTTATTATTACTGTTTTATTTTAAAGCAACCTTCATTTACGTTGTAATTTCCTTGATATAATCCTATATGTTGAAGGGAATGTGTTTAAACTTAATATGTTTAATATTATTATAACTTCATAACAATCACTTTAATTCAATTAAGCTCATGATTGTGTTAAAATTCTTATGAATTTCTTATAATTTCCCACGATCATCACTATATTAGGTACATATACTCATGGCTCGCAATCACTTAATATGTGCCTACTCTTACTTTATTACCACTCGCAATTTAGTTAATGCAGGGGAATATTGCTCTTATTGAATTACCCTTAAGTACTTCACTACTTTACACTTCATTGCAATTTATTATGTAGATTGTTTTTTTTTATTATGCTATGTAATTACTCGTACCATTCCTTTATAATCATGCATTTTTCTATGCTATTTTTCAGACATCTTTTCTTATTTAATATAACTTACTGGCATAAATATTTATTAAATGTTCTTAGTCTATATTTTTA
>LPNX010970585.1:63368-111938 GCA_001517045.1 Pseudotsuga menziesii
AAGATCAAGTCATCCCAAATCTATGTGAACCCGTCTGACCAACACATGTAGACATCTCGGGACACGGACATGGCAGATGCTGCCAACAAACACTGTGAGATTGGTTGGGCGCAGGCACTCAGTTTTACTAGTACAGAATTCATAAATCCTTTTCTCTCTGTGATTGGCTGGATTGAATCGATTGCTTTTAGGTTTAGTGCCTTGATGCTTGCTGGCTGGCGAGAAAAGGAACTTGCCTAAGGATGACGCCTGGTCGAATCCATCTAGATGGGCTAGAAAAAAAATATAATGAAAAGAACCGGCGGGATGTAATGCGTGGTAAACTAGTGATGACTTCTGAGTATACATGCACTTGTTCAACGGTTTATCTAGGGCGCTAAAAACGAGACTTTGAGTAGGTCTAGCTTGTAGAGCAGGCCTGGAATTTCAAATTTCCAGCCCTTATCAAATATATTTTGATTTCTAAGTTTGCTATAAAGAACCACACACTTTGTTCTTGATTGATACTGAAATACCAATTAATCAATGCTTATTTTTCTTCCAATTGATTCTACTACTTATTGCGGGGGCAATTATAAATCTACAGTAGTTTAGAGCCACTTGAGTGCTCATAGAGAGGGGTAATTTATAAATTTTGTTCCTTTGAAAACAATCTTATTACAAACGTTTTAGAATATAATTAAAAATTAAATATATTGTAAAGTACAAAGATCAAAACTGTAACGCTTCATCTCAAAAATCCTAGAAATACTTTATTGTAGTCTATATTAAATCTCACAATATTGAAAGAACAAATAAATTGAAGTTTCTTTTTCCAATTTCTTCTAGGCCGGATTGACAAACCCTCTTAATATAGCAGCATACTTTTCTGTCGGCACCGAAAAATAAATTAAATATCTGATTCTACGAGTAAAATTTAACATGAAATCACAGAGAACTGAAAATGAATAAATCTCAGAATCTAAGTAAATATATAGTTAAAAGTGGAGAAATCACACTCTGCTGAGAAATTAATTTATCTCTGAAATATCTAGCTTTTTCCAACAAAAACAATTGAAAACATGTTCTAATCAAAATAAAAGAATTATCAGTAGAAGATGTCTTCCCTGCACATTATATCGTGTCATACGACACGATCTTCTTCAATTTTATTTGCGGTTTATTTACCAACAGGAAATTTGTGCTCGAAGGAATCTACAGTTCAATTCATGCGCTAGCCAGGGCTTTAAAATTTTGATGGGTACGTGAGATTGAATCATATTGGGATTTATATATTTTCCCTCTACGGTGACGACAGCTTAGACCTCCTCAATGGGGAGCACTGAACCATTACTCTCACAAAGCTTACCTACTAGAACGAAACTTAGAACCGGAATTGATTAGTATAGTGTTACACAATCAGGGAGACAAACAACAGCAACACTTGAGCTACCTTAGCCCCAGTCCATGCAAAACCTAAGGGAACTAATGGGTTGGGACACGGAGATGCCGAAATTACTAGTCCTGTTTCGCTATCATATCTAGCAGCAGAGCCAGTAGCCGCGGTTATAGTTCCAGAGGCAAGAGAGAGTCTGAACTTGGCCCAATAAATAGGTAAGTTCACTAGTTATAGCCTGGCCGACCACACCATGCGTGTATCTATCGTGGCTCTGTCTGTATCAACAGGTGTTTAAAAGAAATAGATGGGGTTTTAGGGTTGCTGCACGCATTAGGGTATAGGGTTTTGGGTTGCAGCATACATTACTGTAGTCATGTTAAATCAACAAGTTATAGTATTGCTATCAAAACAAAACACTGGCAGACAAAATTCGTTTCTTCACATCAACGCATAATTGGTTGAGTGTTTAAAGAAGAGAAAGGGGTCGGTGAAAGAAGGATTAATTGTAGCATTATTCCGAAATATAATGAAACTCAACAAAAGTCCTATATACATTGAGTTCGTCTCTACTTCTTAATTAATTGACCTAGTTGCTTTCGATCTGAACTCACAACCCTTTGAAAAAGAAATCTTTAATCGCAGTAAACTTTTAATAGAAGCATCTTACCTGATTTTTCAGAATGCAAAAGTTATTCCTACGAAGATATGACGAATCTACTGCGCAAAGGTAGAATACGCATGTACAGCAGGTTATCAGATAAAGTTGGACTAGTAGGCAGGAAAATATCTATTGTAAATCACTGCCAGCCAGCTAGGTTCTCCACTTTCAACTCAGAGAATAGATAGCTAGATGACAGATACAATCCAATCCACTTTGGTCGATCCTCAAGTCTTATTTCTTCATAGAGGTTGAGGAATTGATTTCTTCATAGAGACTGATAAATAAATTGATCTCCGAAGTCTTGAATTCAGGAAAGTAAAAAGCAAAATTGGGATGAGCGATGGAACTAATTATAATGGAGAACATCGGTCTCGAGAAAGGGGAGTACCGTGACTCCATTGCATTGAATGCAATGCAACGAAAGATCTAATGGCAGACTCCGATCGAAATCTGTGTATGGAATCACATTTCTAGGTTTTTTGCCACTCCATAATAAATTCACGAGATTGTAGAGCAGCAATGACTAACATACAATCAATAAATACAGATGTAATTCTGTAAATTGCATAACATTGTGTACAGGTCCCACCGAGATTTGAATTCGGGTTACTGGAATTTTAGCAGTAGATGGAGAGAGAACATAGTGCCTAGACAATCGCTAATTTCTATGGGTTCTTCTTGCAATTAAATAACCCTAATTAATTAAATCAATATTATATTTAATTTGAATTTTAAATTAAAATTATGCACAAATAATACCATTTGTCTGAATTGGTCCTTCCGCCACATTAAATCAATATTATATTTAATTTGAATTTTAAATTAAAATTTTGCACAAATAATACCATTTGACCGGACTGGTCCTTCCGCCACCGCCCAATCCTAGAGCCACCTGTAAAGCTAATCAATAGTAACATCTGCTCTTCCATAATCCGTGGAGCTTCCATAATCCATCCACGCGCCCATCTGCATGCTCACACTCGTATTCTTCGCAGATGGCAGAAAAATCATTCTATGTGGCCCAGATGGAACAAAACCCTATCGACGGCCTGCATGCTACCCAAATGGAGCAAATCCAGATTGACTGTCATCTCCAGAACGAGCCTAGAATGTTCGTTTTATTAACATATTTTTTAGTATTATTATTTGTTTTTCCATTATTAAATGGGTTTCTACGGAACGCTTAAACTTTTTTTTTCTTCCCCATTTTTTTTCTCTCTGAGCTAAGTTCCATGGCAAGGGTTTCTGAAGGTTAAACAAAGGCCGTAGGCTAGTGAGGGAGGGCGCATTTACCATCCTTCTGCATTGGTTAGAGGCGCTGGCAATGGTGGAGGAGGACGCATTCAGCATCGGAGTTCGTAGTAAATCAGATTGCTATTCTGAAAGCCCTCGTTGTTTTGAAAGTGATTCACACTTTCTCTAATAAAACCAGTGCTTCTATTGAAGCTGTTTTGGGAAGTGGGAAGAAAATATCAAAAACCCTGCTGTCGACAGCATCGTGTTCAGGATGGGAATGACAAAGGTTCCGTTGAAAAGAAAAAAATCATGTTCAGGGTGAGTTTACAGGTACCTATGTCTCCATATGCTGATCCTGGTGGCAATGGCATTTCCAGATCCCCCCGAAAATCTATACCTACATAAGGGTAGTCATCTATGGCAACAATATGTCGTCGCCACCATGGAAAAAAGTCAGCTGGATAGGGGTTGGCCACCCTACCACCCCCTAGTATGTGCATCGCATCTGCCCAACGTCGTTGGGCCGGATCTCGAACCCCATGGAGAGGAACATCCACTCTAGGGCTCAATCCTGGAACACACTCGAAGAAAAACATGTTCAAAATGCTATTGAACCCGAAGTTCTGTATCCTACCTGCCTTACACTCACTGAGCTTGTGTTTCATGTTGCTCAGTATTGAAGTGCTCCAGTCATAGATGGTCGATGTCATACACTCCACCGTATAGAACATCAGTGGCTGAGAGGCCTGATGGAGTGATGCTAAGCCTGCTATCCTGCCCAGCGTCAGTAGTATGGCCTTTAGGCCCAGCACCTGTATAGCGTTGGTGGGAACTTGACTCCCCACCTTCTCAGTAACTGGGTAGCAGTACACAGCTATGTACTCGTCGATAGTAAGCCCGTGACCTGTACCACCTTGAGAACGAAGGTTCACCACCTCCCCTCATCTAGATAGACTTGTGATAAAGTAGATATCCTCCACCTCAATGGTGAGGGACATACCGTCTATCCGGAAGGACTCTAAGTCTGGATCCCAATAGTCTACCAGCATCTGTAGTAGTCCTGGTTTGGCCCTCAAGCCACCTAGGCACCAAAACTTGTAGAGTCCGCACCTTCTTAGAGCTTGTTGAGCCATTATGTCGGCCCTTACTGCTTCCTCTACTTCACCATGCTCGCGTTCTCGCCACTCTAGCACCATCCTGCATGAGAAATTGACCAAATTTCCATTAGATTCTTGTAAATCCTCTTGCACGGCGTCATACACGGCTGTTTTGCAAACAACAGCGTATGTACATAGTTTCCAGCCCCTTTTCCGTGTATAGCTAGCCCTATATGCAGAAAAATCCTCGATACCCACGTGGGCCACAACACTCATGTATAATTGGCCTTAAAAACCTCATTTGACCATGAAAACTTGTAAAAATTGTATTGAAATGCAAGCTGAGAGCATGAGTAAATACCTGGAAGAAAGGTTGTGAATTCTGCCAACTAGATCTCCTAGAATTTGCAGTTGAAAATCAGAGCTCCAATGGGTAAAAGTTTCAAATGATTTCTATTTTTTACTATTTATAGAAATTTTTTTAAATATTTGAAAATTTTTACCCCCTTTCCTATAGCTTTGACCGTTTCTAACCATTTTGGACCGTTTCTAACCTAATCTGTGATGTAGAAGACCGTTTTCAGCACCGTTTCAGCCTTTGGATTGACCCGTTCATACTGATCTCAGGTATAATGTCTACACTGGCATATAGGTTAGTTTCACCATCGTTTGCATTTTGCATGACCTTATGACCATGTCACTATATCCTTAGGTACGAACCCACTCTATTATGTCACAGAACCTTCTTGTTGCTATAGAAGTGGCATGATATGAGTGGTAGAGCCTCACCTTACATGGGTACCCTAGTTAGCGCCTTATTTGCAGTTGGTGCCCATGCCAATGTTTCTCCCTTTAGGGTGTGGGAGTCCGTTGTATAGTATTGCCATGACATTTGGCAAGAGCCTCATACTCCTCTTGATCTTATGCTGGCCATGATCCCCCAGACTCCCTTGTATCAATTTGTGAATGCATTATCATGAGCTTTTCCTGTCTTATTGAGCTTTATGCCAGCTCCCTTGACATTGCGTTTCAGCCATATAGCCCGAGCTTGTCTCATGTCTAGCCATGGAAAGCCTTTCTTTATATCCTTTGCATCTTGATTCCCTTTTTACCGGGAGGGGATTTTCCCCCGAGTGTCGATATCCTACACATGTATCCTTGCATTGAGCATAGGTTTGTTCCACTGCTTGGAACTAGTTTGTTTGCTCTAAATGACACTCGTCTCCTCCTAGTTTGTAACTATAAAGCTAGTTTATTCTTTTTTCAAGCTTTTCAAATAACTGAAAAAGACCAAAAAAATCAAAAAACCAAAAAGCAAGACAAGAAAAGATATTATCTTTGCCAACTATCGAGTCGTGTCGCCTTCGAACAGAGCACTGTATATCACATCCATTGGTTGGGTTATAGTTTGACTTAGGAGCTATACTCGTTATCTGATTTTATCTCCACCGACTGGTTAAGCTTCCAGTCCCTATGGAGCCTCTATTGATGCCTCCTGCGTCATAGAGATGTCTGAGCTTATATATCGAGTCTATGCTACCTTAATTCAGTCACCATACGCCTTTATGCTCTTGTTCGAAGGAAGTTGAAACCTGAGTCAGCCATTCCTCAGTTATCTTGACTTTGCATGTCAGCCATTCCCAGTACAGTTACTGGTTCGTGCACCATATGATCGAGTCCTTCCACATTATATAGCCTTGCTGAGTACCTCGTGTTGGATGATGGGGGATGCCCTAATTCCCTCCTTCTAGCGGATTTCATCCCATCGACTTCAAATCATTTATTCTGGGATTGGAGTCTAAAGTCATTTTTGAGTGCCTTGAGACTTGCAGTCATCAGTGGCAGGTTCTCTCGCCATCAATAGTTTTGGGAATACATCAATGTCCCCTGATCGATGGATTCTCTCAAGTGTTCGACCTCAAATCATTTATTCACACTTGTTAGTTTGCTCTCTAGTACCTTGATTCCCATTTTCATTATCGGTGGGTGATCTCGCGTCTATTAACGGTATACATCAATGACTGGTAATCAGACG
Source organism: Pseudotsuga menziesii (assembly GCA_001517045.1). Taxonomy (NCBI): domain Eukaryota; kingdom Viridiplantae; phylum Streptophyta; class Pinopsida; order Pinales; family Pinaceae; genus Pseudotsuga; species Pseudotsuga menziesii. Next base: position 69,776 of record LPNX010970585.1, read on the forward strand.
ATGGACTACTATGTTCGACCTCAACACCTCTATTCGCATAGTAGGACATGTACTCGTAGCTGTGTGTGTGTAGAAGACCTTCCATATTGGTGGCATCCATTATATGCTACCTCCTTGATCATGCCAGTGTTCATGATATTTCAGCTCTCGTGACTTGTTCCAGTATATGTCAGACATTTCCAGCCACTATGGAGATCTTGATCTATTGTATATCTTCAGCCTTTGTGGAGATCATGGTCCTTTGTATATATTCATCATGGAGATTCTGATCTATGTATATTGTACGTGGCGATGACCACATATGTGTTATCATGTTTCATGCCTATTCATGGCCATTGTACTCTTATGTATCCGGGACTGCTATATGTATTTGCAGTTATATGCAGAGTTGTATTATGGTATTATGCTGATTGGGTGGCTGGTCTTCCATTTGGGTACCTTCATCACTTCACTTCTGGGATGGACTTATAATTTATTTCGGCCATCGTATAACCCCTCTGATCTCATACATTAGGGGGCATATGTTATAGCGGATTTCACCACATTAGGTGAATCACACATTGTATGGCCTTCCCCTGTCCCGCTGCAGACTCATTAGCCCCTATGGACCACTTTTTGTCTTTTGATGTGTCCTTGATCATCCCTAAAAACATAAGAAAAGTGATATACGTGGCTTTTTCCCCGATAAACCCCGTACATATGCGGATATTCCCCCTATAGTCGCGTACATCGGGATGTATGAATAATCCAAATCCTTTTGGATCATTCCTTGACTTGGATCTGACTCATATGACTCCTGGCCTTCCATATGCCTTGAGATCACATGGATTCGACATTTTAGTATCCCTTTGAAAAGCTATATAAGGAACCCCTTGAGACATTGAAAGCATAAGAGAGAATTGAGAGTAATGAAACTATATTCCATTGTTGCCAGAACTTATGCTTGAGTCTGCATCCCTTTGTCCCTTGGAGCACTGTTGTGTTCTTCCCAAGCTTGCCTTTTGCTGGTGAGCTTGCTATCTAAGTGATGGAGGATTGAGGTGGTGGAGGCCCAAGTGGGGGATTCAGTTTCTCCGGTTCGTAGATGTGCTGTCAGAGGTTGTCACTTGTAATCTCTGATTCATATTAATAGAAATATCTTTTCCTGTCCAGTAATGTGTATTTGAATGAATATTGTATCCATTGGAATATGTCAAATGCTTTTACATTATTGATTATATATGCTAGAATAGATCTAACACCATGAAATATAGTATGCTTGTATTGTTTACTTATTATTGAGGAGCTATTATATCAATTCAAGCCAAAGATTGGAAAGCTCAATGGGGATCTACTTCAACCATCCGGAATAAGGTACGAGGTTCGATCCTTTAGTGTTAGACATCTTATTTCTATTGCATATTGGGAAAGATTGATTTCTGGAGTCTAGCTGTCTGTTGTGGTACCCCAAGCCATAGGAATTTCTCTCTGTAACAAGTCCCACACCCTCAACTCTGTAAATACCACCTAGGGTATCATCTGTGGAACACGCTCAAAAAAGAAACAAGCTAGAATGGAACCAAAACTGAATTACTTCAGCTCCCCCTGTCAACACTTGGTCAGGTGATCCTTGAAGATCAGAAGTAGAGCTTCCACCCAGTTGAAAAATTTGGGTGCCATGGCCTCTATGGCGTAGATAATATGCGCTCTAGATTCCTGGTGTACCCCTTGGATTCTCACCACTTTCTGCATGGTAAACAAAACTGTCTGTAGAGGGCCATCCACCACTGATTTTATGGGAATTTTCTTCCCCGATGTCCTAGTCCTAGGAATGCAATGACGGTTTATCAACTCCTAAGTAGTAATGTCCCCTCCACGGGAACCAATCAAAGAGATGGGAGCACCCTGTATCGATAGGCCTGTCAAGAAGTAGACGTCCTCTACTTCAATTGTCAATATGTGAGCACCAACTTCAAAATACTGTTGCTCCAGATTCTACATTCGGAGGATATGCTCTAATAGTCACTCATGTGGCACCATACTGGGTGTGCGGAAAAACTTTAGAATTCCATAGTCTCTCAACGTGGCTATACAACCTGTGTTTCGTTCGGCAAATGCATCGTCATTGTCATGTTGCCTCTCTTTCCATATTACCATTTTTGGTCAATGGGAACCTATGAAAAACCATCATAAGACCAATTAGAAACATTCCCAATCATTCAAATCATCAAATTTGGGCTATTTTTCCTTATGCATGAATTTTTATTTACCCATAGTCGGCACCTCCTATGTCCCATTGAGGACAGGCGGTGGCACCACCTATGTGCAATGTTTTTGGTGCAGTTCTAGTGGGGTATCTCTTATCCTGCAAGGGATAAGAGAGGTGCCCACTTCCATGGTTTTAGGGCTCACCAAATAGTCCCAAAACACCACCAAAAATCAAAATTGAAAGCATGAAATGAAATAGTAGGGTTTAAGCTATTACCTGGAACTAACGGTGCGTGAATCTGATGGTAGATGCTCTCGATATCAACGACTAAAATTCTGGCCAAGAAAATGCTCCAAAGGCTCTCCACTATGGGTCAATGGTAAAATGTTTTGATTTTTTACTATTTACAACTTTTATATACATTCTAGGTTTTGACATGTTATAGTTTTGTTTTAAAATCATTTAGTACTCAAAATATATTAGTCATAATCCTTTAATGTCAGTTATTGGAGAATTTAACACTTGTTTTTCAAGTCGTTGCAGGATAGAAGAGCGGTAGCAGTAAAAGTTTTGGGAGTTTGTTTTTGAATTTTTTGTAATACCATAAAATAGAAAAAATATTTTGTGTTTATTGTGACACTTTGGTCACGCTCTCCAAATTTAACATCAAAGGTCTGAGTCCTTTTCTGATTCTTTTTAGACTCGTAAAATCTCTCATCATGAAAAGAGACCTAGTGGAGTCACCTTTAAACTCTTTTCGGGTTCCTTAAATATGAAAAGATTATCAAGTGATATTTTCTTCTTCATGATCCTTAAAGCACTTGAAGAGTCATTCATCTGACGGTAGGTTATCATTTTTTCGGTTCAGGTGAACTATTTTACGAAAAAGGACCCTGTGGAGTCTTCTTCCATGGTCGTTCAGAATCTCTAAACATGAACGATACTGAGTTAACTTTCATTGGACTCGTTAAATCAAACATTGAGAGACCCTCTTTTGGGAATGAACCCCTCCTTTCTCAGGTTCATAAAACATATGAGTTTGGACTTGTCTTCGAACGAGCTATAAGGAGTGTTTGTTACCCTCTTTGAACTCATAAAAATGAAAAGAGACACTCATCAACCATGATGAAAAAGTGGGAAGGGAATCATTTTTACAAATAAATGGTAGTAATTTGTCATTACCTTTGAACATGGAACTTGTCTGCATATCATTTTAGTCAATTGGGTATTTAGCTGATCTCCATGATGATCCACTTTCATGATTCATGCCACTCCTTTGTTTCTTTCAAAATAATGCATATTCCAATGTTGCACTATGTGTTTGTCTGGTTTAGTCATGCTACCAAGTCTTTTGTCGTGCCACCCGATGTTCAAAGGGAAGTTGAAGAAGTTTACCTCTACAGTCAAAACAGTCTCTGTGTCAGTACTTTTTGAGTCAGTATTATGGTTATGTTATTGACACCATTATAGAACTTTATTCTAAGTTTTGTTTCATCGATGTGGGACTCATCATGGTCCTCCTTCGACGAGACTATTCCTGTCGACATTAGCTCATCATATGGGAAATAGTCTTAGAAACAAAATTTAGTACCTTGAGATCTGTATGCCTCAATGCCGGATTCTCTCGCTCTTGACATAGGTTCACATCATTGACCTTTGATCGATAGAATTGACTGGGTGTTAGACATCAAGACATCTATTCATGCTCATTAGATTGTACTAGGGTACCTTGGGAATCATTGACATCAATGGTGATCTCTCTCGCACTTGTTAATGGTTCACATCATTGGACTGTAATCTAGTGGTTTCTACCATGTTCGACTTCAGAACATTGTAATCACATGGATAGAATCATACTTTGTGGAAAATGAGATGAAGACCCTGGGTATTTGTTTAGCGCTCATTGCTTTCCCCAAGTTTCGATAGAGTTTTGTATATCTATCATGGATCCACATTTGTATGGTCGTGGCTATGCTCAAATTTACATCTATATGACATAGATCTATGTTGTATGTCTAGTATCTATGTCCAAGTTTTAGTCCTCTATCACATGGATCTATGTTGTATTCTAGTAGTCATTCCTATTTATTCCTCTCATGGATCTACCTTGTATTGGTCCGCAACCATGATTTGGTTACCTTTGTCTATGAGTCAAAAGTATTGATGTAATACAGATGCCTACTCAACGACATTCTCCAACCGAGATAACATTCTCACCTCGAAGTGATAAATTGTTCTCTCAAAGCTCTCGTTTATCATATCCCTTTAAGCCTCATGCTTTGGGGGGCATTATGTTATACCCAAATCATGTCACCATCATGTGATGAGATCCTTAACCCCTATGTTTTCCCTTAATCCCAAAACTTGGAGTGGAAACTTGCTCTGAATGTTAATTCTACTTGAAAAAACCTAGCACCGCACTTTTCCTTTGGCTAATGAGCGGTACCTTCTTCAGCACCGCCTCTGTCTTGTTATAAAGAAGCGGTGCCACCACTGATGTGATTTGTTGTTGAAGCGGTTCTCACCTAAACCGCTCTATCATAAGGGAACAAAAGAGGTACCCTGGGTAAAATGGGAAAAATAGAAGTTTCTCAAGGCTTCTAGATCATGAGCCTCGTGCCCTCCCTTATCCCTATCAATATGGGTTAGTTGAGCTCGAGATCCCTCTTGGTAGGATCTTAGAGCCACCTTACCGACAATTCTCTCAACTATCCCTATTCATTGAGCCTTATAAATAGAAGCTCATATACATAGTTGAGGGGGAGAACTTAAAGGTATTGTTATGCTATTGAATTGGCTACCTAGCCCAAATCATTGGAGAGCACAAGATAGCAAGTTGGAGCTTTTGGCGATGAGGTGTTTGTCTTGTGGAGGATTTTCTCAAGACTTAGGCAATGGTTGTAAGATTCTTCATTCATTATTAATGCAAAGCTTATTTTCGTCTCACATATATGTTATTTTTATTTCGCATGTATATGTTACTGGATTCCTTAGTCACTAGTATGGATACGTAGATGATTTTCTAGTAGCTTTGATGTTCTTGTTTGTTTGACATGTTTACAGGTACACAGGTTCATGATCAAAAAAGTATTCCAGGTGTTTACAACATTCAAGGAAGGTATTCATCCTTTGTTGTTCACTCATTTGTTCTAGATCTGACCCATTCAGACCAAAGGAACAACTTCTGTCTAGAGAAGGTGCAATATTCCTGATAACAGTCTTCACCCAGCAACAGCTTCGAAAATATTTCTTTCAGCATGTCAACTTCTACAAGCATAATGCAGTTGAATGATTAAGGAAAGCAAGTTTACGTCCTTGAATTTGCACATACCATCAGGCTAACAATATGATAGACACCCACTTTTCAAAAAATTTAAAGTGCCTCTGTTGGGTATAGAGAATGGTCAAAATAAAGAGACAACATTTTATGGTTACACATCATGCAGCCCAACCGAAAAGGAAGATAAATTTGCACAAGACATGCCCATACCATCCAAATACACTTCAAAGTGACAAACTTGAAAAAGTATGTCCATCACAAGAGTCTCAGAGAGAAAAGGTGGAGAGTTAAGTATATTTTAAACAAATTAAATTAGAAAATGCACCAATCTTTGATGAAAATCCTCCCACAAATAGCATACGAATTGAAGATAGATTAAAGCTTAGAGAAAATATATGATACACATAAGTTTCTCAAATGCTCAAGTAAACCAATCATTTGATTTCCAATTCCTAAATGGTTGTTCATTTTAAGCCTTTTCATCTGAAGTGCTAAAAGGTAATTGCAAATGCCTAGATTACTAATTTTCATAGTCGTGGAAAGACAATTTTTTTCTTTATTTTCGTTTATTTTAAATAAAACATATAGATACTTACCCAGACTTGTTTACAATTAGAGAGAACTCTATTAGTAATGAGTTTACCTCATCAAGCATAAATAGATCCTTTGATAAATCGATACTATAGCATATACCCAAAATAGAAGCATCCTTTAGAACATATAATGTTAAAGAATCAAATTGTACATGATAAATGTGTCTCCCTCTTATCTCTTTTCTCCTCCCATATTAAAGACTCCTGGAAAAAATGAGTGCCAGCTTCAACTTTACACTTGGCAACTTCTCCACTTAAAAAAAAACCACTAAGGTTCAACATTTGAAGTTTTTAAAGAGGTCTGAGCCATTATGTTTTCCTCAATTTAGGACAGTCAGCCAATACCAGTGTTTTGAGTACATTTGGAAGTGTTCTAACCTCCACCAGAGATCTACAATCAGTGATACCAAGAGATTGAAGGTTGGTACAAATAATTTCTCCTTCTCCTTCAACCATATTGAATGATAGCTACAGTAACGAAGATGTATTTATCATCAACGTGATCAGCTAATTCAACTGTCCAAGCGAATCTAGCAAATATTTCAATCTGTGGAAGCTCCAAAGACTCAAATTCTTCAAGTTCCTTAGCTTTTCGATGTCAACTGGAAATTCTATTAAGTTTTTGAGCTCCCATAGATTTAATGTTTCCAGGGACCATTGATGTATAATCTAGGAAGGCAAGACTTCAATACATTCACAACCGGTAAGACCTATGTGCTCAAGCGTAAAAACGTTTCCAAGGGTTTCTCTTGATAGAGTTAAATTGTTGCAATAACTTAAATCAATATATCTAAGTTTCGTTAGATTCCCGAAGGAATATGGAAGGCTCTCTAATTTTTGGCATCATGATAGGTTGAGGTCTTGCAGATTTGTTATATTCCCGAAGAAATATGACAAAGATCTTATTGTGGTAGAGGAAATATGTAATTCCCACAACTACAATGGCGGCTACAAAAATATTGACATGTTTCAGTTATTCTAAAGATATCAATGAAAAGGTACCTGTAAAAATGATAACATGTTATATTTTTTCTAAAGAAATAGATGATTTTCATGTACAAGAACTTTGGATTTGTTCCTCCTATACTATATGGCATCATTTAAAAAAATAATCCTTTTGAATTTCATTGCAGATATTGTGGTTCTTGACTATAATAGACATACTAACAATTATACCTAGGATTATTCTTTCCATAATGTTTCCAAGTTATACACCTCAGCATTTAAAACCCTTAACTTATTCATTAGAATCCAAGAAGGAGGGAAAGAGTGGAGAAATTCATGTCAACGAAGCCACATGAGATTTGGTGACTTCACAGCATTCAGAATGGTCTCTGATGGATCATTTGTATGGAACTCGCTTTCAATATCAAGAAGCTATAAGTTCCTCATTTTGCAGCATGAAAATGATGGAGCTTCATTTGTTTTCCAACATATACTAATTCCCCGCACTTCGATCATTGCCTGTTCATTATCGGAAAACAACAGAAAAATATCAGGAACTGGAAATATCAGGAATCAGAAATCAAAAAGCCAGATTTCAATATTTCCAATTCTGACGTTTTTTAAGGACTTGAAAAAAATTCAGAGTTCCTTTAAGGTTTGTAATTTCTTCACAGGCTTTCGTAAATTGATCTTTTAGTGCCTTGTGTGCACACACACAAATATTGGTTTTGTTAAGCTTGGGTACATAAGAATGTTCCTATAAAGTGTAACCTAGAATATAAATACGGATTACCTCACTTAAAAATGCCTTTCAACTTTCTACGTATCACTTCTTGGTCTTTCCTTGTGCAATCAAATATGCAACTTTTCAATCGATGTAACTTCCATTTGCCAACAATCAGATCTGGTTGACCTTTCAGTGCCGCTATCACTTGATTTAATGATGCATATTTTAAAGTTGTTATTATTTATAACAATGGAAGTTGAAACCACATATCAAATCGAAAAACCAGTCGCACAAAAATTGTTACGTTCATTTTTCAAACCATTAAAAACAATTAGTAAAACTAAAACATTTAGACAAGTCCAACCAAATTTAGAAGCAATTTAAAAACACTATTTACCATTTTATGATCATATTTATGATCCCATCAGAGTTTTGGAAACAATAAGTCCATTATCATAGTAAAATGTTCAAAATAAAAATATTCGTACCAATTTAGAGGTGTAAATAAAATAATTCGCATTTATTTGAAAATAACTTGCCCCTTTGAAGCTATTTTTTGTTTGACAAAAAAGGGAAGTAAATTTAAGTGAATGGTTCAATGCATACACAACAATGGGTGGCACGGTTCGCAATGGGGGCTTAGGGGAAGCTGGAGACGAGGACAAGGTGCAGGCACCTCCATAGAATGATGTAAAATCCAGCTACGTGACAAACATTTTCACTGAAACATCCCCCACTTACTACTATTGTTGTTGAATGGAAGAATCCCCCAATTGTTGTAGAACCATCGCTCTTTCTATAAATGACATGAAATAATTCATTAGTTAGTTTCCCATCTACCCGCAAAGTAAAAAGGAAGAAAACAAAGAGAAATCTTAATTCCTAAAGCAATCAATCAAAGCTCCCGAGAATAAGGTTTTTGTTGAAATAATTTGCTACCTTCCCGATTCCCGATATCCGAAATATTAGGAATTAGAAATCAGGAAGCCAAACAAATATTTCAACAAAATCCTGAGTCTCTGGTTTCCGATATCCAAAATATCGAAAATCGAAAATAGCGGATACCCCAAATAACCTTAACAAAAACTCAAATTTCTGGTTTCTGATACCCGATAATCGGAAATAGGAAATCGACAATCTTTAAGGCATAAAAAATGTTGTGTTGAGTATAGACTCAAAAAAAATGGGTGAAGTAGAGATTCATAGTGCAATAGAGAATTCTTCTAAGCATCTAGAGCCATTCGAATCCCAGTTCATGGAGTATACAAGTTATGCCGACACAGCTAGAATACATGGTCCATACATGCTATATTGGGAACTTTGCTTCAGCACCAAAGTAGTTGCAGTTGCAATCCCTTCTTCAGTTTTTTAAGATTGTTGTCTCACTATAGAAGAATACCTAAATTTTATTAGCATTGATATAGGGTTTGGTGATATGTAGATAGAAGCTAAACTCTATATAATGCTATTAAATACTCAGGAATTTTTTTCTAGCATCCAGCTGAATAGTTAAAGATATCTCGTCTCCAAAGATATCTTTAAAAGTGCTCGATTTGAGCTAAAGTTGACCTATAATGGAAAATCATTTAAAGAAATCAAAATCTTAGGATTAGGAGGCAAATTGGTTGGAACTAATGTGAAAAATGAGTAGAAATGATGAGTGGAATGTTGGAACTTAGAAGCTTGTATTTTCAAGTAATGGCTTAGATATCTATAGGTTGTGGATTATGTAAAGTTTGTCATTTTTGTATAATGGTATGTTCTCCCCAGTAGTGGTGATTGGTAAGCATTGTTATATTAAAAAGATTAAAATATATAAGAAATGAGAGTTCTCAAGATGAGACTCATTAGTTGAGCTAAAGCCGAAAGAAACAATTGGTTGGAAAAATGTTTAAATTATAGGAGGACAGGGTAATAAATTTCAGACTTGAACTTGCTCCAATTGGAATTATGCTTACAATAGAGCATTTCTTTGTATCTATTCGCAAAGATCACTCAATGCAAAGTGTGTTTTATAGAACTTAGTTGAATAGGAAATTTTGGGTACAATAGAGTGTGTCCTAGATTATATGAGTGAAGATCACCCAATGCAAAATATGCCTTATGTTTCAATGCTTTTAGCCATGCAAACTCTTTAGTTGAGCTGGAGCAAAAAGAAAAAACTGGTTGGAAAAATGTTTAAATTCTAGGAGGACAGTGTAATAACTTTCAGACTTGAACTTGTTCGAATTGGAATTTTGCTTACAATTCAGGGGAATTTTCCGTAACTCATTTATGAAACCAACAATCGTTCAAATTATTGCAATCAAAAGTACAATTATATTCATGGTGCAAAACTCACCTACAATGGTAAATGAATGAACTCAGAAATAAAAACAATCGCGAACTCATATCTCTATTTTTAACAAGTGATATAAAACATAATAATTGGTATAATATAAAACAATAAATTAATCAACTCATAAATAAAAACTGATTTAAAAAATAGCCAAAACATAAATATGATTCCATTGTTTTATATTATATCAATTATTACGTTTTAAATCAATTGATAAAAAGAGATATGATTCCATTGTTTTATATCAATTGATAAAACAAAAATATTTATGAGTTCGATATTATTGTTTTATACACATTTAAAAACAATTGATAAAAACATGAAAAAAACGGCGTGGAAATTACTCGTTTAGGTTCGAGTTTCTTAAATATATGCCGAAGTAATTTCCAAATTGTAGCGAAAACAAAGATTTGGCAGAAGTTATTTTATTCATAGCACTCTGGGCTTTGTACAAAACTGGGATAAGTGGCATGTTTCTCCATAGTTAAAACATCTCAACTGTCTTCGTCCCCCCATTTTGAATCCTCCTCTTCCTCTTCCTCGATATGCTCCTCCGTTTGCTCCTCGATCATGATACGCACCCTTATTATATTCATTCCCTTTCATTATGTATGCATGCACAATATGTTCTTTCCTCAATTGCAAGGATAAAAAATTATTCACATAAAGCCACATTGATTTTGAATACTTTAAGAAAAGCAACAAATTTGACAGAAAAACAACTTAATCTGACAATGGTGGCTGTCAAACCCCAAAATTTCGAAAAATTTAAAACTTCGATAAATAGCATAAAAATCACATTATTGCAGTCATTAAATTTTGAATTTAGATAATGCTACTGAAATTGTAAATGAATGATCTTTTTATTTATAATTCATTTTAATGAATAACTTCTTTACAGTTACTGAATGCCTTTTTGTTCGTGACATAAGGTGAATTTGTCGTGAAAAGATGGGGCTTACTTAGCGTTACGCTAATGCATAAAGTTCCTTCTGTTCTTACAGATGACAGGTAAAGTTCGAGTCATTGCTAACCATTTTTAAAGTAATACTTCTCAATTTGCTGTACCAAAACATTCAGTAAAAATTAATGCATACTAGCCAGTTTATCGTGCCTTTGAAGGTAAGCTTTTCCTATTACTCTCTTTAAGATTTTCTCTAGAGTATTGGATCATTTATAATTTTCCAAGATGCAAAAATAAAAGTAGATAATGTTTCTTATCTATCACAGTAAGTAATATTGGATTACTATATCAGACCTACTTCTATTTATTTGATGTTACTGTATCGTGCTAAAATTCTAACTCAGAAATGTTTTGATTTGTAAAGATCAGGTGTACCATCTGGTATAAATCTTCTGTTATTTTTTTGAGTTTGTAATAAAAGGATATTACTTCTTTTTCCAAAGACAATAAAGGAATAAACTATATGCACCTTTAGTGTTAGTTCTAGATGATCATATTCTAAACTTATTATAAGTTTTCCAGATTAATCCACTAGAGAAGATGGTGATAGTAATTTATAAAAACTGCTTAGTTATACTCTTACTTTCCATACCTTGGAAATATTTAAGTAATAATGACAACTCTAAATCCTAATTGTTAACATAAATAGTTTAAACCAGTAAGTTTGTTATTAGTAAGGACAATGTAAGATCAAGGTATAGAGTACACTTCTCCAATATAATAAAATATAAGCTTTAAACCTACAGGTTTAAGTCATTTCTTAAACTCACTGAATGAAGGAAAAATAACAAGTTTTCCTACCATCTAAACAAATCTATAACATCTGGACTATGTAGTAGAATTGCAATTACTTACCTAGCCTTCTTGTGACTAGGGTATAAAACAACAAGGTAATGAGTTCAAGGAATAGTTTATAACTTTAACATTTTTGCTTATGTTATTATATCCTAAAATAAAATAGATTCTAAACCTTCTATGTCTAAAATCCTTCAAATCTTAATCTTGATTGATAGTTTGATTGCTTATAATACATGGCCTATAATCTTTATAAGGCATAGCTTAATATAAACAAGGTAAATATACCACAATGTTTTAACACCAATGTTATTCGAGGTGTAAATGCATAGGTTAAAGTCCAAAGCAAATCTCAAGGTTTTCATTACATGATAAAGTAATGACATAACATACCATGCATTGATTCTAAAGTTCTTGATATACTTTATAATGCAGGTCAAGCAAAGGTTAACAACTATTATGGTTTCCATACGAGAATGTTTTGAACGAAAAGGATTTGCAATGATCAGCGTGGACTATAGACATCTACCCACTCCCATGCAAATTATTTTTGCACTGACGTGGTCACGCCTTAGCCATGCATTGGCGCCTTATAACTTGACTGACCCTAAACTTTGGCATTCCTCATTCATGCCCAGGCCTTTGGCTGCCGCTCTGCAAACCCTTGTGACCTGGTTATTATGGTGTCGAGCTACTCTTGGACTTCCTGTTGCTTCAGTTATTCCATGGCTTTACTATCATATTGAAAGGAATGGTAGTGCTGTAGCTCGTGGCTTACCTCTGTAAAAATCCGCCATTGCTAGGGCTTGGTTTGATTGGGTTACAGTTTTTACTCCTCTCTGCTCCATTGAGTGCGTTTGTCCCATCCTCATTACGTGGCTTGCACTTCCTGTTGGTTGTGCGTTAGCTACTGGAGGTAACGTTTGTTGTTGAAGGGTTATCTCCTTCCTCGATTTGCTAGGTTTTCAAAAGCTGATAAGAGTTGGACGATATCTTCACCAAACTGGTTGCCAATCAAAAGCAGGTTCCTCGTTTGGACTAACCGTGTCGATCACTACGAGGGTTTTACGACTCTTACCAGGTAACTTAAGAAATCGTTCTCTTTATCAATTTAAGCGTTAGTTGCAGGTTTCTAAATATCTTTGCATTAAGAAAATGGCTAACACTCGGCCGTAACATGATACTGCAGGTATACATGCCACTTCTCTCAGCCTGTCAGTTTCTTGAGAGCTACAGCACCACGGCCATTGGTAAGCCCTGGTCTTTTCATGGCTAGTTTACCTTATACGAGTCCTTGCAAAGAAACGATGGTTTCACCATTCGGCTCTGTTCAACCTTCAGGGTTTTTAGTTTGTTTTTGTTTTACTTCAAATACATCAAGAACTAGGGTTCATACTCCAGCTTCTATGTAGAGCCTTACGGCTTTGGCTGTAAGTACAATACCAAGTCTGTATTTATCTTGGTTTATTGTGAGGCCGAACCGGCTGTAGCTTCTTTTTGTTTTTACTATCTTTAAAACATGTTGGAACAGGCTGTAAGCCATTGTATTGATTATTGTGGTTATAACTCAATGTCATTATTTATTGACAGTTGATATTACTGTGTACTTTGTATAAATTTTGGTAATTATCTTCGGATATTTAACCTGTAACCAGCTTCTGAAATTTTCTTTTTAATTCTTTTCTGGTTTAAATTTTAGTAAAAATAAAACCAAGTTAAACCTTTAAATCTTATGATTATGATTGGAAGTAAACTTATCATTAACTTCTTTGTTTGTAGATAAAACAGGTTTTTATAGGGTTTAACCCTATTTCTATAATTTAGATTTAGTTCAGTTGTAAAATTATAAACTCTGTTGGTTCAAGATAAATGTTTTGAAGAAATAAGCTCGATGTTCGAGTGTTACCCAGTTCTTTGTTTATCCTTTGTGTTTTTTTAAGACAACAGCTTGTTTTTCTTTTAAAAGAGGAACAGAATCATTAAGCTATTTATAAACTTGTTAATGAGGTTATTGTAGAGTTATAATCTTGTTTTACTAATTCTAAATAATATGTAGGGTTTATACCCATACCACAGTTATGATCTGTGAGCATTATCTTCATCTTCTTGTAAATAAAATTTGTTATTAGGTTATCTGTACTAGTTTCTACATTAACTTCTATTTAATAGCAAGTTAAGATGCATACTTTTTAATTTACATAACCTGTTTTATTATTAATGTATTTTACTATTGTTTCTAAATGTCTGTAAAACATCTTTATAATACCTAGAGTATTATTAGTTTATGTATAAACTTATTTAATTTTACATTGTGTATAATAAATCTAGGTTTGTATTTTAATTAATACTATATATATTTGAGTAATATTATTATACTGTAGTACATTATTAGTAATGCGATAATGATATTACTTCTATGTTTTTGTTTTTATTTTTATAATTATTAATGCTGTGTTTAACCAGTGCATGGTTTATTATTAAATTATACATACTAGGTATAAACTCAAATATTTCTAATAATTAAACTTTATTTAGTTTATATATATAAACTCTTGTGAATACTGTCCTACTCTTTAATCGTATAAGATAATATAAACAGTTTTCTAAGCTGTTAAGCTGTATCTATAAAAACAGGTATTAACAGTTTTAAAAATATGGAATACAGAGTAATATTAATTATGTATCTAGTTCTTACTTTGAGTTGCTTTCTAAGTAAAGAAATTATTTGAAAACGAGAAAAGAAATTTTATAGTAAATAATATAAACTCGAGACTAATTTCTGCATTCTATACCGATCAGTAACTGATACATAAAATCACATGATGCAGTAAAATTGTAAATAATGAGGCACTAGTGATTAATGAAAATAACTAATTAGGGAAATCAGTTCAGAAGAGTATTACTTCTGACACTGAGCTACTGTGCTAGAGTACGGTTTGGTAATACCAAACGTGGAAAAACACAGTAAATACTAACAGATTTTCATAATGAAATTCTAAGATAATAACTTTACTGAAACTATCTAGCTACTCAAACATATAAATAATCATAACTTGTAACCATTCATAAATAGTAAACATATAGAAACAATTTGCAGAACCTATTTTAAGCTGTGGACAACAACAGCAATGGGAGGCCGTTCCTCCCTACCAACTCCTGGAAAGCGCTCAGACAGCGACTTCGCAGGACCCCTAAGCTTGCTCTGGTCTCCCTGGCTGGAACTAGGTGCAACAAATCATATACAGTCTTCAACTCAGTATCAATTTAGAACTATCAGTCAGTTCTTCCAGCCCAAATAGCTGTAATCAGAATCAAGTTACTGCAGCAATCCACTCGAAACACTTCCTTACTATTTTCCCTCTTTCCTCAATGAAATTCTTGAATAACATTCACCTGAATGAATTCTCTCTGGAATCATAAAATATGAGCAGCCTCAGCTCTCTTCATTGAGTACTTTTAAAGATTGCCTAGGTCTTAGTTGGGTTAACTATCATTTAATGAGCCACCTGCTCACATTCCACTTTCTTAGGGAATCATGACCCCAAATATAGGGAAGTTGCCACCTGCAACTTAGGAAGTGTTTGAGGATGCTGCCACTTGTCTTTTCCCTGCCACCTAGTTCCATCCACCAGTTTGACCAGTAACCTCTTTTTAACAGCTCTCCCATGCTGTTGTCTCCATAATTTATTTATCAAATAATAAAATATTCTGAATTACACTCCATTATTGTTGACTCTGCTGAGTCATCAATCCCTACTTAGGATTAATTTTAACATAATGTCTCAGAAATATAATAAAAAAATTTACATAATTTTACAAAATTGGGGTATGTGACAGTGGCCATATGAAGAAAAACCAGGGGCATGCTTGTTGCAATAGCCTGCGTTTTCCCTCTCGTTCTTTAATCTCCACCAAATTTAGAGGCAGACCGATAAAAAAGAAAGTAGATAGAGTTTAAAATAAGGATGGACTTAGCACAGGAATAAGTTACGTAGAAAGAATATGAAAAGACATTATAAATCTTGACACAATAAATCCTGAGCATTTTCAGAACGTCTACTTAACTGATCAACTCCATGTCTCCTTCTTCGGTCCCTGTCGAATGACGGGATATAACAACCGGAAATTTAAACCATGGGGTGATGTACCTAAAGTAGCCAATCACCAGTCAACATGTGTCAGAATGTTAATGGCCAGGGAGACGAGGAATCTTTTGAGACTGCTTCTTTCATTGTGAAAATGCCTACAACATAATTAGATTTTTGTAGGTGTATTAGGGTAGGATTACGAAAGGAAAAAAAGGATGAGATTTATGCCTTGTATCGAAACAATAGCTTGCATCGTAGAAGGAATGGTTGTCAATAACTAGATGAAAGGGTTGTGAACAATTTCTATCACTCCGTTACTATACACAAAAAGGACTATTACAGAGAAACGTTTATATGGCTTGGGGTGTACCGCAACAAACATAGAAATCACAGAAATCAATCCCTTCCCAATATGCAAGAGAAATACAACATCTAACACTAAAGGATCTCAAAACATACCTTATTCCATAGGGTTGTAGTAGATCCCTGTTGAGATTTTTCCAATCCCGCTTGCTTTAACAATTTACTCTCAACAACAATAAACAAGGCAAGCATGCTATATAGTATAGTGTTAGGCCTACTCTAGCATATATAATCAATAATGCATAAGCAATTAAACACATCCATGGATTCAATATTAATTTAAATGCACATAATTGGACATGAAAAGATATTTCCATTAATAAAATCAAAGATTACATAAGTGGCAACCTCTGTCGGCACATCTGCGAACCAGAGAATCTGAGTCCTCCACCTGGTCATCCACCACCTCAATCCTCCATCTCTCGGTAGAAAGCTCACAAGAAAAGGCAAGCTTGGGAAGAACACAAAGTGCTCCAAGGAACAAGGCGATGTAGACTCAAGTATATAAGCAAGCTATGACAACAATGGACTATAGTTTTCTTTCTCTTCAATTCATCTTCTTCAATGTATCCAATGGGTTCCTTATATAGTGCTTCAATAGGGTAATGGAAGGTCAAATCCGAGTGATATCGAGGCATACCGAAGGCCAAGAGACAAGTGACTTAGATCAACATCAAGGAAAACTCCAAAAATATTTGGACTTATGCACACATCCTGATGTATGCAGGTTTAAGGGTAATATTCACGTATATACGCGAGAAAGGGATTAAAAGTCATGTAGAACAAATAATAAGTGTTTTTAGGGATGATCTTGGAAACATCAATGGTACAATAATGGTCCATGTGGTCCAAAGAGTCTGCAGAGGGACAGGGAAGGCCATAAAAGTGTGATCAACCATGCGTGGTAAAATCAGCTGTAACATATGCCCCCTAATGTGTGAGGTCAAAGGGGTAACATGATGGCCAAAATACCTTATAAATCCATCCAATAAGTGGAGTGATGAAGAACTAGGTTGAAGAACCAGCCATCCATTAGTATAGTACAATAATCAATCTTTGCACATGACTGCAAATACATATAGCAGTCCTGGATACATAAGAGTACAATGGCCATGAATAGGCATGATATACAAAAATGTGACATGTGTGGTCATCGCCACGTACAATATATAATAGATCAAAATCTCCATGATGAAGATATACAAAGGATCAAGATCTCTATGAAGGCTGAAGATATACAATGGATCAAGATCTCCATAATGGCTAAAGATGTCTGACATACACTGGAATCAAGTCACGAGAGATGAAATCTCATGAACACTGGCACGATCAAGGAGGTAGCATATGTGGAATGCCACCAATCTAGAAAGTATTCTGCACAAACTGGTACGATACATATCCTACTATGTGAATAGAGGTGTCAAGGTCGAACATAGTAGTCCATCATCTGATTACCGGTCATTGATGTATAATGTTAACAAACACAAGATCACCCACCCATATGAAAATGGGAATCAAGGTACTAGAGTGCAATCTAACAAGTGCGAATAAATGTGTTGAGGTCGAACACTTGGAAGAATCCATCGATCAGGGGACATTGATGTATTCCCAAACTTGTCGATAGCGAGAGAACCTACCACTGATGATTGTAAGTCTCAAGGCACTCAAATGACTCTAGTCTCCTATCCCAAAATAAATGATCTGAATTCGATGGGATTGAATCCTCTGGAAGGAGGGCATTAAGGCATCCCCCATCAACCAACACGAGGTGCTCAGCAATGTTGTATAACGTAGAAGGACTCAAAAAAGATGTGCACAAACCAGTAATAGTACCGGGAATGGCCGACATGCAAAGTCAATACAACTAAGGAATGGCTGACTCAGGCTTCAACTTCCTTCTAACAAGATAATAAAGGCGAATGGTGACTGAATGTAGGTAGTATAGACTCGATATACAAAAATGGGACGTCTCTACAACACAGGAGGCATCAATAAAGGCTCCATAGGGACTGGAAGCTTAACCAGTCAGTGGAGGTAAACTCAAAGAAATGAGTACAACTCCTAAATTCAAACTATTAACCCAACCAACAGATGTGATATACAGTGTTCTATTTGAAGGCGGCATGACTCGACTGCTGCCAAAGATAACCTCTTTTCCTGTCTGGCCTTTTGGTTTTTTTTCTTTTTTTGGACTTTTTTAGATATTTTGAAAATCTTCAAAAATAATAAAAGTGCTTTATAGTTACAAGTCTAGGAGGAGAAGAGTGTTAAGGGGAAAACAAACTAGTTCCAAGGAGTGGAACATACCTATGCTCAATGCAAGAAAACATGTGCAGGATATCGACGATCGGGGGAAAGTCCCCTGCCGGTAAAAAAATGGGCAATCAAGCTGCAAAGGATATAAAAAAGTCTCTACTTGGCTAGACATGAGAAAAGCTCGAGATATATGGCTAATAATAAAAGTTAGGGAAGCCGACCTAAGGCTCAATAAGGCAAGAAAAACTCATGATAATGCAATTACAACTTGACATATACAAGGAGTCCTTGGGAAATGGCCAGCATAAATTTCAAGAGAAGTATGAAGCTCTTACTGAAATTCATGGCGGTACTATACAAAGGGCTTCCACACCCTAAAGGAGAAATGTCGGCATGGGCACCAAATGCAAAACAAGATCTAACTAGGGTACCCATGTATGGTAAATCTCTACCATTCACAACATGTCACTTCGAAAAGAAGCAAGAAGGTTTCATGACAAGATGGAATGGGTTCGTACCTAAGGTTAAAATGAAATGGTCATAAGGTTATACAAAATGCAAACGGATGTGAAACCTAACCTATATGCCAGTTTAGACATAATACCTACAATAAGCATGAATAAGTCAAAGCCACGGTCAAAACCACACTCAAAATGGATTCCTACAACATCAAATAAGTTCAAACGGTCCAAAATGGTAAAAAACTATAGAAAGTGGGTAAAATTTTCAAATTTTTTCTATAAATAGTGAAAAATTTCAAAATTTTCATACCATTTGAAACTTTTACCCAACATAGTGCATTTGAGCTCAGAAATTTAGAAGCGAATTCTAGGAGCATCGTCCAGTGGAATCCCTCCCCATTTGATCTAGGTAGGTTCTCATGCTCTCCTCTTTCATTTTGATCCAAAATTTTCAAATTACATGGGCTATTTAATTTTTTGACCCATCCAAACTTATGCGTTTTGGCCCACATGGAAATTGGGCCTTTTTCCATGTATAGGGCTCACGATAGGCAGAAAATGCACCAAAATCTGCGTACATGCACGACTGTTTTGAAAACAGTCACATACAGGGCCGCGAACAAGGTTTTAAAGGGTAAATCTTGATAAAAAAAACTTGGTTTATGTGTAGGATGGTGCTAGAGTGGAGAGAAAGAGAGCATGGTGATGTTGAGGTAGTTGTGCAAGGTGATGTCATTGCTCAACAAGCATTACGAGAATGTGGACTATACAATTTTTGGTGTCTTGGCACCCTGAGGGCCAAACCAAGACTACTCCAGCTACTAGTGTAATATTGGGATCCAGAGTCTGAAACATTTCAGATAGATGGAATGTCACTTAGCATTAAGGTTGAGGACATATATTTCATCATAGGTTTGTCCCGACGAGGGGAGATGGTGAACCTCCACTCTCATGGGCCAGGAGGCAGGCTGACCATAGATGAGTACATAGTTGTGTACTACTTTCTGGAGATGAAAAAGGTTGGAAGTCAAATCCTGACAAACTCTATTAAGATTCTGGGGATGAAGGCCATACTTTTGGCACTAGAAAGGATTGTAGGGTTGTCTTCACTCCACTAGGCCTCATGACCAATCATGTTCTATGCGGTAGAGTGCATGTGACCTACTGTGTACGATTGGAGTACTACACTACTGAGCAACATGAAACAATAGCTCAGTGACTGTAAGATGGGAAGCGTGCAGAACTTTGGGTTTGGCAGTATACTGAGCACATTTTTCTTTGAGCGGGTGATAGGGTTAAGCCCTAGGGTAGACATTGCTCCACATGGAGTCTGAGATCCTGCCCCGCGACACTAGGTGAATGTCATGAATATGCATAGTATTTTTTGATATAGGGCCCATTTCTAGGCTCCACCAAGGCTATCCTTTCATAATCAACTAGATCATAGGCTCCTTTCTCTAAGACTCATTTAACCACGTAAGGACCATGCCACATGGGATTAAATTTCCCTTCCCCCAAGGGTTCCTTACCTTGATCCCACAAAAGGACCAAGTCACCTTCACTAAACCTCCTCAGATGGACAAAATTATTATATTGGACCTTGACATGATGCTTGTTAACCTCTAGAGCCACTAAGGCATCTCGGTGCTACTCATCAAGCTGCTCTAAGCGGACCAAATGCTCTTCCAATGGGGAAGTGTCAAGTAAAAGCTCCACAGCTAGCTTTAGAGAAAGGATTTTGCATTCAACGAGTAAAACTGACTCCACCCCATGCACAAGTTGATAGGGAGAAAAACCGATGGCAGTCTTAACCATGGTTCTATAGGCCCACAAAGCAGGATATAACATGATATGCCAATTAGTCTTGCTTTGTGCGATGGTTTGTTTGAGAATAGAATTAAGTGATTTGTTCATTGCTTCAACCTGTCCATTCACCTGAGGGTAATAAGAAGAGGAGTGCTCTTGCTTATATCCTAACCTGGAAGCCAACTCTTCCATCATTTTATTCTGAAAGTGCCCGCCATGGTCAGTGACAAGCTATTTCAGAATGCCGAACCGAGAGCCAACTCTTCCATCATTTTGTCTCACCGTCGGATTTAACTATGGGCATAGCCTCTACCCATTTCATGAAGTAATCGAAAACCACAATAATATGATGATTCCCCCAGCCGAAGCTGGGTTGCAATACATAAAATCAAGCCCCCGCTTGGTGAAGGGACCAATGATGACAATAGGATGTAACGGGGATGGATGTGAGTGTATATTACATGCAAAAACCTGGCATGGCTGGCACTTCTTAACCGCATTAACACAATATTTGAAGATGGATGGAAAAAAATAACCTGCTCTTAAGATTTTTTGGGCTGTAGAAAGCCTAGATAAATGACCACCACACACCCCTCCATGGCAATGATTTAGCACAACCTCAGCCTCATCATGGGTTAAACAATGACGGAAAATGGAATCTACCCCACGGTGGTACAAAGTGTTATCCACTATAAGGTAGTTCTTAGCTACATGACGTAATCACCATCGTTCATCCCGTAAGAGGTGAGTAGGGACCTTCCACGTTTGCAAATACACAATGATATCCCTGTACAAAGGGTCAACAGTCGAGATGAGGAAAATATTATAATCAATAAAAGAATCCTCATAAACCTCCTCCTCCTCCAAACTTGGAAAATCAGATATAAGCTTCGCAAAGATCAACAATTTCTTCGATTTCGCCGAAACGAATTCAAGATCAAACTCTTGCAAAATGACAATCCATTTATTGTATTTTCCCTCAATCATCCTTCTAGCGAGGAAAAACTAAAATGGATTGATATGAGCTATGACCAAGGTTTGGCGAAGGAGAATGTAATGTCTCAAACATTGAATCGCATGAACGGTATCCAATTCTAGCTTCTCCACATGGGAATAGAAAAGTTCCACATCTATAAGTTTTCAACTCAAATAATATATGACATGCTCATGGAGCTCCTCATCCTCTTGAACCAAAACGATACCAATTGTTTCCATAGACGTGGCCACATAAATCAAGAAATCACGGCTATGTTCGGTGGACTAAGCACGGGGGCTGTTGCTAAGGTTCGCTTAAGAGCATCAAAAGATTCTTGGGCTCACTCATCCCAGAAAAAAGGGGTGTCCTTCTTCAAAAGACGCATAAAGACTTTAGTCAAGTTGGCAAAATTAACCACGAAATCTTCGCAAGAAGTTTTCCATTCCTTGTAAACATTGAAGATGTCTAATGTTATGTGGGGGAGACAATTGGAGTATTGCCTCAACATTTAATGGATCGACTCTTATACCCTCCTTGGATACGATGAATCCTAGTAAACGACCAACAGTCACGCAAAATATGCACTTATGAGTATTTAAACGAACTTTATAATGATGGCATCTTTCGAACACTAATCTCAAATGATATGGATGACGTACTCTCAAATGAGAGTGAGCAACAAGATAATCCAAATATACTTTGATAATCATTTTAAGATCGTGAAATATTAAGGTCATGGCCCGCTGAAATGTGGCTCTGGCATTTTTAAGGCCAAAGGGCATCTTCAAATATGCAAAAGTACCCCAAGGACAAATAAATATGGTCTTATGTTGATCATCGGGCTTAATATGAATCTAATTATATCCAGAAAAACTGTCCATAGAGGAAAATACCTCACTTCCCTCACACTCATCCAAAATATGATCAATAAATGGTGTGGGGAAATTATCCTTAGGACATGCACGATTTAAGTCATGAAAATCAGTGCATATGCGGATCGCTCCCTACTTCCTATCCACTGGAACGATATTTGAAACACACTCCATCAAGGGAATGGGATAGATAAAACTAGTTTTAAGTAGTTTCTCTATCTCAACTTTAATGGCAGGTGATTTTCTAGGATTCACTGCATGCAAACGTTGTCAAACTAGTTTTGTATCTGGATACGTTTTGATCTCATGTTCGACAATACGATGGTCTATACCCAACATTTCTTCGTACGACCAAGCGAAAATGTCATGAAGCTCTTTAAACAGCTCAATATACTCCTTGATCTAATCGAGGGAACAACCCACCCCAATGTAGACATTCTCAACCTTGCTAGGATCATGAGAAATATTGATAGGAATTGTTGGTGATAAATTAGCCTTGTTTCCATCATCCATCTGGCCAGGAGAGCTTAATGGAACCACAGGGCTGCCAATCTTCTCGCTAAGAATCTCCCTAAAGTCATCACACTCCATACGATTGAGCTGAGCAAGAAAATATGATCGATGATTCAACTCTTCCCAAGGTTGTTCAACCCCAGACATGGCCTCAAGAATAGCTTCATCCAATGGAAAAACATCATCCAGGCAATCATGTGAGTGAGATGAATCTACTACACATGTAGGCAACACATATGGGTCCTTCTCCTCCGTCCGTGAAGAGGAAGGACTAGGCTCTGCAACTTGATCAAGATTCACTTGATACACCACCATTGTTGTAGGCAACATCTGTCACAACAGGCATAGTCAAAGTACTCGGTGAAGGAAGAATCCAAGGATCTTCCACATGGGCAGTGTGAAAAGACATATAATTCAAGGAGGATGAAGCCCCACCAAAACTAGACCCAATCATTAGAACGGGCGCGGGACAACTAAAGGTTCCCATAAGAGAAGGGTACATACCTACGCCCACACTCTCAGTTGCCGGCTGAGAATGATCGATAATCAGGATAGAAGCTCCCGATGATGCATTGACACTCAGATTATGGAATGAATTTTGATCAATCGTAACAATCTTCCCATTAAACGGAAAGCATATCACTCGAAAGAGGGAAGAAGCTACGGCTTGCATACTATACATCCAATTCCTACCCAGTAAAATATTGTAGTCAAGGGGTGCATCAACCACCTCGACCTCGATCGCGATGGTCTTCCCTCCCAATTGGACCTCTAGAGAAGGAAGAATCTTGTGTGGCTGAAATGATCTACCATCAAAATATTTCAACAAATTGGCGAATTGAGACAACGTGGGAGAACCCAAACCCTTCCAACACGACAAAGACATCATGGAAGTAGCAACGCCTTCATCAATAACAGTACACATGATGGTGTTGTTAAGACACTCTACATGAATAAAAAGAGACACGTAGTAAGGTAAGCGAGCCTATACTCCCATGGTTTAAAATTTGATCATGGAAGAAGAGCTATCGTCACTAACCCCAAGAATAGACAACAAGGCTTTCCTCTGCAGAGGACAAGTCTAAATCACTTTTAACGCGGACATTGCACAAGGAGTTTGGCCCAAATAATCGAAAACTGAATAGTTATGGACGGCTCGGGCATTAGGATTGTGTCCCAAATGCTTTAAGAATCCCTTAGGAATGCGAGGTGGAGCTTCAGGTTTATCTATAGGCTTTTCGATTCGCAAGGGGCTCTCGGGTGGGGAAGGTTCTTTTCCAAGGTCTGGCTATGATGAACCATAATATTTCACACAAGTCACAACTTTAGTAGCATGCACCATGTTGATGCAATCGTGACCACTAGTAGCCTCCGCCGGATTTTTATTTCCACCTAATGCACAACCAAGATCAACGGTCCTTGAGTTCATATTTTGATTATTGGGTAAAGGATTGATAAATAGAGCTGGGCCCTGTGATATGAACTTCAAGGCATCCTCTATATGAGGGCACAAGTGAGTGACATGGGCATCCTTACACAACTTTCAAGGAAACTTTACCTTACGTTTAGGCTGTATGTCCCCCCAGCATTAGTGTTTTTGTCATTATTATTAGCATTTTCGTTCTTGTTCCCACCCTTACAATTATTTTTTCCTTTTTTCTTATTCCTTGCAGGCTGTTGGTTTCCTTTTGGGTTCTACAATTACACGGAAAGTACACTCGCCGATTGGGTAGGTTGAGACGAAGTTGCAACTTGCCCCATTGCAGACTGGTTAATTGACAATTGGATCACTTTTTTCACAACCGAGTCCACAGGTTTGGTACTTGTAGATCCCACAATACCATCGGCATCTTGCCCAGGCTTGACCTTGGGGTCGAAATTGGATCCAGGAGCATTAGGTATAATCTCATACAAAAGTCCGAGTTGAGCATAGATCAAATCCAACTCTTGTGCCCTAAAGATAGCTTGTTCCTCGTTTTGAACTCCAGTTGTAGAAACACCCTTCAAGATGTAAGGTAACAACGATTTGAGGAACCATTCAAGAAGAAACTTTGGTGGTATAAAGGCTTTGATTAACCATTTCCGTATACACCACTGTTGAATATGATCTGAAATGTGTGTGGCTTTATCTTGCCGGAAGGTCGACAAGAATTCGGTACCGACGTCGTAATGTACGCGTAGCTGGAAATGATTAAGGAAATTCATAGCAAGATCATAAAACATAGCATAATCCCCTCCCTGGTAACTCTATATATCATTTTTCTGCAGGACACATTAGGGTGCATTGAAACAACCTCAAACGAATGGAATCATCATGTAAGAAATTGGAAGAGCACCAAAGGTGGAAAGTGGTGACATGCTCACTAAGATCTTCACCAGCATTACCTTTAAACTTGGGAATGTCTGAAGGAATCTTGGTAGGGACTATCGACCATGCTGGTTTATGAGACACAAGATCATTCATCAATCTTGACAAATCAGGTAAGTTCAATGTCGCAATGAAAGGGATCCTAGATTGAGCCAGTCAATTCCATGCTCCCTGGTAGTTTTGATTCATGTAAGGTTGATTACTATAAATACCATGGCCTTGGCCATAATAATATCCTCCCATTTGACCCATGTAGGGCTGCATGGAAGCATTGTGATGTGGGATACCTTGATTATGAGGCGCTACAAATCCATAATAAGAAGAGTAAGTGGGTTTTTGATACCCATACCCATAGGGTTGGTATTTTTTTCCATACCGCGGTCCATAATAATGTCCATGAGAAGATCCATAAGGTGTTCCATGGGATGTACCATGAGAAGGTCCATAGGTTGGTATATGGGGAGATCCACGAGGTGGAACATGAGACGATCTAGACACATGTACATGACCTGCTGACACAACAGGATGTACTTAGCTCTGAGATACAATCGTGTTAGCAGTCATAGAACGAACATGGCTAGTAGCAACATTCCATCCTGAAGGCCCACGTGAAGTAGGGGGAGAATGAGTCGTTAAAAATGCATCTGAAGGAATGAGGTTCGAATATGAAGGGACATGTGAAGGAATGTAAGTGGTGTACCCAATGTTTACTCGTCTCAGTCCTGGTATCTAAATAGGATTACTAACACTAGGCCTAGGAGGAGCATGTGAAGACGCCTCCACCACAGGGATGGAAGGTGCAATGTGACTAGTGCCCCCAAACCTCTCTGCATGGAAAAGAGTGAGAGTTCCCTCAGGCATAGTGACAGGGTCAATTTCTGACTCGGCATGATATGATGGATCGGGCTCAGGGATATCATATATGTCATATCTAACATTACTAGTGCTTGTGGGTTCATAGTGAGTCTTGTCACTCGGAAACCAATACTAACGACCTATGAATGAGGGATCATAACTAGATCATGAAGGCTTCTCATGTGAAGGATCATATGTGCTAGTAGGTTCTTCCTCCCCAACCTTGTGGGTGGAGAAGACATCTCTGGAATCTCATCCTCATGATCTCCCATGGTGTGTGAATCAAAGAGAGAATTAGTCCACTTGAACTGTCTAGTTCTCTCTCCCAAAGGAGGAGGATACATGGAAGGAAAAAGTCCTACTAAAAGACGAGAACGACGAGGTGTCACACCCAAATCCATGATGACTCAAAAAATAAAAAGACTCGCTCTAATTACGCAAACCCTAGGAAAACTAGCGTGCACAGAGCATACACCTAAAAATGTAAATCCAAATCACAAGCAAACCAAGGGTAGGATATGTGAGCTCCCGAATGAAGCAGGTATGTCTCACCTAGGAAAGGCTTGAGACTCCCATACACAACAAGCGGATGTATGTAACCAATTATAGTGGCCCTCAGCTTCAACGCATATAGCGATTGTGCTGTTTGACCTTTACCTGGCACAGACACCTGTAGAATAACCTCCGCAAATACCCCCTCGATAACCTAGGTAAGGAAACTAAGGTCACCTCGATATAATCAATGCTCAAGTGGACAGTCAGAGGTGGATTGACCATATGGGCAGGGTAACAAATCCCCAAGCATGAAAGCACAACTAGTACCCCAGGGGTGCACTAGCCTTGATACCTCAAAGGCCCCCATATACTAATACAATCCTGGAAATATCTCCAGTACTAATCAATCACAATCAGGGGTCATCCCAATCATAATTGCTCACACTGCCTTGTGCTTAACTGCCTTGTACGAGGAGGATCCTAAGAAACACTAATTATATAAAGGATTTCACGCTCTCATGTGGACATACACCTAATTATTTTGTTTATTGGTCTTGGATAATTAACTCACAATGAACTATTCCAAGACCCTAAACCTAGTCTTCTTGGTGCACCCTATAAAAGAAAAGAGTGTAATTCATTTTATTATGCATTGATTTTAATTAGCTATATTACTCAAAGGGTAAATGGTCGTGCAACTAATGATGTTATGACACAACAAGAAGTAAAATGCACACTTAACAATCAATGCAAATGCACTGTGCCGAATGAAAAACAAGGTATGCTACAACGTGAAGTGAAATTTTTTTCCTTCAAACGTATATACAATCATTCCTATATGAAAATCTGACTAATATTCACCAAGAAAACCTAATGCAAGTACCATGCTAATGCAAAATGCAAAGAATGCATAACTATGCAAAAAGCAAAATGTTTTTGTATTTTTGAATTAAATGAGATAAAAAAAAGAAAAAATATGACTCTACCACCTTCAGACTCTGAAACCACTCACAGACAACAGCCAAGCAAAGTACTAAGGTAAAAGAGACCTAATGCACTAATCTCAAAACAAAAAATAGAAAATGAAATGAGAAGAACATTTTCAAAAATCAAATCAAAAAGAGTATCTGGTCAAAAACAGATGGGAGATACAAACTCTAGAAGCATCAAAGAAGACTTAGAAATCATCCAAACTCACCCAGCAACACTTAGTCTTCCCAAAAAAGAAAATAATCAGGGCATAAGCGACTGTTCTCAGTAAACATGTGTACACATGTGACTATTCTAGGAAAACCTCCGTGTACACGCGTCTGTGAAATAAAAACCTGCATACAGGAAGAAAAAGATAGAAAAATAAGGTAAATGGACAAGCTGAGACAAAATTTAATCCTATAGAATAGTACTGGGCAATCATGCCCCTAGACCCGACACAAAAACAGAGAAATCAGAGCAATACAAGCACATTGAATTCCAAAAAACCCCCAAAGAAAAACAACTAAGAATGTCCCCAGTATGGTCACCAATTCTGTTACGGAGAAAACTTCCTATGGCTTGGGGTGTACCACAACAGATAGAGAAACCACAGAAATCAATCCCTTCCCAAATCCCAATATGTAAAAGAAATACAACATCTAACACTAAAGGATCTTGAAACATACCTTATTTTGGACGGTTGAAGTAGATCCCCGTTGAGCTTTTTCCAATCCCGCTTGCTT
Source organism: Pseudotsuga menziesii (assembly GCA_001517045.1). NCBI lineage: Eukaryota > Viridiplantae > Streptophyta > Pinopsida > Pinales > Pinaceae > Pseudotsuga > Pseudotsuga menziesii. The sequence goes on from LPNX010970585.1 coordinate 98,374, forward strand.
TAGCAATTTACTCTCAACAACAGTAAACAAGGCAAGCATGCTATATAGTATAGTGTTAGGCCTACTCTGACATATATAATCAATAATGCATAAGAAACTAAACACATCCATGGATCAATATTCATTTAAATGCACATCATTGGACAAGAAAATATATTTCTATTAATAAAATCAAATATTACAGAAGTGACAACCTCTGTCGGCACGTCTGCGAACTAGAGAAACTGAGTCCTCCACCTGGGCCTCCACCACCTCAATCCTCCATCTCTCGATAGAAATCTCACAAGCAAAGGAAATATTGGGAAGAACACAAAGTGCTCCAAGGGACAAAGGGATGCAGACTCAAGTATATAAGTAAGCTACGACAATAATGGACTATAGTTTTCTTTCTCTTCAATTCCTCTTCTTCAATGTATCCAAGGGGTTCCTTATATAGTGCTTCAATGGGGTAATGGAAGGTCAAATCCGAGCGATATTGAGGCATATGGAAGGCCAAGAGACAAGTGACTCAAATCCACATCAAGGAAAACTCCAAAAATATTTGGACTTATGCACACATCCCGATGTACGCAGGTTTAAAGGTAATAACCGCATATATATGTGAGAAAGTGATTAAAATTCATGTACAACAAATAATAGGTGTTTTTAGGGACGATCTTGGAAACATCAAAGGTACAATAATGGTCCATGGGGTCCAAAGAGTCTGCAGAGGGACAGGGAAGCCTTAAAATTGTGATCAAACATGTGTGGTAAAATCAGCTGTAACAAGGACCTATCCCAAAGAGATATTCAAGTTCCATTAAACATCTAACAAGGATGTTCTTTTAAACTTGTTTTTATCTGTATCTCTTACTTATAGCCACTAAGATGTTCAACATAGTTTATGGGCACAGGGTTTAATACCCATAGTAATGGCAACAGGGTATATTGAATTGATACTCTATGGAATACCAAGGAAAAAGTTAAAGTGGAAGGAGGCTACCTGGTAGCCCCTACTCTTGAACGAGGAAAAGGGAACACATAGTTTACATACTTAGACATTTGATTACACAACTCTTTTATGGAGTACCTTGGTATCTCCTATTCCTACTCAAGGAAGAGGCTCTTGATAGTCTATGGAGAAAGATATTTGCTGGTCTCTTTAACAAATGGATCTGTTGCTTTTACTTCTGCAATTTATGTTATCGATGTAGTTAGGAGCTCCATGTCCTATGAGCAGCCTAACAATGGGTACGAGATATCATTGGTGGTGATAATGTAGGGGGGTTTGGAGTACAAATTTCTTTGTATCCATGGTTCACTCAATATCACAACGTGAAACAATTTTTTTCCCTCTTTCAGTGTTCATGGATTTGTTTTTTTTTCATTTAGAGATTACAAGTCTGGCTACCAAGAAGTTTTTAACTAGGGAAAATTTAAGGGGAAAAATTTATCCCATGGGATTATTTTTTACCTTTTTTCCAAAAGTAGATTTTCCAAGTTCCATTTCCTCTAAATTGATTTGCCTAAATTTCATGGGATAAAAAACATTTACTCTATAAATCGCCAAAATTGTCCAAAAACCATATAACACTTACAAATTTGAATATTTTTTGGAAAATATCGCCCAACAGTTTATGGTTGGAAATTTGAGAATTAATAATATCTACCAAGGTTTCTACACTTTAAGAAAATTATGGATCCTTAAAATTTTCTCTAGTTTTGACCAAGTGAACATAAACTACTTTCTGGTCTTTTGATTGAATCTGTTCATTTGTATTTTATTTACACATAATTGCAATTGTGTTGGGTTTTGCAAGGGTGTTTGCATCATTTCTTCTTATAATATGTGCTTGCATGCCCCTGGCTTGTAACAACAAGGGTTTCACTGTTTGCTACATATTTATCCTCTCCCTATTTACCTTTAAGGAGTGCTCACAACTAGAGTTGGTTCAATGGGTGAGTCTTTGTCTGGTCTTTTGTAAACGTGTAAGATGATGTAGTAGGTGGACCATGCTACAAAAATTGAAAATCATATAAGGTGCATCCATGGTTATTTCAATGTTACAACACCTACATATTTATGAATCTTGATAGATTTCGCCATGTTCTTAGCACCAAGGGAAGGAAAAAGAAGGCCATCCTTTAGGTAAATTCCTCTAGGCCTCCATTCAAATTCATAATTATTAGGAAATTGCTACAATATTCTTACAATAATTATGACAGTTGATCAGGGTAGGGATAATCCCAAACACATTTCACATGTAAGTCCATATGCATTTGATCTGTAAACTGGCATGGATATTCTACTAGAACAGTTCACCAAAACGAATCTTAGAACTTAGTTCTTTTTATTAGCTTATTTCCATTGAATGCTAAATAATTGGAACTGTAAGAATGATAAGTAGAGTAAAGAAATACACAATCGACACAAATAAAACAATATACACCCTAGGAAAACCCAACCAACAATGAGGAGTAATCCTCGCTCTCTTATATAAATTGAAAATACAAAGGAAACAATACTCTATATTAACTTTACAAATGACTTTACCGCCATAATGACTTCTACAAGATCTCCTATCTCCTCTATTATCCTCTAATATCCACTCCCTTGTTGTTTATAAACTATGGAACAATACAATAGCATCAAAAGAATGGAAACCCTTCTTCTACTAGCGTCTTGGTATTTAACATAGTCTTCTTACCATATAGCATTAATTGTAGGGTTTTTCCATGCCTCAATTCTTGATTAGGGTTAGGGTTTTAGATCTTCTAGAATGTTCTTGAAAATCCATAGGTGACCAGCTTCGCATGTGTGAGAAATGAGAGTTGACATGGAATCCACTTGGTACCATGGTGGTCAGCTGGATATGTGAACTTGTGGGAGACATAACATCTTCACATGGACTCCGTTGGAGACAATTCTTAGACCGTTGGAAATTTTTCAGAGTGTAGAATCACGTGAAGGGCCATCTTAAGGTGATTGACTTTTTTACACCAAAAAACATCATTTTGACCTTCAAATAGGCCCCAAAAGTTCTTGACCCCAAATATGCAAAGTAAAAACCACCCCTAAAATAAGCGCTACATGCCAATTCATCCAAAATATTTCGACCCAAAAAAACACCAAAATAAATAAAAATTTATATATTAATCCATTTCACAATAAAAATATATCCATATTAATTGATGTTAATCTACCGTAGCTTGCTTCCTCAAAAGCACTATGCATATTTCTATTGTGATATGTTATAGTTGGAAAGGACACGCTAACATGTCAAGTGAAATAATGAATCATAACAACTAAGTCTAAAAATTAACCATTTCCATCCGATTAAGGAAGCAACTTTTTAAATGGTCCCGCATGCTAGTCCACATGTAGTCCATGCATATGGGTTGATATTAATTTGCCCATAACTTATTGCCTCAAAAGAACCGTACACCTTAAGATTGTAGTAGTTGAAAGGAACAAGAATATTCGATGTGAAATAATTAATCATAATGACTAAATCTATAAACTAATCATTTCCTTCTATTAAGCCCAGAAATTTTCAACTCGACTATTGAATAGATTGTATATAGTTTTCACATTTTTATGAAATTCAACTCTCATATATATATATATATATTTTCTTAGATATGTCTTTCATGTTATTGTGGAATTCAAGCAATTTGCTTTGCGAATTTGTCAAACATATGTTCAAATATATTTACTTAACTTTTTTTTTTTTTTTTTAAATTTTAAATTTTTTCTTGTTTAAAAGTTGATAACTTTACAAATGTAAACCCCGTTGCTTCTCTCCTCCAAGGATTTCACTAATTTATGCTAATTTTAGCACATTTTCAAACTATACACAGAATGATATGCTACTATCATCAAGAAGTTGAACTTTAGATGAATGCCTTATATGCTAAAAATATGCCCCATGTTTAACCCCGTGAACCTGTAATGAAGATTTGAAGAATGTATGTGCACTGCAAGCGGATGAAAAGAAAGGTTAAAGGATTCCATCATGCCCACAAGATGAGGTCAACACATGAATTTTAGTTTGAAAAAAATCAACATGGTAAACATAGTATACTTGAAAACCATAAAAAGAGGGGTCAAAGGTTGAGTTTCCAGTGGTTCATGTTAGTAACAACAGCCTCGACCGGTGATTATTTGTATTGGTAGGCTCTATTAAACATAACTGAGAATGATGGGTCAAAGATATGTTACTTTTCATTTCCCATGGATGATGTAAATTCTTTCCAATGATGTGATATATAGTCAACATTGAGTCACTTTGAAAAAAATATAGTTCTAACATTTTTTTAATATCTTCCTTAAATTACACCATGGATCAAACTTTCAATGGCATCACAATTGCTAATTGCCTCTCAAAATAGTAAAAACTTGGCATGGAATCCCATGTTTAAACCTCAATTGTTTTTTTAAAACCCCTTTGTTCCTTTTTGCATATTTGGTTTTATTTTGTAGCCCCTTCAACACTAAACTTCACCTAACCTTCAAAGGATGCTTCCATGTCCTATTGTAATTTTCTTTACTTAACAATTCCCTACTATCTACATAAATCGAAGTTGACTAACTTTTTGGTGACTTTTCTTATACTATTAGACTATCTACTTCACCAATTTCTTTGTTCTCATCCTCCACCTTTACACCAACCAAGAGCAGTTTGTTGATTAGAGTATTAAACTTGTTCAGATAGTTTGTTGTAGTTGACCCATTCTTTATCTTTGCTGGAAAAGTTTTTTTTTTATACCTTATTTGTTGTTGCTCATCCAATTTCCCAAGTTTCTCCTAAAGGGCTTCTACATTCTTTTCTTTAGCAACACTGAACAAGACAAAGTCTCGTAGGAAAAGACGAATAATAGAAACTATTTTTCTGCCATCTTTTTCAAGACCTCATATGTAATGACATTGGATTTTTTTGAAACCCCTTTCAAGGCTAGGGCTAAGTCATTCTAAACCAAGAAATCCTCCATCTTCATGACCTCATATGTAATGACATTGGGTTTTTTTGAAACCCCTTTCAAGGCTAGGGCTAGGTTATTCTCACAACATAATTTGAGGTCAAAATCCGACGGCTACCATGTCTGAAATTCGACACTGACCTGTCGGGTATTCGACACCCTCAATTTTTTTTGTCGTGAGTGGCGTAACATCGGATAGTCGACAGCCAAGCCACGACCGTCGGATTCCCTACGGCCAGGCCGTTGGACTTCCTACGGCAATGTCGTCGAATTTCCTACGACAAGGCCGTTGGATTTCCTACACCAATCTACCATCGGAGCCACAGCAATTTCATCAGATTGACATGAAATCCGACAACAGCTGCTAGGCATTGAACGTCGGATAATCGACGGGATACTGTATATTAATAAAAAATAAATTGTATTCGGTGGAAAGTTTACTTGAGATATGCTATAGATATCATTGTCTTTTGATATATTTTGGTGGATGTGTTTAAGTTTTAATACATCATCAAGACCAAAGATATGTAGGTCTCTTCATTTGAAAGAGGATTCAACACAGATGGAATTTATTTAACAAAGGTGCTAATAATATAACTCAAAATATTCTCATCATATCTTTATTCCAATGTACAACTGATCCAGGAGGAAAAGATTGCAATAGATTTATCAAGTGAGATCAGTTAGGAAGAGAATTTAATAGGGGTAAGCAATCAACTTTGGATAAAAATTTTAATATGACTTCTACACAAACATGGGGATTAATTTCAAAATTTTTATCAATAGCCCTTGCAAAATGTGATATACCTAGGTTAGAGTATCATTCCTCTGCAATGGGGCATCTTTTCAAAAGTGGATTTGGTAGATTTGGTCTTGGACAGGTAGTTATCACACACACTATTTATTTTTGGAATTGTATCTATTTTGTCTTGCTAATTAACCTGTGAATATGGAAAAAGATTATAAAGGAATATGTTTATGTTTTTAGGTGAAGACAATATTGGCTGGTGAAAGTTTACTTTTTGTCTCTTTGGTTGGTGGATGCTTTGGAGGTGATCTTACCTAACATTCTTGTTCCAAAAATTAACCCAATCCTTAACATGTATTGATATCTTGTTTCAATTCTTACCGCTTCATGAAAGCCATCATAGGAATGCTTTGCATACACTTTTGATTTCCAAAAGTTGCTAATGATTACGTGTAGATAATCAAACTCCTCTTACAGTTGTGTATGTTTTTTTTTTATATCTTGAAGTATTAGTTGACGCCCATGTAATAATTCAAATTAAAATATATTTGCATCTATTGCTATCAGTATACAACAATATTCAAGAACCAAATTTTGAGATTCATCCTAAACTTTTCTCCCACAAATTATGAATGTCTTGTATCATTACAATGGAAATCAAATTTTAAATGGTTTTGTTATGTCTATTTTAGTTATGTATTCTTGTTTTCTCCTGCTTTATATTTTTTAATGAAAGTTGTACCTATCATCGTTCCTTTGCATTCTTGATTTGGAGCTCCCTATTTTTTTATTGTTATTTATGCTAGTCGTGAAGTGTCTTATCTTCTAGGGTGACTGTATGTCTCTATTGGGAAAGCATATTTCTCAAGATGACCTTAATTAGCCAAGGAGTTTATCTACCCATGGCATTCTCATTTTTGTTTTGTTGAATACTTTCCATTCATTCTCCTCAACTATTAGATTTGTTTTAGAGGTTAGTGTTATATTTATTTTATGGTTATAGTTTATTTATTCTTGTTGTTATCATAATACACACACAGAGTCTCTCTCTCTCTCTCTCTCTCTCTCTCTCTCTCTCTCTCTCTCTCTCTCCAAGTCTCCGCTCTTGTGGATGAATTGTAGTAATATATTTTCTCTATCTGCAATCATTAATGAATTCAATGACCAACAAAAGAAATCATTAATAAATGAAAAAAACACAATTTGTAATCAAGAAAAAACTAGAAGAATGAAACAAAACTAAAGGTGAATTCAATGACAACAACAAAAAAACCATGAATAAAAAGGAAAAACAATATGTAATCAAGAAAAAAAAGAAGGAAACAAACCTAAAGGTCTCAACATTCTTAGCATTGTATGCAACAAAATAAACAAGAAAAGGGAATGACTAACAGTAAATCACCATACACTGGAACTACACAAACACAACAATAAGCGTATGTTATTATTGCTCAAAACTACAATAAAGGAGATTCATAGGAAAATGCATTCATGAGTTGGAATATCCAGCTATATAAGATGTTCAACAAACTTAACCATCTAAATACAACAACAACAAATGAAAAATCCTTCAGAACTGCTTACAGAATCCAATCATGTTGCTTGAATGTGTATATCATGCCAACATAGATTGATATGTGATCAGATCTAAAAATAACCACAAATAGCCTAATAGGTAAAATTCAAAGCTATGTGGGAATTCATCCCACATTTACAGCCACAATTGGAGAAAAAGAGTTCTAACTTGTTAGGGGTCCTTTCGTACTTTAAAAGGAAAAGTATAGCCCGCAGACACGAGGTTGCATCATGCAAGAGGAAATCTAGCTAAGAAATATGCTGGAGTACTGTAGGACACAACACATAAAGAATATTTCAAACCTCTCTGCCAATGTTTGGGGACAAATACTATAAAATTTCTCTTCATAACAATTTCTTTAGTTTAATAGAGTTATTCCTCTGTTGAAACCTCCCTCTATCATGAATCTTGTTCTACTGTTATGATCCCATGGACACTCTTTTCATTCTTTGTAAAAATATAATGTAGTCAGGTTTATTCAACTTGTTCAATGCATATGTTTTTTAGTACTATACTAATAACATTGTATTATCATAGCAACAAGGGAACCTTACTAGAATATATGTTTGGAAGTGGACCATGTGGTATAGCTACAAGAACTTGAATTAATGTAACCCACTGGCTGCCTTGATCAATATGAAAGTAAATTATGTGCAATATATCTTCAACTTTGAATGCTTATATAATGGCACCATTTGCAGCCATATACCCAAATTTAAAATAAGGACAAACTTCATAGAGAACTTGCATATATGAAAGAAGTTCTCGACTTGTAGGTTCTTTGCACTTCAATGATTTATAGATTATACTTCCATATGAAACCAACCTTGCAACAATACCTTCTAAAATATAAGCACCCAACCTTTGCATTGGCTCACCACATACTGCCACTACTCAGTCACAAATCAATTTGTTTATCCTAACTGAGTCATTAGTAGAATCCACAACAGCATTTGTGCATGTAATTAGCAATTCTTTTTTCATCATTGTATGGGATATCAAAGTCCAGTTCTTCCTTTTTTTCTTCTAAGGAATTTATGGTAGTAGAACAAAACATCCCCAGATCTACCTCATTCACTATTTCTACTTTTACATGATTCAGTGTAATTGAGGAAACTTTTACCTGCTCTGGTTTGGGTTAAATAGACAAGGAGCTTTGGAAATAATGATCAGTTGTTTCATGCATGGCCTCAAAATTCCATTCTGAGTATTCTGGAAACCTATGTTCCTCATAAGTGGATCCAAAAATTGTCAAGATCGTCACTTTCAGACACTAGTAATGTTGTCTCTAGTTCCTTCAACATATATTTCAAATCTTCATCTTGCTTAGTGCCACTGTAGCCACTTCCATCTAGGTCATATGGTTCCTGTGGTAAATGGAAATAATGTAGACTAGAAGGGTAATTTTTTGATACTTGTGGTGATGCTAGGCTTCCACTAGATGAACAACTTTGAACTGATGGAGAACTGTAAAATGAATATCCAATAGAATATGGCAGAGCTTCATGAGTTGATATTTGATTTTGTAGAGAATCATTATCATGGAAATGGGAACTTTGGACTGAACCATCACTCAAATGATATTTATCACTTCTATAACATTGATGAGATCGGGTACTATGACCCAAGCCATAAGAAATATCCTCAAAGAAAATTTTGGTAACTATTTTTTAGAGTTCCATGTATCCACTCATGAGACTTGGAAGCCTATTCAAGAGACATGTTGTTAGCTATGCTTGGACCTGGATCTGGTAAACAAGTGCCAAAAGTTTTATGTGGATGGCCTAAAACATATTGGGAATTCTGAACAGCTGCAAACACCTTTGTCTTGAACTGAACATTCATATCTGGAGATTACTTTGGGGATATGAAAATTTTCTAAGGTAGAGATGATAGGTTTATGGTTTGAATTTAATATTTCCATCGAGCAATGAAAGTAATACTTCTCAACTGATCCAAAAATTGATCACTTATTTTGGTAGCCATTTTTCTACATTTGATGTTCTATTTTTTTTGTCAAGGTAAATGTCAATGTGCACAAATATGCAGTCTCCCTGGTGCTATGTTATCTTCCATTAAGATAGATTAATTTAAACTAGTCAGGATAGAAGTTTGAAATAATGAGAAATTGATTAGATTGACACAAAACTCAGTGCTTTGGTAAAAAGATGTTGTATTATGAGCTTCCGACAATGAGAATTAAGATATTTCTTTACATGCATGCCACCAGAATATAAAAATTATCATGAGGTAGATTTTGGTACCAACAGAAGGAAAAAATAAATTGTAAAGTCTGGATTATTCTTTTCAAGTATATATTATTTGGAAAAAGAGGTTCAAAGCAAAAATAGAAGAAAATATTCAATAATAGTTTTGGAATGGTTGGGCCAGAGATCCCAGTAGTAAATTGTCCGCTTAGTAGACAAGTTAAAACTGTTAGGCAGCTAGAGCAAGATAATAATAAGGATGGAAGGATAGAGATGAAACCAGGGACAAGACTGAACCTTAACCAACAGGAGTATTAGAGCCTGAACCAACAGTAGTATCAAAGCCTGAGATAAATCCAAAGTGTCTAAGCAGGAAGAATAAAAAATGAGTCCCAAGCAAGAGCCAAAGATACAACTATGCTACAGTTAGAGATAAGGCCATAACCAAATATCCAGTGCTCACAAATCACAAGTTAAGATTAAGGAAGGTGAAGATATGAAACTAGTCAATGGTGGATATCAATATAAAGAGGGTAGGTTTGATCTGTAATCAGATTTTAAAAAAACATGAAGGATATATACACAGCTAAGTGGTCACTAGTGACATTTTAGAATCTTAGCCATCCAAAATGGTTGGATGATGGAGGAGGATGCAGAAAACATGAGGATTCTTAGCCATATACATTAGATATCTTTCATTTTTGGCGTAATAAACTGAAGGACTTAAAGATCCTAACAAGCCAAATACCTTAAAGAGCAAGAAAACACTAAGACATATATTTGAAGTATGAGCGCATTCAACCCAATGCTAGTCTTATATGATGTATTTAAATATGTGCCAGATGTAACTTGATCAATAAACCCTATTGGTTTTCTAGAAAAATTAATATCATAACTTCTATAACACAAATCTCTGAGATTGTGGCAAAAGATGAATTCCATCTAGAACCATAGGTGTCTATGAGGGGGGTTTTGAACCACCCTTAAAAGTCACTTTTGGGGTGGGGGGGGGTTGTTTAGAAACGCCCTTAAAAGTCAAAAGAAACATAGCTAACCAACATAAACAACTACTAGTACTATCCCTCAAACCTTAACAAGTATATACAAAATCTCAATAGATGAATGTGGACAAGTGAGTATAGCACTAAAAACTCTAAACAATACCAACAGAGCTTATATTCCTTGTTGAATAAATGTTAACTATTACAAAGGATCCTCCTCTTATATAAAGAGATTTGAGAGGTTAGGGTTACGTGCAATCCCTTCAGTCAAAAGAGACTTGACGATTTACAAGATACTTGTCACTTTTGGAGAAGTGGCCATATTTCTAAGTCAATTCACTTTTAACTTCGTTCAAAAATATATTTTTTCCCTATAGGAAAAAATTAATATTATTTTGCCCAAAAATTTGCAATTCAAGAGAAAGAAATGGATTTGAAAAAATCCTGTGAAGATAAACTTTGGATTTCCATGTCATCATTTGATTTGGGATATGTTCCTTCCATGGCACTTGTGATGGCTAATCATCAATTGGATGGTACAAACTATGGAGCTGAAAGGCCACAAAACTACTATCAATGGCTTCCAAGGTGTTTCAAGTCATGGCACTTGCATAGGTGCATTCATGTATGCCTCAGAGGGAAATTTGTTCTTACTAGTGTACCCCCAATCATTTATAAAAATTGGTCTCAAACTAGGTTCAAAATGGGAAAAATGCCTCTTGGCATGAAAGTTGTTCTGTCTAATATACCTTTCAAAAATTATCTAAAAATAAAATTTCCTAAGTTCATTATAAGTAAATTACAAGTATGATTAACACATTGCCTTTTGTTTGGTGAAAATCGAGCTAGAATTGAGTGAGATTTGGCCTCCAGAAGGTAAACAATAAAGGTTTTTCTGAGGGAGATGAAATAAAAATATAAGGTCATTATTTAAAATTTATGGGTGAAAACCTAAAGGAGATGTATAATACTAATATTCACTTCTCCATATCAAATGGGTGTCTTTCAAAGTAAACAAAAAAATCAACCTGGAAGGGGCCTAATTAACACACTTTGATAGCTGGATTATGGACCAAAAAATAGGGTTACTATGATTTCTATAAATTTCTTGGTTGAATCTTTGAGTCGAACCCTGTATATTTTTTCCGCCCTCAAAATCCGAATGAGGGAGATATGGAAATTTTGGTTTAGTCATTTTGTCAAACACTTAGTGGACAAGTACTTGGTTGAGGACTTTTGTCAAACAATTAGTAGGTAGCCACCTAAAACTATTCCTTCTCTAAGTTCCTTTCAACATTTCAAAAGCTACTAGAAATGAAATTGGACCCATACACATGGAAATAAAAACACCCCAAGGGAATCTATGTTTTCATAAAAATACCCAAATCATGGGATTTGGTCTCGCAAAAAATGTTTTGGAATCAAAATGGGGGTTCCAATCCCATATGATATGGATACTTTTCTCCATGACATCTCAGCTCAGTATTTTATAAATAAAATTGGAATTCCTAATTGTTTATTCAACAAGGATTGGAGAGGGCATGTGCCCTTATTGGTGTGTTAATGTAAAAAAAAGGAATCGTAAGTCGATTCAATCTCAGAGGAGACAAAAATAATGTTTCCACCAAAGTCTAAATGAAAGGAAACTAGAAATGCAGTTTGGAAATGAGGGTGGGTTTCTTACTAGGCACGTTGTTGTAATGCTAGTTCCTCATTCTGGAAACCCTAAGTGAGTGTATCAGCCAGTTTATTTTCCAAGTAAACTCATGTACAATATGCAAACAACAAGTGATTTAGTGAATAGTCAAGTTCTTCAAAATTCAGTCAACACAGTCTACTAAGTTCTTTGAAAGTCACATCTCAGCGACGGGTCACAAGTTCGTTTTCTATAGACACAAAGGAACAATAAGATGAAAAAAAAACAAGACATTGATTTGGTGAGAAAAAGAGAAATGATTACAGAAAAATACCTGATCAAATACATCTCGCTTAGCCATCTCGTCCCAAAAGTGGAGGAAAGCAAGAGCTACTAAAGCTATGAGAGTTGCTGCTATTATATCATGTACAATTTGGTTATGTGGGAAGCTAATAGGAATAGTGAACCCATGATTAAACCATGCCAAATCCATCAAACTCTAAGTTTTTGCAGAGTAGGTCCCATGTATGCCATTCTGAGAGCATCTCACTTGAAATCCATCCATAATAGGTCTAAAAGGACTGCCCTGATAAGTAAAAACCCACTAAAATACCTTGCAGATCGACAAATGTACTAAAAAAAAACAGGGAAGTAGTTTGTAGGGTATCAAGAAAAATACTACTATGCAGAAAGTTAAGCAGATCTAAGCTATGTAAAATGGCATTGCCCAAAATAAGCCAGAGCACTTATCTTTATGGAGTTTGCATCTCATTTTGCATTGAGGGAAAAACTGGTTACCTTCACTCTGCTCGTACTCATAGCACGTCCTGCAGATTGGAAATGCACATTCGCTGCAAGAAGCAAAAAGCTCTCCATCCACTATGAGACCAACGTCATCACTACAAATATGGAAATTTGTGCACTCAAATGATGTAGAAGCTTAGGATGCAAATTACCCATGAAATCCTGTTAACTATAATGCTATGAGTTCGACAACACAATAGTATTATTATCTATAGTGATAGTGCTGTGAGATACATCTCAAAAACCCCAACTAAAAAAACATAATGCTGAAGTGGAGCTAGCCGAAATTCAGTGAAGATGACATGCACTACTAAAATGGTTGATTGTAGAGGGACCCGAATGATTGTTTCAAACCAATTCAAATGAGGGAGTTCATTGTAGGGGCACCTGAATGATTGTTTCAAACCAAACCCTCCTCTGCCTCTGCAAACCCTGACCATTGCAAACCCTCCTCTACACAAACACACCTGACCTCGGGCAACACCTCCAGCGACCTCTTCTGCGTGACCTCCGACAAACCTCCTTTGCGTGACCTCCACATGTGGAGGTATATCGTGTCAGCTCTGCCATGAAATTATTGATTGGTTTCTTTGTTTAGCGAAGAAATATTGTGTCCAGATGGTTGTGGTTATAT
>LPNX010970585.1:113824-124080 GCA_001517045.1 Pseudotsuga menziesii
ATGGGTGAGTAAAAAAACACAATATGGGGGAGAAGTTGTAGATTTTTTACTTAACAAAATAATAAAAAATGTTGGCCTTGCACATGGTTTTAAAACCATAAACCATGTGCACATGGTTTTAAAACCATGCACATGGTTTTTATGCACATGGTTTTAAACCATGGTTTTAAAACTATGCACATGGTTTATGGTTTTAAAATCATGTGCAAGGCCTTCTAAACAACCCATCATTTAGTGTATATGGTTTAGGAGGGCCTTGCACGTAGTTTCAAAACCATGTGCAAGGCCTCCTAAACAACCCATGGTTTTATTGTACATGGTTTAGGAGGGCCTTGCAAATGGTTTTAAGACCATGTGCAAGGCCTCCTAAACAACCCATGGTTGTAGGAGGGCCTTGCATATGATTTTAAAACCATGTATGGGGAAATGTTGTAATGTTAGTTCATAACAAAATAAAAAATAATAAAAAATATTATATGTGGGCCATAAATAATATTAAGTATTAATAATAAAATATTATACGTGGACCTTAAATAAAAAGATGTGTCTTTTGGTTTGAATCAAATCAATGGATACCTAGGAAGAGATTTGATCCCTCTCCACGCTTGATAGAGCCTAGGATTTGGATCTACGCTGGTATATAATCATTCTAAGAATAAGACTTCTTTTAACATGTTATAAGTGAATATAACTTCAACAATACTAACAAATTAAGTTTTAAAATTTATACACTATCATTTTATCTCATGAACCTTATATATAACCATTATAAGGATACGTTTTTAAACAGTTTACAAATAATGAGAGATACTAAGGCAACAAGTCCTTGCCATATGTATTTGTAGCAGCTTACAGTTCTGAGTTTCATGGGTTTTATAGTTGTTTATATAGCTCATTGTTCATGTCTAGGGACGATCCAATGGATGGATGATAGATTTGTGGTTTTACTAGTTGGAGTAAGGCTCAATAGATTCCAGAGCCACACCAAATTCCATGTGACCATTTAATATAGGTTTAAAGAATGATTCAGTCGCATTACCAGCATATATCCAAATCGTAGGCTCTATCAAGCTCCAAGAGGGATCAAATATGTAGCTCCAGGTGCAAACATCTTCTTAATTATTGCATTCAAGGAGCTATCAGCTTTGGTGTGTTCTATATATAGCCATTGATTTGATTCAAACCAAAAGACACCTCTTTTTATTTAAGGTCTACATATAATATTTTTATTATTAATATTTAATATTATTTAGCTCACATATAATATTTTTTATTTTTTTAGAAAAAAATATTACAACCTCTCCCCCATACATGGTTTTAAAACCATGTGCAAGGCTCCCCTAAAACCATGGGTTGTTTAGGAGGCCTTGCACATGGTCTTAAAAGCATTTGCAAGGCCCTCCTAAACCATATACAATAAAACCATGGGTGATTTAGGAGGCCTTTCACATTGTTTTAAAAGCATTTGCAAGACCCTCCTAAACCATGTACACTAAAACCGTGAGTTGTTTGGGAGGCCTTGCACATGAATTTAAAAAATATATTTTTTACAATATAATCTTATATGGACAAACGTTACAAGATCTCCCTGGAGATTTATATTTAAATTTAAATTGACTACAAATTATTAGTTAACATAATAGTTAAATTAATCTTATATTTAAATTTAAATTTAAATTAGCTACACATTATTATTAGTTCAGCTTTTTGGCTACCAAACCAAACCATTGACACTCAAATTGAATTCTTAGTTCACATTTATATGAGAAATCAACAAAAACTTGAAGGGAGCGAAACTCTATTTGTTTCCACTTATGGTACTGCCCACAAAAAAAAATTCACTTTAATTTGTGCTTCACACTCAGGATCATTCCCCTTTGTAACGAGTTATCCTTTCCATTCTTCACATCTATGGAGAGTCACAACCTACCAAAGAATTCTACAATTTCCACAAACAGAACAGATCATACGCTCAAATCCCCTGGCCTTACCTCATGTCTCAAACCTTGTATGGCCCAAAACATTGAGCACGGAGACTGAAAAAATAGGTGAAAACCCATGGCAGAGGCAACGTAGAACAAAGGGACAACCATGGCGGAAGCAGATAATGCGACTGTCTGTTTACATGCAGTTAACGAATACGAGAAGAAGCTCTTCCAACACACGGAGCTTGATGCCAGAGTTCGCACATGTATGCTATTTAAAACTTATGCATCAAACTCGTTAGGCTTTTTTTCACGACATCTTTAAATTTTTAAGTCTATTTACTTTCTCCTTAACGTATACTAGCAACAACCACATTAAATTAATAATGTGTCTGAATACGCTGATAGGCGTAAATTTAAGCACATACTATACGGAAAAACATTAATATAAAAAGTATGTGCCTAAATTTATGCCTATCGGCATATTGAGACACATTATTAATTTAATGTGGTTGTTGCTAGTAACGGCTGAGCCCATGGACATATCTAGAAAATATTAATGACAATAATAATGTTTATTTAATTATTCAAATATATAATAATAAATATAAATAATTATTAGAAAAAGTATTATTTCTGATGGTGACGATGAAGATGATGGTGAACGATGAAGATGATGGTGAACAATGATGGTGATGATGAGGAGGATGATGAATATGATGATGATGAGTAGGAGGATGAGGGTGATGATGATGATGATGATGACGATGACCATGATGATGATGATGATGATGAGGGCGATGATGATGATGATGACCATGATGATGATGACCATGATGATGATGATGATGATGATGATGATGATGAGGGTAATGATGATGAGGAGGAGGATGAGGGTGAAGATTATGATGATGATGATGATGATGATGAGGGTAATGATGATGAGGAGGAGGATGAGGGTGAAGATTATGATGATGATGATGATGATGATGAGGATGGTGGTGTCGATGAAGATGATGATGTTGTTGAGGATGAGGGCGATGAATGATGATGACGACGATCGAGGTTGATGATGATGAGGATGAGGGTGACAATGAGGAGGATGATGGTGATGATGAAGATGATGATGAGGACGATGATGACTATGAAGATGATGATGAGGATGAGGGTGATGATGATGACCATGATGATGATGATGAGGATGATGGTGGTGATGATGATGATGACCATGATGATGATGATGAGGTTGAGGGTGATGACGAGGAGGAGGAGGATGAGGGTGAGGATTATGATGATGATGATGATGAGGATGAGGATGGTGATGATGATGAGGATGAGGGTGTCAAAGAAGGTGATGATGATGGTGAGGATGAGGGTGATGAATGGTGATGATGAGGATCGATGTTGATGATGATGAGGATGAGAGTGATGATGATGATGAGGATGATGGTGAATATGAGGAGGATGATGAATATGATGATGAGGAGGAGGATGAGGGTGTCAATGAAGATGATGATGATGGTGAGGATGAGGGTGATGAACGATGCTGATGAGCATCGAGGTTGATGAGGATGAGGATGAGGGTGATGATGATGATGAGGACGAGGGTGACGATGAAGATGGTGATGAACAATGATGGTGATGATGAGAAGGATGATGAATATGATGATGAACAATGATGGTGATGATGAGAAGGATGATGAATATGATGATGATGATGAGGATGAGGGTGATGATGATGATGATGATGATGATGATGACCATGATGATGATGATGAGGATGAGGGTGATGAGGAGGAGGATGATGACTATGATGATGATGATGAGGATGAGGGTGATGATGATGATGATGGGGAGGATGAGGATTATGATGATGAGGAGGAGGAGGGGGAGGATGCTAATGATGTTCAGGATGAGGGTGTCGATGAAGACAACGACGATGATGACGACAACGATGACGATGATGATGATGATGATGATGAGGATGAGGGTGATGATGAGGCGGATGATGACTATGATGATGATGAGGAGGATGAGGATGAGGATTATGATGATGACCATGATGATGATGATGAGGTTGAGGGTGATGAGGAGGAGGAGGACTACGAGGGTGAGGATTATGATGATGATGATGATGAGGAGGATGGTGATGATGATGAGGATGAGGGTGTCAATGAAGATGATGATGATGGTGAGGATGAGGGTGATGAATGGTGACGATGAAGATGATGGTGAACAATGATGTTGATGATGAGGAGGATGATGACTATGATGATGATGATGAGGATGAGGGTGATGATGATGATGATGATGATGATGACGATGACCATGATGATGATGATGAGGATGAGGGCGATGATGATGATGATGACCATGATGATGACCATGATGATGATGATGATGATGATGATGAGGGTAATGATGATGAGGAGGAGGATGAGGGTGAAGATTATGATGATGGTGATGATGATGAGGATGGTGGTGTCGATGAAGATGATGATGATGGTGAGGATGAGGGCGATGAATGATGATGACGAGGATCGAGGTTGATGATGATGAGGATGAGGGTGATGATGATGACCAAGATGATGATGATGATGATGGTGATGATGATGATGAGGATGATGATGATGATGATGAGGATGGTGATGATGATGAGGATGAGGGTGTCAATGAAGATGATGATGGTGGTGAGGATGAGGGTGATGAACGATGCTGATGAGCATCGAGGTTGATGATGATGAGGATGAGAGTGATGATGATGATGAGGATGATGGTGAATATGAGGAGGATGATGAATATGATGATGAGGAGGAGGATGAGGATGTCAATGAAGATGATGATGATGGTGAGGATGAGGGTGATGAACGATGCTGATGAGCATCGAGGTTGATGATGATGAGGATGAGGGTAATGATGATGATGAGGACGAGGGTGACGATGAAGATGTTGATGAACAATGATGGTGATGATGAGAAGGATGATGAATATGATGATGAACAATGATGGTGATGATGAGAAGGATGATGAATATAATGATGATGATGAGGATGAGGGTGATGATGATGATGATGATGATGATGACCATGATGATGATGATGAGGATGAGTGTGATGATGAGGAGGATGATGACTATGATGATGATGATGAGGATGAGGGTGATGATGATGATGATGGGGAGGATGAGGATTATGATGATGAGGAGGAGGAGGGGGAGGATGCTAATGATGTTCACGATGAGGGTGTCGATGAAGACAATGACGACGACGATGACGATGATGATGATGATGAGGATGAGGGTGATGATGAGGTGGATGATGACTATGATGATGATGAGGAGGATGAGGATGAGGATTATGATGATGACCATGATGATGATGATGAGGTTGAGGATGATGATGAGGAGGAGGAGGATGAGGGTGAGGATTATGATGATGATGATGATGATGATGATGAGGATGGTGATGATGATGATGATGAGGATGTCAATGAAGATGATGATGATGGTGAGGATGAGGGTGATGAATGGTGATGATGAGGATCGAGGTTGATGATGACGAGGATGAGAGTGATGATGATGATGAGGATGATGGTGAATATGAGGAGGATGATGAATATGATGATGAGGAGGATGATGAGGGTGTTAATGAAGATGATGATGATGGTGAGGATGAGGGTAATGAATGATGCTGATGAGCATCGAGGTTGATGATGATGAGAATGAGGGTGATGATGATGATGAGGAAGAGGGTGATGATGAAGATGATGATGAACAATGATGGTGATGATGAGAAGGATGATGAATACGATGATGAACAATGATGGTGATGATGAGAAGGATGATGAATATGATGATGAGGATGAGGATGAGGGTGATGATGATGATGATGAGGATGAGGATGAGGGTGATGATGAGGAGGATGATGACTATGATGATGATGATGAGGATGAGGGTGATGATGATGATGATGGGGAGGATGAGGATTATGATGATGAGGAGGAGGAGGAGGAGGATGCTAATGATGTTCAGGATGAGGGTGTCGATGAAGACAACGATGACGACGACGACAACGATGACAATGTTGATGATGATGAGGATGAGGGTGATGATGAGGTGGATGATGACTATGATGATGATGAGGAGGATGAGGATGAGGATTATGATGATGACGACAACGAAGACGATGATGATGATGATTACCATGATGATGATGATGAGGACAAGGGTGATGACGATGATGATGAGGATCGAGGCTGATAATGATGAGGATGAGGGTGATGATGAGGAGGAGGATGATGGTGACGATGAAGATGATGATGAGGATGATGGTGAAGATGAGGAGGATGATGAATACGATGAGGATGATGAGGATGAGGATGTCGATGAAGATGATGATGATGGTGAGGATGAGGGTGATGAACGATGCTAATGAGGATTGAGGTTGATGATGGTGAGGATGAGGGTGATGATGATGATGAGGATGAGGGTGATGTTTAAGATGATAATGAACAATGATGGTGATGATCAAGAGGATGATGATGACCATGATGATCATGACCATGAGGATGAGGGCGATGATGATGATGATGAGGATGGTGATTATGACCATGATGATGATGATGATGACCATGATGATGAGGGTGATGATGATGATGACCATGATGATGATGAGGAGGATGAGGGTGATGATGAGGAGGAGGAGGATGAGGGTGATGATGAGGATGAGGATGATGACCATGATGAAGTTGATGCAGATGAGGGTGATGATGATGATGATGATGATGAGGAGGATGAGGGTGATGATGATGATGAGGATGATGACCATGATGAAGTTGATGCAGATGAGGGTGATGATGATGATGATGATGATGAGGACGAGGACGATGATGATGGTGATGAGGATGAGGGTGGTGATGATGATGATAATGATGATGACCATGATGATGATGATGAGGAGGAGGGTAATGATGAGGAGGAGGAGGATGAGGGTGATAATGATGATGAGGTTGACGATGATGATGATGACCATGATGATGATGATGAGGATGAGGGTGATGATGATGATGAGGTTGACGATGATGATGATGACCATGATGAAGCTGATGAAGAAGGAATATGAGGGTGATGATGATGATGATGATGATGACCATGATGATGATGATGAGGATGAGGGTGATGATGTTGATGAGGTTGACGATGATGATGATGAGGATGAGGATGAGGATGATGACGGTGATGATGATGAGGATGATGATGATGACCATGATGAAGCTAATGAGGATTGATAAACATCACAATGGGACATAACCCTTGATAAATATCACAATTTGACATTTTGAGAAACGTCACAATGCGACATAATGCTTATTAAATGTCCACTATAACAAACGATGGCTCAATGTCATAATGTGATTTAAACCTCGATAACATCATAGTGAAACGTAAACCTTAATAAAAATCACCATGCGACATAACCCTTGACAAATATCACAATGTGCATAACCCTTGATGAATGTCACTAATGTAACATAACTCGTGATAAATGTCATAATGCGAGATAAAGCTTATTAAACACCAACTGTAACAAACCATGGCTTAATCGTAGTGCGATACAACCCTCGATAAAATCACACTGAGACGTGAACATTGATAAACATCAAAATGCGACATAACCCTTTACAAGTATGGGAATGTGACATACAATGTGACATAAAGCTTATTAAACACCAACTGTAACAAAACATGGCTTAATCGTAATGCGATACAACCCTCGATAACATCACACTGAAACATCAACATTGATAAACATCACAATGTGACAAAAGCCTTGACAAGTATGACAATGTGACATAACCCTTGACAAATATCACAATGTGACATAACCCTTGATGAATGTTGCTAATGTAACATAACCTGTCAGAAACGTCACAATGTGACATAACGCTTATTAAACACCCACTGTAACGAACCATGGCTTAACATCGTAATGCGATATAACACTCGATAACGTCATAGTGAAATGTAAACCTTGATAAACATCACAATGTGACATAACCCTTAACAAATATCACAATGTGACATAACCCTTGATGAATGTCGCTAATGTAACATAACCCATGATAAAGACTACACATCAATGCGACATAACGCTTATTAAACGCCCACTGTAACAAAAAATGGCTTAATCATAATGCGATACAACCCTCGATAACATCACACTAAAACGTCAACATTGATAAACATCACAATGCGACAAAACCCTTGACAAGTATGACAATGTGACATAACCCTTGACAAATATCACAATGTGACATAACCCTTGATGAATGTCGCTAATGTAACATAACCTGTCAGAAACGTCACAATGCGACATAACGCTTATTAAACGCCCACTGTAACGAACCATGGCTTAACATCGTAATGTGATATAACCCTCGATAACGTCATAGTGAAATGTAAACCTTGATAAACATTACAATGTGACATAACCCTTGACATATATCATAATGTGACATAACCCTTGCTGAATGTTTCTAATGTAACATAACCCATGATAAATACTACACATCAATGCGACATAACGCTTATTAAACGCCCACTATAACAAACCATGGCGCAACATCGTAATGTGATATAACCCTCGATAACGTCATAGTGAAACATAAACCTTGATAAACATCACCATGCGACATAACCCTTGACAAATATCACAATGTGCATAACCCTTGATGAATGTCACTAATGTAACATAACCTGTGATAAACGTCACAATGTGACATAACGCTTATTAAACGCCCACTGTAACAAACCATGGCTTAACGTCGTAATGTGATATAACCCTCGATAACATCACAGCGAAACGTAAACCTTGATAAACATGACAATGTGACATAACCCTTGAGAAATATCACAATTTGACATAACCCTTGATGAATGTCCCTAATGTAACATAACCTGTGATAAACGTCACTATGCGACATAACACTTATTAAACGCCCACTATCACATTATTAATGTGTCACATCTTTGGTTGTGTTGACATATACCAATGAGACATTATAACAAACCATGGATTAACATTGTAATGCGATATAACCCTCGATAACATCATAGTGAAACATCAACATTGATCAACAAACCATGGCTTAACATCGTAATGCGATATAACCCTTGATAACATCATCGTGAAATGTCAGCATTGGAAAACATCACAATGTGACATAACCCTTGACAAATATCACAATTTGACATAACCTATGATAAACGTCACAATGCGACATAATCCTTATTAAACGCCCACTGTAACAAACCAAGGGTTAACGTCGTAATGTGATATAACCCTCGATAACATCACAGTGAAACTTAAACCTTGATAAACATCACAATGTGACATAACCCTTGACAAATATCACAATGTGACATAACCATTGATGAATGTCGCTAATGTAACATAACCCATGATAAATGTCACAATGCGACATAACGCTTATTAAATGCCCAATGTAAAAAACCATGGCTTAATGTTGTAATGTGATATAACCCTCGATAACATCACTATGAAACGTAAACCTTGATAAATATCACAATGCGACATAACCCTTGACAAATATCACAATGTGACATAACCCTTGATGAATGTCACTAATGTAACATAACCCATGATAAACGTCACAATGCGACATAACGCTTATTAAACGCCCACTATCGCATTATTAATGTGTCACATCTTTGGTTGTGTTGACATACCAACCAAGCACTGTAACAAACCATGACTTAACGTCGTGATGTGATATAACATGAACTCTAACATCACAATGAAACATAAACCTTGACAAACATCACAACGTGACATAAAATTCTACATTACTGGTTTAAACCATTTCTTTACTCAAACGACTATATATATATATATCAAGAAAATTATTACAACATGATGGTGAATAATGTCAGATAAGCATTGAGGAATGATGAATTTTAATATCCATGAATAAATGTTTCAATCGTTGCGATGGATGTCCCAATGCAACAAAACCATTAAGGAATGCACTATTGAGGAATGTCGCAATCCAACATAATGTAAGGGTCAATGAATGTTGCAATGCAACAAAGCCATTAAAGAATGTACCATGGATGAATGACAAAATGCAACATAACCATAATGAAGAACAATATGAACAAAACTCTTACGCTTATTTGTCTTCTGTAACATGGATTCAATGACGCCTCACCAAATTTATAGACACACCTTACATGACCAACAATTAAAGGTTATGCATGCAACACAAGGTCTTACAACCATATATCTTGTACACCATGCGATAACATGTTAT
>LPNX010970585.1:124472-137004 GCA_001517045.1 Pseudotsuga menziesii
TACACTAGCTCAAGGATGGGCAAGGAGGAGCAGGTAATATACTATATATATCTGATAAAGTAGAGTAGGTTTGGGGGATAATAGTAAAATTGTAAATTTAATGGTTCATAATTTTGCAACACTATGTATTGTTGCAGGGTATATATTAAAGTGTTTGAAGATAACCCTAAGGAAAAGGAGGATAGTGGAGTTAGTTATATTTTGATAGTGTTTAATAGGGTACACCATCTCAAGGATGGGTAAGGAGGAGCAGGTAATATACTATATATATCTGATAAATATGGCCATTGCACTTACTTATTGAATGCAATCTATACATTCTCCATGAAACTCTACCCATTTTATTTGTTAACACCGTTTGTATCATGAGTGTTTAAAACATACTGAAATACTTTGGTTCCTAACATGTGAATGATAGCTTGTTATTGTTTCCTATCATCATATGTGGAGCACCCTCCTTGTTTTTCATCATTGGCATGGGGCGAGTTATTTCTTTATGGAGTTACTTATCTAATGTGACACTTTCTTTTTTGTTTTGTTAATTTCTTTCGTTCTGAAATTTCAAAATATTAATTTAAAAAATATTTTAATTATTTTAAAAACTATATTATTCTTTAATTTTATTTAAAATAATAATTTAATATTTTAAAGTTATTATTTAAATATATACAACAATAATAAATACAATTAATTAATAAAATTCTATTAAAAACTAAAAAAATAATATTTTTTAAAATAATTTAATTTACATTTCATGTTTTCCTACAATTCTCTATTTCATATTTTTCTTACCATCTAAAACTTAACATTTTCATATTTTTCTTACCATATAAAACTTAAACATATATATAAATTCTTTGACAAAAGGAAGAGCTTTGTTTTTTAAAATTTTGACGTGGTGGTACATTCACCATAAGCATTTTTTATTTTGACTTGAGAGTACGTTCACCGTATCTATCTTTATAATAATTATTAGAGGAGGAAGCATAGCTTCATAGTGCAGATACATTTCAGAAAACCATAATCCACGAAACCCATACAGCTAATCTAACCAGTAATAGAGAGTGAATTTCAGAGGTAGTGGTTGGAGGATTCGATCTTCAAACAGTCGGGTTATCCACCACTTCTACCGTAACAATTAGTAATTTTAATATTTCAATTTTCTTCCATGACTAGTAATATTTTTCCTTGACTATTTGTATAAATAACGGGGAGCACGAGCTCTGGTTCGAACAGAGCAACAATTGAAGCCAAAGGATAGGATTGGGATTAACACACTGAGTGCACGTTTCATGGCGATATTTATGGTAGCACTAATGGCGTTATACGTTTGCGCACGTGCAGCAGAAATAGAGCTAAAGCCTGTATCTTTTATTTTCGGGGATTCTTTGTCAGATGTTGGAAACAACAATCACTTTCTGAGGAATCTAGCGAAGTCAAATTATCCATGGCATGGCATTGACTTTGGCAACGGAATGCCCACTGGCAGATACACAAATGGTAGAACTATTTGTGATATAGTATTTATGGTAGCACTGATGGCGTTATACATTTGCGCAGGTGCAGCAGGAACAGAGATAAAGCCTGTATCTTTTATTTTCGGGGATTCTTTGTCAGATGTTGGAAACAACAATCACTTTTCGAGGAGTCTAGTGAAGTCTAATTATCCATGGTATGGCATTGACTTTGGCAACGGAATGCCCACTGGCAGATACACAAATGGCCGAACTATTTGTGATATAGTTGGTATAGTTTCTTGTTTGATCCCTCTTCCACAATTCCTGAACTTGTCTCCCCTAATTCGATCATTTATTTGTATATTCGTCTTTTAATTGGAGGTATTCATGATGGATTGGGTGTTGCTAATAATATTACAGCTGAGAAAACAGGTTTGCCAATCCCGGCTGCGGCCTTGGATCCATCCACTGATGACAACACCGTGTTGAATCGAGGTGTAAACTATGCTTCGAGTGGAGGAGGCATTCTTAACGAAACAGGATATCTTTTTGTAATACCCACTTCGACTCTCACTGCTAATGGTTTTCGTATTTTGTTCATCGATCACATTTCCTGACTGACATTCATTGTATGGCGCGTGTAGATTCAGGGACTCTATCTGTGGAAGCAAATAGAGATGTTTCAAGGCACTAAGATGAGTATTGCCAGGAAAATTGGGCATGAGAAGGTGGAGAAGTTCTTTAATGGTTTGATCTATTTAATGTCCATTGGAAGCAACGATTACATCAATAATTATTTGCAGCCCGTCAAAGTTGATTCCTGGCAATATGCTCTCGATGATTTCATAGAATATCTTGTCTCCACATTGCGCCAACAAATCACGGTGAGTTTTCAAGAACCATAAAAACTGACAGTGAGTTTTCAAGAACCATACAAACTGAGACTATGGTTAAGTTTTAGATGGTAAGAAAAATATGAAAAAGTTAAGTTTTAGATGGTAAGAAAAATATGAAATAGAGAATTGTAGGAAAACATGAAATGTAAATTAATCGTGATATATATAAAATGAAGCAGACGCTACACCAATTAGGCTTCCACAAGTTGCTCTTCACAGGAATGGGACCTGTGGGATGCATTCCACTGCAGCGGGTACTGACAACAGATGGAAGTTTCCAACAGAATCTCAACGATTATGCCGTCAAGTTTAACGTGGCTGCCAAAAACCTAATCACAGATCTAAATTCAAAACTGCCAAAAGCTAGTTTCATCTTTGCAGATGGTTACACTTTCTTCACCCAGCTTATTGAAAATCCCCAAGCTTATGGTGAGAATTAAATGCCTTTAGTACTGATAACCACTTCGCTATTCAAATTACAGAATGTTTCATAATTGGTTGGTTTTAGATTCATGATTTGGTTTATTAACAACGTTTCGCGCCTGCAGGGTTCGATAATTCTGATACTCCTTGCTGCAGTTTTGGAAGATATCGGCCCACGTTAAGTTGCGTGGCTACTGCAAAGTTGTGCCCAGACAGAAGCAAATATTTGTTTTGGCATCCACCCATGTAGCCCACATCCTCAATGCCTTCTCATAAGCCACTGGCTCTTCCATGTAGGGATCAACCAACCCTCCCTCTTCAAAATAATTTGTCCTGTAGATATAATACATTTTCAATCTCAGAATTCATCCAACCTTATAAACTTTCTACAAGTACAAACAGAAAATGCTTGAAACTAGATTTGACAAGCATCAACCTACTGGTCGTAGAATTTACATTGCAAAAATCCCTAAACCTTTTCAATAGAAAAAATGAGAAGAAAATGCAGGTCCCTGTGGTTTGCAGAAGAGAGATCAAATGCTGTTAGGTAGGAAAAGAAAAGAAAAGTAACGTACCCTTTCCTAGGCTCTGGATGAGTCCACCAGTGCCCAGAATATGAGCGCGCTTCCAATCTTTGGCCTGCTCATCGATGGTATCAATCTGTAATGTCTCGCTTTCTTTGGCATTACCAGTCGCATTGATGGGTGCTGGAATCTTATTTTGCTGAACTAAAAATGGAGCCCAAGAGAGCTCGACAGAACAGTTGTAGGCCTACAGTTGGTTCCTATTAATGGAGTCGCCCACATACACAAGCCTCTTACCCCGCAGCTTTTCCAGGATTTCAAAAGCATTGAACCTGCGGCATATATGCATGCAGATCATCAAAATCACATCAGTTAAGCATAGTGAATTAAATAAAAAGAACACGATTAAAGATTAAAGATTAAAGATGAATTAAAGAATAAGATCAAGATTAAAGATAAATACCTTGGAAGGTCGCAGTCCCGGGGCTGCCATCGCCATCTGGGGTATTTACCGTCCTTCCTGCCATTTGTTTTGCATTGGAAGTCCATGCTAGTGAAGGGGCATTCTCCGGGAAAATACAGGTCGTATGACTCGTCATAAACCCAACTTCCTATAAACAAATCGCACTCTTCTTGTTTTTCAGGCTCTGTTACATTTGCCTATCGAGATTAAAACAGACGGCTAACACCAGGTCTCTCCTCCACGTACGCTAACAGACGGCTAATAGACTCCTCACTGAGTGTTGAATCGTTGGACGCATGGGCAAGTTGCTGCAGATACGTAACCTACACGTCCACCACCGACTCCTCGCATTCCTAAAATCGACGATCAGGCAATCGGGTCACTTAACAAACTCCTAAATCAGCGGTGAGTTAAGGTAGTTAAAAGATCAGACGATTGAAGACATCCCAGTCATCCACTTGGCAAGATTTGCAGGATCTTGATGATCCGCTCAAGCAAGTCCATCTCCCCCAAATACCACTGATAGACGCCTATCGGCGTAATTAAAATTTTGATGCTTTGTACTGTGCGAGTACCTGCAAATTTTTAAGTGAAGAACAATTTGATTTGAATATTGCAATTAATTATCTCGATTGTGAGTGCAAACATCCTAAATTTGGTACCTACATTTCTCAGGATGGCGACCCAATGGATATTTTAGTATAGGATGGATTTATTTTCTGAAATTATTTAGAAAATAAAAGAAAAGGATCGTTAACCTTTTCTTAAAAATAAAATAGATAAAACTGATTCTGAGCTATTTCGTGGAACTGTTCTCCTACATAAAATACTGTAGAGAATGATTCCAAATAGACATGTACATATCCCCAAAGTAGAAACGTTTTTTCAAAGCACTGTCTTCCCATGCAGAGATGTCAATCAGCTGAGTCTCTTGGTTGTTTGTCCATGCCACACCAATTATCATAAACTATTTCTGCAATAGAATTTTCAGATTTGGATCTAGGATGGGTGAAATGTGGGCATATTTCCAGGCTAGGATTTTAACTGAGGCATATTTTAAATTCTTGGTTTGGTAAAAAAACACCAAGCCTTAAAGCTTTGGCATGGTTTTGCAATTAAAACTCTGGAAACATTTTGCAATTAAAACTTTGGAAACATTTTGCAATTAATCATAGAGCTGGAGATGGTGAATGGTGAGGAGATTACATATTCCCTTTTCCTTGGTTTCTTTTTCTTTGTGGCTTCTAGGTAGCATCTGGATTTTATTATTTTTTATGGTATTTATTTCTTATTTTTCTTTTGTTGCAAAAGTTACAAATTAGGATTAGACAAATGTTACAATATCTCAGCTATACAAGATTACACAAACTATACAAGATATTCCTCATATTAATAACCGACATAATATAAACAAGCTTTACAAGATCTCCACAAATACAAGAACTCCCTCATACTCAACAATATTATTTTTGGCCGACATAACATGGAAAAACGTTACATCCACAAAACTAACTTACAAGATCTCCCGCATACTAGGCTCTAGATCATCTCTTGGCGCAATTAATTAATTAATCCTTCCTTTGCCACCATAGTCTATTTGTCTTTTCCTAGCTTAGGATATCATTTCCACTTCACTAGTTCCATCGGGAACTCATATAGGGACCACCTAACACTCAATGTCCATGTCTGCATGATTTTAGGAGCTCCAAGGACCAATCCCTATAATTTAGGAACCCACTTTCAGTGCCACAAGATGTTGACCCTAGTTAGTGTTCAGTTATGTTTGGTTATTGTCGAATTCCCATCAGTTAGTTCACTTTCAGTCTTCCTAACTCTAATTTGAATGATTTAAGGGAGTTAGGGTGTCTTTTTTCACCTAAGTCAGCGAGTTAGCTATTTGTGATCTAATTCATTTATCTGCACTTAAATTAGTGATCTCTAGTGGTGATTTTCCCACACTAAGTTAGATCCAAATTCAGTCCAGGTTGGTATATTCGAATCCTACCTAAGGAATTCAAATTATCCTATTTGTAACACCATTGCATTACATACAACATACTAATTAATTGATATAATGATATTGTTCCAATATTTTTTCCATGTGTGTGCAAATTTTCCTTGAATAATTGACCAGTGTTTACTATATTCTTCCTCTTTTTTGCAACCTTCTTTTCAAAGTTCATTCATGTAAGATTGAAGATCCTATGCTTCACTAAATTAAACATGGTACCAGAGTAGGTATTCAGGCCAGCTTCAAACCTCAAAAACTTCCATTGATGCAACAGAAGCAATTGGGTTCCACATCATTCTTAGTATTCTTGCCTTACTCCCTTTGGATTTTGTCCATAAATTCTAGCCAAGTGTGATTCACCTAGAGAAAGTGCACACATCGAAGTGGAGACTATTAGAATTGGTTTAGTAGTGAATTGAAGTGTTTTGCAGTGTTTTTGTAGGTATTCAAATATTTTATCAAGAATTAGCTATTCTTGAAGTTGTAAGATGGAGAATTCAACAACTTTGACACCCATAATCCTCAAACCCTTCAACTATCTTGATTGGAGGAATCATATGAAGATTGTCTTGCACAATAAGGGTCTATACAAGGTCACCATGGGTAGACAGGTGGAACCCCAACATCCTCTTGAAAAATTGAAGCATCTAAAAAAGTTGGATGAAGCATTTGGCTTCATGTGCATCCAAATCTCCATGGGTATGCTATTCCATCTTGATGGACTGAGAACTGCAAAAGAAGTATGGGATAAGCTCGAATCCTTGTTTAGAAATAAAGATGAGTGTTGGTGTATTTTCAGTTGACCCAAGGTTAAATCCCTTGTTTGTCAATAAAGCCCAATATATCTGCTCGACAGTGTATAAATCCATCGACAACACCTATGACACAGATGAGGTCTCACTCGAGATATATATGGGGACCTCCATAACCAAGTTTATGTAGTTATTGAAGGGGACTTTCTTATCTCACCATTCATTGGGCCACTCGACAGAAACCAGGGAATAGAATCATACCCATATCAGAGAATACAATATATCAATCCCTCAACACGCATAAACAACATGTAACCCATATAGATTCTAGCACACATTAATCAACATTCTATATTATTATATGACTATGTGCTCGACACAATTAAATAGATTCATTCATCATAGACATTCATTCATCATAGAAATCAAGACACATCTTTAACATGGAAACCCATCCTAGAAAAACTACAAAGTTTCTCTTCATATGGAATGAGTAATATTTGAAAGCCTTCGGTCTACGCACACAACCTATAGACTATTCTTTAGATATTCTTTACAATCAATTAATTCTTTACTCATCTCATGCTCTCTACTTTTTATGTCTCTCTCTCTCTTTTTCTCTCATCTATATCTCTTCTCTCTATGTCCCAATATGATATCTTGATGTCTACACATAGCTTGGATCAAATTTATAAGCTTTTACACTTCCTGATTTAATCATCAACTGATTCTCAACTATCATTCGATAGGTTGATCTAGCCAAAACTTCCCATTACGTTAAAAATAGGCACTATCAACCCAATTTACAATCAATATTTATTTCCAAAATAGAATATTAGCCTAACTACGTCTTACCAAAATATCTATCAAAGTCCTCGTTTCGACTTCATTTTCTCCTCTTTTGTCGCATCTTATTTCACTATGGGATTTGCTCATCTTGTGACCGAAATATTCATCTTTCTAAACAAAATTATGTTTATTTTTTTCAGGGCCAACAAACCCCCAACACTCACTTGTGTATCGTCCCTAGCTGCTTTAGTATGAAACTTCTATTGATGAGAGCTTGCTTTGGTAATATTGACGTATCTTCAATACCACTTCTACTTCTTATAGCATCTCTTCCTATACTTTCTATATTTTTTCCAGAAGTTCAGAACTGATATGTTCTTAAGTTGTTTCTTCTATCCCACCTAGTTTTGGTCGCACTTTTTCATGAATTGGGTGGATTATTCCTATAGCCTTTTTTTTTTCTAGATCTGCAACAAAATATGTTCAGTGCAATAGTTGTGTTTGAAGTCTATCTAGTTGTTCTTGTAATCTTTTAAAATTAGCATCCTTTCTCATCTTTTCCACTGTTGGAAACTTATTGAATTCATTCTTCAAGTTATTAAAATTTTCTTCAGTAGTATGAAGTTTCTCTGTTACCTTCTCTAGATCTGTGTCATCCATCAAGGCTTCCCATAATTAAAAAACATGTGTTAGAATAATCAACCCATAGTTTCCCATACTTGACATTAATTAAATCATTTTTGTCTTATTCCTAGATTCCTAGATTCCCTCTCTATGCTAGTTGACTTCTACATGTTCCTAGAAGTCAATACTTGCTANCTGGAAATATATTTAGAATGTCTTCTTTATTCCTGGTTCCTTAAAGCGCATATCTGATTTTTTTGAAAGCTGCCTTGCTTTACAACAATTTTAAGCCATAAAGGAAAAGCTAGTCTAGGGGAACTTGCCTTGTTTTTTGACCACATCATCCTCCTTCCTTTTCTCTAAAAAAAACATGAATGAGTTTTCTTTCCACCACTTATTAGCTTTCCCACTTTCTTTAGCTAACTCGTGAGGATCTTTATGGATTTGGAAAGTCCTTTTTGCACCTATGGGGTATTTGACTTGATTTAGTAAGCCCACTTTTTGACCACTTCGAATAGAAACCTAGTGCTTTCAAATATCTCATGTAATTATATATATTAGAAGCCTATTACTTCATATGTTTGGATTATGTACACTTATTCAATATATGATTAAGTTATGCTCCAATTTTAGTCTCCTTTTGTGTGAATTTTGCATGTTTGATTAGCAATTTTGTGAGTGTAATCGATCTATCTATTGGGTTAAATTTTTACATGGTATCATATCCTTTGTAGATCAATTTTTATCCTTCCAAATTTTTACTGCAGGTTTGA
Source organism: Pseudotsuga menziesii (assembly GCA_001517045.1). Taxonomy (NCBI): domain Eukaryota; kingdom Viridiplantae; phylum Streptophyta; class Pinopsida; order Pinales; family Pinaceae; genus Pseudotsuga; species Pseudotsuga menziesii. The sequence goes on from LPNX010970585.1 coordinate 133,185, forward strand.
CATCACTGACTGGGAGCACATTCTGCTGACTGAAGGGCACAGGAGATGTGATATGGACCAATCTTAAAGGATCATCTTGACTCCATTGAATTTATTCCAATGGAAATATGAGATAGAGATATTGTTGAGAGATAAATGTCTCAAAAAGGTTCCCATGGCTACTGAGGAAGAGCCCAATGCAGTTGCAGAGAAAATCAAATGGCACAACAGAAGGGATGAGGCCTATGGTCTTTTGTGTTTGAGTATTTCAAGAGACCTCCTCTTTCATCTTGATTCAATGACATCTCCTAATGAAGTGTGGGAGAATATTGAAGAGATATTTGGAAAGACAAATGAGATGAGAGGACATCAAATCGAGAATGAATTGATATCCTTGAGTTCTCACAGCTTCGAATCATTACAAATCTATTTTACCAAGTTTAAGGCCCTTGTTTTGTAGTTAAAACAATGTGGGCTTGAAAAGAAGGAGGAGAAACTAGTTTTCACCGTCCTCTCAAAGCTTGGTCCTGAGTATTCAGTGTTTGTTTCGACCTTCTATTCCACTAAATTGATAGCTCGAACATGGCAAACTCCTAAGCTTGTTGAGTTCATGGAATCCCTCACTCAGGAACAAGATAAATTGGTGATGATGGGCACCATCAAACCTTCCAAAGACCAAGATTTGGTTGTTGGATATTCAAAGGTGAATTCATAAAGCAAGAAAAAATCTAAAAATCCACCTGAGCAAAAGAGAGACAAGGCAAAGTATCAAGAGGAGTCCTCAGGCTCCAAGAAGAACCCCCAGAAGAAGAAGAACAAAGGAAAAATGAGCAAGTGTGCATACTAAAGTAAGGGCTATCATATTGAAATCTCTTGTATGAAAAATCAAATTGACATGTTGACCAACTCCTGGAGAAGAATAACATCTCCCTTCCGGATTGCTCAAAGAACAGGGAAGAATGATCAAATTCAGAAGACAAGGAGAGAGTACATGCCTTGGTTGACGGCACCTCAAGCTCACCTAGCTTCATCATTGATTTTGGAGCTTCCAGGCATATGGTTTCGACAACAGAGATCTTTTCTTCTCTTGACATGTCGAAAGGTACACCAATATTTTTGGGAGATAAGTCTCTGACTGACAGTATGGGAAAGGGTAGAATTGATCTTGACCATGGTAATTTCAATAATGTGTTGTATGTTCCAGGTCTTGCCTCCAATCTCTTGTTAATGTATCATATGACTCACATTGGGTCTCCAAATAAAGTCATATTCTCCCCCAATGAATTTGAAATCACTGATATTTCGAATGGTAAATTCATAAAAAAAGGTGTTGTTGATCACACTTTGAAGGTATACAAGTTTTTCCATTCTCTACCCTACTCAAACCCCTATGCTCTTCTTACCCATGCTAATGAAGCAAGCAAGCTTTGGCATGACATATTTTCCCATCTTAAATATCAGTATATGTCTGATTTAAGTGATAAATACATGGTCATAGGGTTACCAACGATCAAGTTTTCTAAGAGAATATGTCAAGGTTGTATCCTAGGAAAACACCTAGAGCACAAGTATACTGTTCGGAGAGAGATAGTCATGAGAGAACCTCTGCACCTCTTCAGTTGATCCACAGTGACATTGCTGGTCCATTCCCTCATATGTCTATGAGTCAATCCAAATATGCACTCACCTTCATAGATGAATTTTCCATGTATTGTTGGGTTTACTTCCTAAAGCATAAGTCTGAAGTTTTTGACCTCTTCAAAGTATTATGTGCCTTGGTTGAAAACCAATCTGGGAGGAAACTAAAGATCCTTAGATCTAAAAATGGTGGTGAGTATGTCAAGTCTGATTTCATCCAGTATTGCAAAAATGTAGGTATCCAGATGCAATATTCTATTCCTTACACACCACAACAAAATGGTGTTGCTGAGAGAAAGAACAGATCACCGAAGGAGATGTAAACTTGCATGATGGAGGCTAAAAATTTGCCACTATAGTTTTGGGACGAGGCTATAAACTATGCATCCTATATCCATAATAGGGTTCCACATAAGTAGCTTCATGGTATGACTCCTTTCGAAGCTTGGAGTGGGCACAAGCCAGATGTGACCCATTTAAGGTATTTTGGATTAAAGGCTTGGGCTAGAATTCCAACTGAAAAGAGGAAGGATTTGCAACCGCAAAGACAAAAGTTCCTATTTGTTGGGTATTTTGAATATTCAAAAGGGTACAATCTTGTCAACTTGATCACTAGCAAATATTTCATTGAAAGAAGTGTTCAGTTCAAATAAGAGCCTTTAGCAGTAGTTGAAGTTGCAGAGTCCTCTTCACCACCACATCCATTGATTGTAAGTGAAGAGACTAATGAGTTTGTTGATTATGATATGTTTGATAATGATGAATTAATTTCAGATCCTAACATCCCTACAAGACCAAATTGGGCAGCAAGGACCATTCATGTAGCTGGGGAACTAGCTGGAAATACTAATTACACTAAGAGGACTAGATCTCAATTTGAGAGTGCCCTTTGTGTGAAAGATCCACTCTCTGCTGAGAAGTTTTATTTGATGATAGATTCTAATCCATAGAAATATTAATATGTAGCACATGATCCAATATGGAAAACATCCATGAAATAAGAATTCATCTCGCTCCAGAAGAACAACAAATAAGAACTGGTTGATCTCCCCCCAGGGAGAAACATAGTGAAGTGTAAGCGGGTCTTTAAAAGTAAGTTTTCTGTTGATGGTTCACATTTGAAATATAAATAAATATTGGTATCCAATTCCTACTCTCAGGTACATGGTATTTATTACAACGAGACCTTTGCACCAGTGGAAAATATGGACTCCATAAGGCTTGCTTTAGCCATTGCAGCTTCAAAGCAATGGGAGGTACATCACATGGATGTAAAGTGTGCCTTTTTGAATGAAGATCTAAATGAAGAGGTTTATATGCAGCAACCATAAGGTTTTTTATCTAATCCATTTTTGGTGTGTAGGTTAAAGAAATCATTGTATGGGCTCAAGCAAGCCCCTAGGGCTTGGTATGCCAAGATTGATGGCTTTTTGCTGTCACTGAGTTTTTTTCAATGCAAGTGTGATCCTAATGTCTATTTGAAGTTGATTCATGGATCTTTAATGATTATTTTTCTCTACATGGATGGTCCACTTATTACAGGAAGTTCAAAGAAAGAGATTGCCTTCTTGAAGGATGCAATGAACCATATGATAGATTTGCGATTGTTGAGCCAATTCTTGGGTCTTGAAATAGCTCAATCCCAACATGGAATCAAGGTTCATTAGTAAAAGTATGCTTCATATTTTCTCACCAATTTTATCATGAAATATTGCAAGCCAAGCAAGACTCCATTTCTTTCAAGAGTTAAGCTTGAAGAAGCATGTTCTTATCCTATGGTAAATAATAAATTGTATAGGTAGTTGATTGGGTGTTTGCTTTATCTTACACATACTAGACCTGACTTATCGTATGCAATTAGTGTGGCTTCGAGATACATGGATCCTCCTCATGAGATCCATTGGAGAGTAGCCAAAAGGATCCTAAACTTTGTTCAGGGAACAAGGACTCATGGTATTTTCTACAAAGAAAAATATGACTTAGAGCTAGTTGATTTACTGACAGTGATTGGGCAGGAGACAATAGAGAATGAAAGTCTACCTCATGATATGTGTTCATGCTTGCAAAAGGACCAATCAGCTAGTCAAGTAAGAAGCAGAGTGCCATATGTTAGAATAATCAACCCATAGTATTTACCCACTTAGACATTAATTCATTTATTTTGTCTTATTTGCCTAGTCCATGAGTCCCACCATGTGCAAGT
>LPNX010970585.1:140299-247007 GCA_001517045.1 Pseudotsuga menziesii
CAGGTAATAAGGACACATGGGATTCTATATAAGGCCAATTCTGACCTTGAGTTAATTGGTTTTACTGACAGTGATTGGGTAGGTGATAGCACTGACAGGAAGTCCACTTCAGGTTATGTGTTCATGCTTGCAGAAGGGCCAATCAGCTGGTCAAGCAAGAAACAGAGTGCCATTGCACTCTCATCTACAGAAGCTGAGTACAGAGGAGTTGTCAATGCAGCAACTCAGTGTTTATGGTTGCAGGGTTTACTTGGAGAGTGTGGTTTTGAACCTGAGTACTAAACTACCATCTACTGTGATAACCAGAGTACCATTTGAATATGCAAGGATCCAGTTCAGAAGCAGAGAACCAGACACATTGAGATTCACATGCACTACATCAGAGAGCTTGTGCATGATGGCACCATTCACCTACTCTTCTGTTCTTCTTCAGAACAAGTAGCTGACATCTTCACAAAATAATTTTGTGAGAAGACCTTCAGCAATCTCAAATCACTGCTGGGGATTGGTGATCATGCTGTTAAAGCATGAATGGAGACAAGATTCTACAATTTTGTTTTACAGTCCATGTTTAAGGGAGGATTTTCCCAAGTTGGTTTTGCCTCTTTCCTTGGTTGTATGGACATTGCAGTATGTAAAGGGTGACTAAGCCTTGTTGCTAGGCCCTATATTTTGATTTATTACTCATAAATTCTGGCTTAAGGGGGGGTGTTAGAATAATCAACCCATAGTATTTACCCACTTAGACATTAATTCATTTATTTTGTCTTATTTGCCTAGTCCATGAGTCCCACCATGTGCAAGTTGATAATTGCCTATCCATAGAGGTCAAACTTGCCATTATTGACTCATGGAGCACTTGGGAAAGTCCTAGGAATCAAATCTGCTTTATTCTTGGCCTCCTAGGCGCCCTTCTGCTTTTTCTGCTTTATTGCCTGCTTTTTCAGTGTTTTAAGGCACATAGGAAAGCAATACTAGGTAACGTGAATCTACTTTGTTTCCTCTTCCTCCTCCACTCATTCCTCCATGAAAAAGCATGTATGAGCTTCCACTTGACCACTCTTTATATTTCCCATGCGCCCTTGCTAATTCGTGGGGTCCTTGATAGATTTGGGATCAGCTTTTTACACCTATGGGGGATTTGCCTATTTTGGTTAAGCCTGCTTTATGCTAGATTTGGATGCTTCCTTATGCATTTGATTTGCTCATGTATTCTATATATTCAGCAGCCTATGTTATTATAGGGTTGGCTATTGTACACTCAGTTAATATAATTTTGTGTTACAGCTCCATATTTAGTCTCCATTGTTGATAATTTGCATGATCAATTGTTAATTGCTGTGAGTGAAATTAATCTACTGTAGGCCTAAATTTCTACACCATAGAACTCTCATCTACAGAGGCAGAGTATAGAGGAGTTGTAACTATGAATACTCAATGTTTATGGTTGTAAGGGATACTTGGATAACGTGGTTTCGAATCAGAGTTTTCAACGGTAATCTATTGTGAAAATCAGATAACCATTCAAATATCCACTGATCCAGTTCAAATACAAATAACCAACCACACTGAGATCCATATGCACTATATCAGGGAGCTTGTGCACAACGGTACCATTGCTCTACTCTACTGCTCATCTTCAGAACAAGTAGCAGATATATTCACCAAAGTATTATGTGAGAAAACCTTCAGTAATATCAAGTCGCTACTGGGGATTGCTGATCATGTGGTGAAGAATGATTGATAACAAGATTTCCAAAATTTTGTTTCCTGTCCATGTTTAAGGGAGTATTTTCCCACTAGGTTTTTTCCTATTTCCTTGGTTGTATTGACATCCAATATGTAAAAGGGTGACTAATCCTTGTTACTAGGCCCTATAATTTTCTGATATTTACTCATAAATTCAGGCTTAAGGGGGGGTGTTAGAATAATCAACCCATAGTTACCCATATTAGACATTAATTAAATCATTTTTGTCGTATTCCTAAATTCCTAGATTCCCTCTCTATGCTAGTTGACGTCTACATGTTCCTAGAAGTCAATAATTGCTAAACTGGGTCATGGAGCACTTTGGAATCATCCATGAAACATATTTAGCATATATGCTTTATTCCTAGTTCCTTAAAGTGCATATGTTCTTTTTCTGAAAGTTGCCTTGCTTTACAATAGTTTTAAGGCATAAAGGAAAAGCTAGTCCAGGGGAACTTGCCTTGTTTTTTGAGCACATCATCCTCCTTCATTTTCTCAAAAAAAAAGCATGAAGGAGTTGTCTTTCCACCACTTATTATATTTCCCACTTGCTTTAGCTAATTCTTGAGGATATTCATGGATTTGAAAAGTCCTTTTTGCACCTATGGGGGATTTGACTTTATTGAGTAATCCTTCTTTTTGACCAATTGGAATAGAAACCTAATGATTTTGAATATCTCATGTAATTATATATTTGAGCATCCTATTAATTCATATGGTTGGATTGTGTACACTTATTCAATATCGGATTAAGTTATGCTCCAATTTCAATCTTCTTTTGTGCAAATTTTGCATGTTTGATTAGCAATTTTGTGAGTGTAATGGATCTATCTCTTGGGTTCAATTTCCACAACATGTGCATATTCCTTAGAACAAATTTCTTCTTCCTCTTGAATTTTATGCACATTTTCCTTTATTGTGTTACGTCGAGCTTCTCGTACCTTAGGGGGTGTGCTCGGAATCGACTTTGCCTTTGATTCTATGACTCATTTGTGAAGTTCGGTAACTAATTATCCAAGTCAAAATATTTTTTCCTTAAAAAAGATCTCAAGTGTGATTCCCTGATCAAATAAATTACTGCAAGTAAGTGCGACAACTTCACCTAATATTTTCTTGTCATCTTACCAAGTTTTGTTTTCTGTTCTATTTCTTTGAATTTATTTTTCGGTGATGTAATGGTATTATTGGAGTGTTTAAGTTGGTTAAACACCTCATTCTCTCTTTTATTAACTTATTCTACTGCATCCTACTGCATAGTGTGCAATAGATACATATGTACTGCAGAAAAATCAAAGTTACATGACCAATATCCTTGATCATGGTATTGTGTTTGGGAATATCTGATTTGACCACCTTGGAAATTATTTCAATATTTCTATTTGATAGAATGGAAGGATGTTAACCATTTGTTCCTGAGATGGACCATATTCTTATCTTGACACGACTGGATATGGTTTTGAACCTGTTGTTCCCCTTACTTCCTTTACTATCACACAAAGAGTCTGCAGTAAGTTTGTAATGCTATTAACCGATTCAGTTTGTCTTTCATCAATATTTTGTAGCTTTCATTTTCTACTTATTCCATTCAATCTAATATAATATTATATTCATCATTCGTAATATCAACAACTCCTTATGTTCTTTCAGCCTTCCCATTCTTATGACTCTTTTAAGATTTTTCAAAACTTTTTCTCTTCTCGCCCAATTTTGGATCTATCGAAGTTCCACTAGACTCCGCTTTTTTATCATATGGGGAACTTATTGGGCTCTCTTATCCTTGTGTATCTCCTTGTTTATTTCCATTCTAATTTTCTAATGAGCCAACCTGTCGCGACCCAATTTGTGTAGAGATTTGGTCATATGCGACATGTTGTCTCCATTTGTCAATCTAATCCTAAACAATCATTTGAATTTATTTAGTAGATAGTTGAAACTGTGTATCTAACCACTTCTTCTGTGGTCTGGTTGCGGATGTAGGAATATATGATGAGCCTCAACCAATAATCTTATGAAGTTGTGAAACTCTTGTATGGTCTCCTTAGTAATTCTTGCCTATTTTCTAAAACAATACCTTAGAGCCTCAGCTTGTAAATAAAATTCAATGTTGTTACCCCTTTGTCGTTGTTGTTCTCCTTGTCATACTAGTGATTCTGGTATCATGATCCTCTACATGGTACATGTACATCTACCCCTTGGTAGTCTAAAAATCTTCCCATGAGAAAAATGAAATCAAAATTAAAATCCAAAAATAATTAAAAGGATTTCCCTTTTCCTACACATCGGTGGCATTTTATAGCAATTTTTTTAACAAATAGGATAACCGGTTCATATGGATGCTCGCAACACACTTCTCTAGCACAACAATTGTTCCAGTGGTACATTGGTTTGGTCACATCTTCCTTAGCATCTTGTTGGATAAATTATTGGCGACGAACTGAACAGTGGTGTCATTAATGGAGGAAATGGAAAATCCTCTCTTATTTCTGGAAAGATTATATTTATCCTTCATCATATTGGTAAGAGATGTATCGTAGTCCTTTCTAGTGAAGAAAGAAACTCGGTCAACCCTTGTAAGAGGAAGTCTTATGATTGATGCAATTACATTGATATCTACTGATATTTTCTTGTCTGGGCATAAGAATTCTCCATGAAATCATACCAGCAACTTCTTTCCGCATGCATTCATTTCTGGGTGCATACACAGAGGTGGGTTACAATTTTTGGCAAGGAGATTTCGTAAAAAACAAAAAATCATACCTCGATCGAGCTTTTATTAAACCCTCGATCGAGGTCTTAACACCTCGATCGAGGGTTAAAAAATATCTCAATAGAGGGTTAAAACGGACCTCGATCAAGCATTTTTAATCTTCTATAAATAGGAAACAAACCCATAATTTAATTCATTTTGTTTGTTGGATAGAAAATGGTCATATATATTCATTTGTTGATATGGGTTGTAGAGTAATTGGGTTATATATGTGATTGATCACATGTATGACTCTAATCAATCACATCTATAATACCAATTACTTTATTACTAATATCTATTCATAAAATCTAGAGAAAGTGGCAGTAGTAATGCAGTTACTTGTTTTTTCTTCAAGGTATGCATTATTACCCACAAGTATATCATTCTTCTAGTTGAAATCATGTTTTATTAAATTTTATTATCATATAATTCTATGTTTTAGAGACCTTGGTTGAAATGATACCTTGATATTGACATTGTATTTCCATATGCATTGAATGTAAAGTTTCATTTAATGAAGTCTTCCAAGATATGCTTGGACATCTTGTATTTTGAATCCCCATTTGAATTCATGTCATTGAACATTTTCAATTCTTGTCGAAATGAGAATTAATATCATGTTTAGTTTCCATACTTTTTGTTTTTCGGATCTCACAGTCATCATAACACCTTTTATTTTATTTATTTTCTTCCACTCTTAGCATTATCAAACACCAAAACAATTAGTCACGTGTTATTGATGTAAATTCTAATGTCATTCAATAATTTACTAGCAAAATTAACTAGAAATATGTGGCACAATAACAATTTGGAAGAGTAAAAAATGGACATTGATATAACCCAAGGAAATGATGTCATATTTTTTTTCATGCTCACATTTTCATTTCTCTAAAGGTCCTAAAAATACTTTTCTCCTTCGTATATAATTTTTAATTTAAAAAAACTACAATTATGTGATATGACTCTGAATGTAACACTAATTTTTATCGTAATCATTCTGTTCTATTCCTCCCTAGGGTATGGATTTAAATATCTGTCCTGAAGATCTATACCATAGGTACATCGTAGTCCTCAGAATCCAGGTTGAGTGGACACAACTCGCCTAAGTTCAGCTCATCAACTGAATTGCATGCATCATTGCTCTCATTGTTTCAATGCAAAACAATACTATGACAATGTTGCATGCAATTCAGTTGATGAGTTGAACTTGGACGAGTTGTGTCCACTTGACCTGGATTCTCGGGACTACGATCTACCTATGGTATCGACCCTCGGGTTAGATATTTAAAGCTCAGATCCCAGGGCGAAATAGAATATGACGATTAAGATAAAAATTAGTGTAAATTCAAAGTTATATCACATAATTGTAGTTTATTAAAATTAAAAATTATATACGAAGGAGCAAAGTATTTTTAGTATTTAAAACATTTCACTACATTTATGTACTACATCGTATACACATTGGATACACATTGAATATATTGTTTATAGGAATCAAATGATGTTGAAATTCCTTACCAACTACTGATGACATAAACAAGCTAGATGTTGAATTCTAATGAAAACACACCATGATACTACTTGAATATAAGCATTAAAAAAATTTAAAGGCATGTAGTTCACAGACTCTAAAATTATTGTTAAAGCCCCACAATGAATCCCTAGCATCACCATCAAGGTTTCAAAACTATTGGTTAAAGTTTTGAGTTATCATGCTAGGATGCATTGAATGGTTTATTGTATCTGCGTCATGGTCATTTTGCTACAAACAATAGTTTGTCCACTTGTTCACTGCACACAATATTCATAATCAATGTCATATATAGCGTTGTTTAAATCCATGTCTCTTTTCAACATAGAGTTCAATGTTATTGTTAATATCTTTGGTCTAGAAAAAATTTAAAAAATCATTAAATTCAGTTATAAGGAGGGTCACAAGGTCGGATATATGGGGCACAACATATTATTATCAATACGAATTTTTTTATTTATGAGTTGAGCGAGTTGGCATGTCATGTTTATTTCATGAGTCTTATCCATTTTCTATATTCTTAATGTACTCGTGTCTAGATGAAACCGATTGGTAATATGTTATAATTGTCAATTATGTTTATGTACACATTTATCTATACAATGAAAGAATTATAATTATATGTTCTAGGTGAACTATAGAAAGAGTTTTCTTGTTCCCTAAACTTTGATGCCTCTCTAATAGTTTCAAAAAAATAAATCTAAAAAACAAATGACAACTTCCCTTGTTACTAGTATATTTCACTATGGTTATAAGTATTATATTATTGCTCCTTAAATTCTTCTTCTTATGGATTTATGTTCTTATCATTTATTTGGATATGAAAAATAAAAAAATTTAAATTCTTTATATTTATTACAATGTTGAGAATAAGTATCCTTCTTCTTATTCTTTTTTATTTTATATTTCATTATTTTTTTATTTTTTCACTTATGTTTTTATTTTTATTTTTTTACATTTACCATCTTTAAAAAATTATAATTTCTCATTTCCCCTCTATTCTTTTGTAATTTTTGTTTTAAATTCTCTTATATGGGTCCTTGAACCCATTTCTAAAATGTCCTACATGAACATAATATTATATATAATATATATAAGCTAAAGCTTATATCCCGAAAAAATATGCTAGTATATTGGTAGTCATGTACAAAGCTTTTTTTCAAGTGTTTAAGAGTAGCTCGATTGAGGATTTGATAAACCCTCGATCGAGGGTTTAATAAAACCTCGATTGAGGTATTTAAATACCGCGATCGAGCTTATTATTTCGATCGAGGGATTGAAAAAAAAAGATTTAGCCCTCTTTTAAGAAAATCAATGTTTCACTGTGTCTTCTAGGGATGTAAACCCTTCCATTCATGGGACAAAACTGAGCGGAGTTAATACTGATAGATTCATCACCAAATCCTCTATCCATTGAGATATCATGCATGCATTTTGGCAGTCATATGGTTTTATTTTAACTATTTCTAAAACTTACACTTAGAAAACCGGACAACAACTTCGAAGTAGCTCAAAGAAAAATACGCAGGGTAAAATATACACATCCAAAAATTTCATAAAAATGCACAGCCCACACATCGGCGTGTCCTCTTCAAAAGGGTGTCTTTGGTTTTTCAATTTTTGAAAACAGTGAAAAAAAAGTTACGATGGACACAGATGTGTATAAAATGATGATGAAATCAGATGTGGTCACTTTCGAAAAATAATAAATATTTGTATATTGTGAAATAAATTAACAAAAAAATATGCAGACCACAGTGCATTTTGTGTAGATCATGTTGGCATATATATTTTTTAAATTATTAATGTAATATTGAATTATTGGGGATGGACACAAGCCACTCATTAACTTCTTCAAATTTTAAGGTCACACAGTTCATTAAATGTGAAATTTCACACATTAAATGACATCAAAATATTTAAAAAAAATATCATTGGGAAGCCAACATAATATTCTACAATTTGTTTTTTAACTGTAAGTCAAAATTCACATGGCATATATGCATTTTGAGGGATTCTATCTAGCACATGTGTAAACTATCTAGCAAATTTGGCCAAAAAGTGTTACCCACCTTCATGGAATCACCCTTCTTTTGTGCGACCAAAATGTTGCATATGCATCAGCAATAATAACCTAGATTTATGCAGTCATCTATCCCACTCCATTGGTACCAAGTGAAGAGGTCCATCCTCAGTTTATCGGATAATGGTCATATATAGCGACATATCAAGTTTTGGGAACTTCCATAGATCATGGTCGATGAACCCCATATTCTTCAAATTTGGAATAATGTTTGTCATCATATGGACTCCTTTTGTTATGGTTAGATTTACTAGATGATATTTTTCATTCTTTCCAAATAGTACCTTTCAATGCCTCATCCAACATTGGGGGAACATAACCAGGAAACAACATTGTTGACCTAGATCATGATGCTTCATGTGGATTTGTTGTTATCTATTTGCAACCAGATCTATGGCCAAAGCATTTTCTTCTTAATGGGTCGGGCTGCTCCAGCTTTGAAATAACTTCTATAAGCAGGATCAGTTGTGAGATAGCTTATGTAGTCTCTTCCATAACAGTTCCAAGTGATGAAACCTCCATGTCTAATTATGGAACAGTGCTAGTGCTTGAAATAAAAATGACCATGCTTTGAGAAAACAACTTCGACTCAAAGTGTTGTAGACAGACGACTCAACCTAAGAAGTTAGTCATTAGGATGTAACGGAATGACTAAGTTTTCGACGTGAATATGAAATAGTTTGATGCATGCTTACGTTCACTCACATAGTTCTGCAATAAATGGAGAGTGTTTGCGGTGAATTATGTCACATGGAGCAATATTTCTAATTATTTCAATGAAACCTCCACTCAAACCAATACTATACATGCCAATTCAAAGGTAGTTATTGTGCATTAATGGAATATGTGACAAAAAATAATGCCACTAAAATATCTTGTTACCTTAAATTAACTACTAGCAAACTGTCACTTCTGACCAAAATCCATCATGTGAAAACACTCTTCTTGTGACACAAATTATATTGTGCGATAGACAATAATATACGAAAACATTCTATACTTTGCGAAAAAATCATAAACTTGCGACAAATTAATAAACTTGTGACTTTTTTTTACCTTCCTTTTATTTTTTAGTCGACGAAAGTGCGGCTATCCCGATAAGGATTTAGCCGACTTCAATTTAACAACCCCTTGAAGGGTGTACCATCTAACTTCTGTAATTGTATTGCTCCTCCTTTAGTGATATGAACTACAACATATGATCCTATCTAATGTGTTTGAATCTTTCCAGGACATGTCAAGAATTTATTGTCATATAAGAAGACAAGATCTCCAATCTAGAACTACTTAAACTTAACATGACAATGGTGCCAAAATTGTTTTCATCCTTCTTGACATGGGGATAATAACCTGCGATAAAGTGATATTCTTCTAACTGTATTAGCTGCAACAATATTTCCTCAAAAGCATCGACATATGTCATCTCTGTAATTGCATTTATCCTGAGACTGGGTACCATATACTCCAAGAGTATGACAATTTCTTGTCCATAAACCAATCTAAAAAAAGTTTTTCCTCTCAAATTTTTACATGTTATGTGATAAGCCCATAATACTGCAGGTATATTCTATTACCAATTGTCCCTCTTCACATTACATATTTTTTCAATTCATTCTCCAAGATATTATTGAATGCTTTGATAGTACCATTCTCTTATGGGTAATACGATGTTGTCTTTCGGTGCTGAATCTAAAATTCCTCAGTTAATTTTTCAATCAACTGATTCACAAAGTGTGTGCCTTGATCACTTATCAAAGGGCATCCAAATCGATTCACTACATGGTCGAACAAGAATCTTGTAGTAGTAGCAGTAGTACAATCCTTTACTGGTGCTACTTCATCCCATCTAGTAAAGTAGTCTGTTGCAGTGATAATGTAACATACACCTGTTTGTATTCCTTTTAGGTTAATAGGACCCACAAAATCAACTTCCCCTTTATCAAATTCTCACAAATTCACTTGTGGTACCAACAACATCTCATCTTGTCACAATGACTTCCCACTTCTTTGACAAATATTGCATATGCGATAATAACCTGGAGCATTTGCATGCATAGTAGGACACCACAATCCTACTTGTAATATCTTGTGCCGTGTTTCTTTTCATGCATAGTGACCTCCTCCAAAACTAGCATGTGATTCATTTAACATCGTCGATCACTCATATTCTAGAACACAATGATGAAGTATTTCATCTAGTCCCATCTTATATAGTTTCCCCGTGATCAACTGGAAATATACGACTTTCACAATTTATTTCTTCTTATGTGTTGTAGTAAATCCTTATAGTGCATATATTGTAGTTAGAAGAAGTAAAATATATCTTTAGTGATCATTAATCATCTTAGCTGGAAACAATTTTACGTCAGGAAGATTATTATCGAGACTCACAGGTTCCTCTCCACTTTCTAACCTCGACAAATCATCTAATCTTGAATTCAGTTGACCTACTTTGACAATGATTTCAAAGTCAAATTATTGGAATAGGAGAATCCATCAAAGAATCCTCCCTCCCAACACTTTATTATTGACCAAATACTTCAATGTAGAATGGTATGTAAACATCTTAAAGTGTCCTCCTAGGAGATAAAGTCGAAACGTTTGGAGAGCATATAACATAGCAAGTTCTTCTCTTTTGGTAGTATTATAATTATTTTCCATCATTGAAAATTTTCCACTAGAAAATGCAATTGTGCGATCAATAGAACCCTCTCCTAGCTATGCAAGTACAACACCAAGCGCGGAAGACGACACATCAACGTGTACATGGAAATCTTTTTTACTATCTAGAAATACCAATATAGGTGTTATTACCATCTTATTTTTAAGAACATCCAAATTCTCTTGACATTGATCATTCCACTGGAAATTGACATCTTTCTTCCGATAATTTCTCCATAGGGGTTGTAATCTCTGCATATCCTCTAATGAAATTTATATAATACCCTGTATGTCCCAAGATAGTTCTTAACTATTTCATTGTTGAGGGTGGTGGTAGGTCGATAATAATCATTATCTTAGCATGATCCATCAATATTCCATCGCGACAAACCACATGACCCAACAAAGTTCCAAAAGGGGCACAAAAAATGCACCTCTTTAAATTAATGGAAATATCTAACTATCTATAATGTTATAATAATCTCAATGTGATCCTTTACTAGCCCATATAGCATCTAGTGATCAAAGAATAATTCAAGAAATTTATGGATGAAATATTTAAAAGCAGCTACAACTATTCTAGAAAAAATAGCAGGAAATTATTGACTCCAAAGGGCATTACCATATATTGAACGCATCCCCATTCTATTGCAAAGGTCATTTTGCACCAATCTTCCTTTACAATCTTGATTTTATGGTAACGAGAGAATCCATTAGTAAATGCATATATTTCTTGTCTTCTGACGCTCTCCAACACTTCATTTGTAAATGGGGCTGGAAATGGATCATGAAGGCATGAATCATTCATCTTCCTTAGGCAACAAAGATACATACTTCACTAGTTTTCTTGTCTCGCACTACCATTGGACGAATCCATTCATATTCCTCAACGGAATCTATAATTCCCACATCTAGCATTCTGTCTAACTCTATCTTAACATTTTATTTGTATCTTGGATTCATTCTGTATGGTCGATGTTTGATAAAGTTTGGCATCGGGTTTCATGGGAATCTTCATTTCTCCAAGGTCGCCAATAATTCCCTTCATTTTAGAAAATTTCATGGGGAAAAAATCCTGAAATTCATGTAATAATTAAGTAATACTTCCTATGGTATCATCATCCAAGTATTCTCCTATATTGTCAAATTTAGGGTCCTACGAAGAACCAATATTTAGTTTGTTTATTTTAAGAGGATTTAGAAGCTTGTCACTTTATATTCCTGACACCTACACTAGTCGAGTACCCTCAAATTTAAGAATATTTATGTCGTGTGGATTATCATCATCAGGTTCACTTGTTATATTGGAGCACTCCATCCAATGTTGAATTGCCGCGTTGCTTTGATGGAAAGTTGTCATTAACACATGAATGTATTCAAATATCTTAGTCTTGATTACTTGTAAAGAAATATCAATTGTCGAATTATCATCAATAAGGAAGGTTTTGGAAACTTGGAAAGAAAACTAGTTATACTCAAAATTAAGTAGGTGTGACTTTTATAAAAAGGAAGTACAGTACTTAGGACATGTTATTTTAGAGAAGGGAATATCAGTTGATACTGCAAAAATCAATTCTATACTCATGGAATGGTCTGCACCAAAAGACATACATGATATAAAATATTTTATGGGGTTAACTGGATGCTATCGCAGATTCATAGAAAAAGTTCCCAAAATAGCTTACCCTATAACAACTATGCAAAAGAAAACTGTTTGATTTACTATGGAATCAATGATGTCAAGATAGTTTTTGAGAAACTAAAAAAATTATTGACAACAACACCAATATTAAAAATTGTTGATCCAAGTAAAGATTTTGTGGTATGTAGCGATACGAGTAAAGAACTCTTAGGAGGGGTTTTAACTCAAGAATACCATGTATTATGTTATCAATCATAGAACCAAAATGAACATGAGAAAAATTATGTAGTACATGATATGGAATTGGAAGTTATCATTCATGCCCTTAAGATTTGGCGACATTATTTGATAGGAAAGGAATTTTTATTATTAAGAGGCAATATTGGGTTAAAATATTTATTTGATAGAAAAACATTGAATGCCCACCAAGCCAGGTGGCTTGCTTTCCTGAGTGAGTATGATTTTAAAATTAAACACATAAAAGGGAAGGAAAACATAGTAGCATATGCACTAAGCCTACACCAACATAAAATGCATTCAGTGCTGATTAGCAATTATGAATTTGAATTCAAAACTTTGTTGAAGAAAGCATCAACTAATGATGGGAAATATAAGAATTGGGTGAAAAAATGTAACCAGGAAAATTCCGGAACAAAATAAATTATGTATCTGATTGATGTAGAAGGGTTTCTACATTTCAAAAATCGAATTTATGTGCCTAACCAATACAATATAAAGTAGGTCATCTTTAAAGAATTACATGATAAGCCATATGCAGGATACCCTCGATATCATAAATTCATAACAACTTTAAAGAAATATTTTTATTCGACAAATATGAAAAGAGAAGCAGCTAAATATGTGGCCCGATGTGTCTCTTGTCAACAGGTTAAAGGCATTCACCAACACCTAATCGAATTATTACAGTCTATACCCATACCAGAATGGAAATGGGAAATTATAACTATGGTTTTTATTACAGGGTTACCGAGAACAAAGAAGCAGAATGAATCGATTATGGTTGTAGTGGATAAATTAAGTAACACATCCCATTTCATACCTATAAAAGTCAACTTGTAAAGCTGTCAATATTGTTGATATATGTATGAAGGAAAATTTTCATACTACATGGAATACAAAAAATAGTGATCACAGATCGTGATGCTAAATTTAGTTGAATACTTTGGATGTCATTATTTAAAGGTATGGATATGAAATTGAACTTTAGTACAACCTATCATCGAAAAACATATGGGAAAATAGAGCGAGTGAATAAAATTTTGGACATGTTGAGAAAGTATGTGATAAATAAACCAGGTAAATGGGAGGATTATATTCATCTGGTAGAATTTGGATATAACAATAATTACCAAGAATCCCTCAAAATGATTCTTTTTGAGGTGTTGTATGGTAGGAGGTGTAAAATACATCTAAGTTGAGTTAATTTGGAGGATAGAATTGCTTTAGGTCCATATATGTTAGTACAAATGGAATATCTGGTATGACAGATGAAACAAAACTTAAAAACGGCACAAGACGAGCATAAGAGTTACGTGGAAAAGAAGCAAAAAACTAAAGAATATAAAGTAGGAGAACATGTATTCCTGAGATTCAAACCAAATAAAATCAAGCTATGAATAGGAGTCTATGCACAACTAGCACCTAGATATGTGGGACCTTTTGAAAACTTGGCTAGAATAGGGCCTGTAGCTTATCAATTGGCCTTACCACCTTATATAAGAATTCATGATGCTTTCCATATTTATTTGTTTAAAGAAAATGTTGCTGATCAATCTCATATTATTAACCGAAATAATGTACAGGTGGAACCGGAGGGCGATTTCCACATATAACCAATCTTCATTCTTGATAAGAGAGAAATTCAGCTTCAAAAGAAAATTATTGTACAATTTAAAGTACAATGGAAAAGTATTTGGAGGAAGAAGCTACTTTGGAAAAATAAGAGATTATGAGTCATAATTTTCCTACTTTATTTCAAAACTATAAGAATACTGATTAAGCACTGAGGACAGTGCAAATTTTTTAGGAGGGGAGAATTGTAATACGCCCTCGTTACTTTTGACATTTTATTATTATTTACTTTTAATGAAACAAGTAAACTAAATTTTATATGAATGTAATTGGAAATTGAGAGTTCTAATAGCTATACAATTAATTGACAGAAACTTGGGTTTAAAAACAATTATCAAAACCTCTTCATTCTTTACGAAGAAAAGTGGTCAGTACTAGGGAGAGTTAGTTATTTTCTACAAAAGTCCTAGGCAATGTAAGAGGAATGCATAGTACAATTTATAAGAAAATAGATAAATAAAAGAGAGAGCTACCAGAGATCACAAGAGGTTAAGGCTCTATGGAATGTATCGGTGAAATAGAGTAGAGCTTTCAGAGAACATCTTGAAGATGTTAGGATCTGTACTAGAACCGTTAGTGAGCATAAGAGAATGCTAGGTTCTGGAATAACTTACTCTCTATAGTTACTAGTGGCAAATTAAAGATATAAGGGAAAAATTTTAAACCCGGGTGGAACCAAACAAGATTGCATGCAGCAAGTTCCGGTGGCAAGGTGGTGTGTAGTTGTTAATACTACAATTTATGGGTTATACTGATACGTTTTCTAAAACTAATCTTGTTTTAGTTACAACCACAACTATGTAATTAATATTGTTATCATTATTGTTTATATTTCTATTACAGTCATAAATATAGGGTTAAACATTTCCCTATTGTTGTTTATATTTCTATTACAACCATAAAGTATAGGGTCAATCTTTTCCCTATCCTTAGTTACATTTCAGTCACTGTCATAAAAATAGGGTTAATCTCTTCATTATTGTTGTTCATATTTTAATTGTAGTCGATGATGTGATTGTGAGGAAGTAACCATTTCCTCTAGTGTTTTTGTTATACAGTTACTCATTAGTAGTAGTAAATATGATTAAGCTGTAATATTTCTTTTTAAAACTAAAAGCCTTAAACGATAATAAAAACTCTTACTGTATTGAAACCAACCGGGGAATAGGGTTCAAAAATTCATGAGAATAATCCTAGATATATATATATATATATATATATATATATATATATATATATTATTATTCATACATTGATAATAAATAGTAACCAANATTAATCTCGACTAAACAAGGCTTATTTATGCAAACAATAAAACCAATATATCGACGGTCAAGTTTGTAACCACAATAATTTATACTGTTAAACCAATATTGAAATGGAGTAATAATTTTGAATTGAAAACCCCTATTTAAAATGAAGTTATGAATTAGGGTGAAAATGCGAGGTTGCTATAATTTTTTTTAGAATCAGTCACACTGAAAATTCAACATCATCACAATGACAACAATTTTTTTTTGTAAAAACTCATAGGGATGTTCCTTGCACTATCCTCTTCAAAAGGTTTGTTTTAGTTTGTATGATAAGAGTCACATTTGAAATAAAATGAGGACACAGACATGTGTAAATAAGGAATCATTTTTTAAACATATTTTATTTCGAAAAATAATAAAAAATAATGTTTAGGTCTAAAAATCCTCAACATATAGTCCATTGAAAAGTAAAATATGTTATGAACGAAAATTTGGTTTCCATAAAATGAATAACCATCTCTAAATAAAATGAATGGCACACATGTCACTCATTATCCGAACCTAAAAATTTAAAGTATATGTCGTTGGTTCCTGTCAAATTTGTCCTACTGTATGTCCATAATTTCAAAAAAATATGAGTACGAAGCTAATATAATTATCTAAACCTCTTGTTTTTATGTCAAGGTGAAAGTCCTAAGGGGAATATGGGTTTTAGTTGAAAAACATAAAATTTTGCATTTTTTGTCAAAAAAAAAGCAAAAAGTATATGCCAACATCATGTTTTCACCCATTAACCAAAAATATGCTCTACATTTCATTATAATAATTCAACACCAAGCACTATATTCATACCCGAGTTAAAGTTTTTATAACAAAATTTACACTAAGAACCCAACTATAGCTGCTCCAAATGGAGTTTCAAAACCCTAAATAACTCATAACAAAAATTACCAATAACACAGAAGCTGAATGGATTGAGAAGTTAAAACCTTAGTTGCAAGTATTTTACACGTTGACCAACAAAATCAAGAACAGTGTCACTCGATAACTAGTCAAGCAGATGAAATAACCATGAACACTATACAATGTCTCCTTCAAAGTACAGACTGGGGAAATAACCATAAGTTAAAACCTAGAAACTTACGAGTCAAACCAAGGATCGATTCCCATGGTGGCCACACCTGCAAATAGAGGGTTCTTACAAAACCGTTAGTGTATAGTTGAGCAGAGAAGTAATAAATTTTTTGAAAATTTCTAATAAAAAAAACATAGATTATTTACCTATAGACTAAGGAATGTGATGCAGTAGAATGACGAAGCTTAAAAAATTTGTATGGGACATGTGTATTGACTGTAAAAACGAGAAAAAAAAGAAATAGCTCAGGAAAACTACAAGGCATATAGTTGTAAGCCAAACAATTGAAGGTTCATTCAAAAACATATGATCATCTATACTCTCGTCTTCGTGAATAACTTTTTGACAAATAAAATCGTAGCTCTTCGAATGAAGGATTTTAGTTCCCGATAGTCCTATTGGAATGGATAAACCTTAACCAAAGTCAAACCTATCCCTTGTGCTTTCCAACTGTCATCCAATTTCGGATTTGAAAAGTAATATTTTCTATTTAAATCTCTTTTGGCCAAGCTTTGAGCTATAGTTGGATTGACTGAATTTGTTTTCATTTCCTTCTCCTTTGCTGGATTAGTCTTTGGGGATGTAGGATCCATGATACTTCTCCTTAAGTGCTTGAAACAATAGATAGGGAACCTGTAGGGTTGAAAGTGAGTTAGTCGTGAAGCTAAGTAATTTTTACAGTTTAAACCGACGTATCTTTCCCAAATCACTCTTAATGAATCACCCAGTTATTGAGGATTAACCTTTTACCTTTCCTTGAAACTCTACTTGCATTGAGGATTTAAGTTCTCAAACTATTGGTTGCTGCATCTTAGAAACCTTTTAGGGTTTCCACAAGAAAGAAGAAAAACTAAAGTAAAGTAAATAAGAAAAAAAATTATTTGGGTTTTTAACACATAATGTTTATAACTTTGGTATGTTGCAAAATGGTATCAAAGCGAGGTTACAAACCTTTGACCTAATGGGACACTGCGTAGATAATTTTTATAAAGTATTTTGATTATGAATATCTATAAATAACAAAAAGAAAAATATTGTTACATGCAAACATAGCAATGGAAAAACTTGGACAAATTATGGAAGATGAGGTCGTACGTGAAGATATGCCAGCATTAGAGAACACAAGTTTATATGTAGAACTTGGAGAGAAACATAACACAGATATGTCGTCAGGAATGTCAGACACAATGAGGATTTTGAAAGCATATTTGGAAATCCTTAAGGAATATAGCCTTAAATTAATGAATGCTAAATCGGATCAAGAAGTGATAAATGAGCTCATTCTCAAAAGTTTGACAAATCCACCAAAAAACAATGTGCAAAGTTCTTGCAGTACTGGTAAAAATACAAAAGGTGCAGTACAAGGTGATAGTAGTGAAAAAACTATAGATAACATTCCTCTGATTGCACAAGACTTAAAGAAATATACTGACATAAAAAATGAAAAGAAAAAAGGAACAACCTGTAAAGTTACCGGGAGAATTTAAAAATTCAAGGCCCCAATATTTGATGGAGAGTCTGAGGAAGTAGCTGAATCTTGGTTACTAAATATCAAATGATATTTTTAGATATATAGATATGATGATAATTTGAGGGAACGCTTAACAATATTTCAGTTGAGTGGAAAAGGTTCCCTGTGGTGGAAGGAGGATAAAAGTGTAAATAACATACACAGTAACGAGTTAAGTTGGAAAGTTTTTAAAAAATTATTTAAGAAAATATATATGTGAGAACGGTATTATGATGAGAAAGTCAAAGAATTTAATGATTTGTGACTAGGAATGTTAACTAACAAATAATTTGTAACCAAGTTCGTAAATTTACAACACTATGTACCTTTCTTAAGGGATGAAAAGGCTAGAGTTTACGGGTTTATCAGTTGTTTACCGAAGGCATATAAGGAAAAGATTTATTTTGATATTCCTAAGGCCATGGATGAGGCAATTAGAAAAGCCAAGTTGTGTTACCATTTGTTCAAGAAGAGATCATAATTGACTAGGAATTGACAAAATAAAAAAAATGAGAAGATTTATCAACGTAAGAAAGGATTTAAACCTTCTCATCTGTACATAAATTGTCCTCACAATCCAAATAAAAAAATGGCTCCCATAAGTATGCTACAGGAAGCTTCCGTTGTTAATGACATAGCCAGGAACATACATAGAGTTAATGTTTCTTTGGTATATAGGAATTCAGATCATCAATCCACTATGCTAGAAGTAGAAGGTAAAATCTCAAATACATATGTTTCTATACTTATTGATTTAGGAGCTATTTTAAGTTACATTGCACCAACTGTACTTGAAAAATGTAAACTTAGTCAAGAAAAACAAAAAAATACATGGTTGGTACAACTACCGACAGGAATGAAAAGGAAGGTTACATAAATAGTTAAATATTCCAGATTAAGTTTTAATGGCATGTATACTACAGTTAATCTAAGCATACTTCCTTTAGCATCGTATGGCATTTTGATAGGTATGGATTGGTTAGAATCTCATAAAGCCATTATTGATTGTTTACATAAAAGTTTGGATTGCATTGATGAAGAAGGTAAATACTATATAGTAAAGTGAATTTACAGACATATATCCACACGACAAATCTACACAGTACAATTAAAAAAATGTATTAGAAAAGGGTGTCAGCTTTATGCCATCAAATTTAAAGAAATTGAACCTAAAATTTGAAAAATGTGAGGGGACAATTTCCTATTCTTAAGGAATTTCAGGATGTATTTCCTGAGGAAATACATGGATTACCACCTAAACGAGATTTAGATTTCACCATAGATCTAATGTTGTATGTAGCATTGGTATCACGAGCCCCCTATTATATGACTAATCCAGGAATTACATAATTAAGAATGTAAATACAAGAATTACTAGGCAAGGGATATATTCATCCTAATGTATCGCCATGGGGAGTACCCATGTTTTTTTATAGAAAAGAAGGATGGAACTTTCAGAATTTGCATAGATTATCGACAATTAAATAAGATGATGATTAAAAATAAATATCCTTTAATGTGATGTCCCCGAACCTTGAGATAAGGCCAAAGGTGTTAAATTAATACTAACTAAGGTTTAAGAACAATGGATATAGATAAATTACTATTGATCTAACTAACCATTCACCCAAATAAATTAAATTCTAGAGATTCAATTATAACTAAAGTTTGAGACACTTAATTATTAAATAGCGCCACTTAATAAAATAATTAGTTGTGACACTCAATTAATAATTTCCAAAGTGCAAGCTAAAGGTAATAATTGAAACAATAACATCAATAATACATGCTAAACATCGTATTCGTTGTGAATAACTAATTTATGTATTTTGGGTTTGTTTGATAGCATAGTTTATAAATAACAAAGTATTGATGTCATTGATTATTTCAAAATTAATCTAGTTTTTCGGTGTTATTATGTGTGTGTTGTTAGCGACCATAAAAAGTAAGGAAAACCACATATCATGGAGAATACATAGGATTCAATCTACATACACACCGAAAACATAGAAAACAAGAACACCGGCTGCAACTGCAGCCCTCAAAATCGGCTCCCAATGGCTGTCCCCTACAGTCATCTCTCACTAATAAAAATCAGATCGTATGGCTGCCACCCTCCATCCATCGATTAATTTTACATATAGAATACCTCTCTCATCCTTATCTCTACAACTAAGAACTATTATGCAACCAAATGATTTACAATAAAATGACCGGTGCGTTCATCTCGGCACCGGAAAGCTATCACACCAAAACAAACATATCTTAGTCGTCCGGAAAGATTTTTCAATGAAATGAAAGGTGTTGTTTACTGGAAACACTACTTCAAACACAATGGAATAGGTTTTTCAACCCAAAAATTAGCATAAATGGTCAAACCAGATCATATGGTTGCCCCCCTCTCAATAAAATAGAGTCAAAATTACAATTTTTGGTTATGAAGAAGAAGAATAGAAACTAAATTCCATGAGATTCATCCTTCCTCCTTGAAGATCCTGAAATTAAATACATGAAAATTCAAACAACCAATCAGCCATCATTGCACATATACCAAATAAAATAATGTAATGAAAACACAACATAAGAGAAATACTTATCTCAAAATATAAGCAACTGGCTGCAGCAGGACAACTTTCCTCCCAGTCGTAGACACCATCAATCCTTCCTCGCCTGAACAGGTCACCCCCTAGCTGATACCATGGATACAAGGGTATATTCTTGCTTAGTATCACTACACTCGAAACTATCTCTTTCGAGAGACACAATGCTTCCCACTACTAGTTTCATGTCCGTCTCCACTGCCTATGGGATGTGACCTAGCTCGCCATTCCCATTTCCTGGCTTCTTGTGTGAAAACCTGGACTAGTAGAGTGATATAATGGAAGCAAATGGAATAAATAGAATCCCTCTAAGCCTCAACAGACTCTCAATAATATTAACCTTCCCAACACTGGTAGATAGGATAAATCACATGGTCTAAAGCTCAAGATTAACTTCAACAAGGAGATGGCATATGGATTTATAGCATAAGGAGGACCATTCTAACCGAAATGGATCAACCCAAAATTAGAGAAAAGAAATATTTAAACTTCATCACGGATAATTAACTTGAATTAGTGGAGTGTTGGCTTAGTGTAAAGATTCCCTTTCCCGAATTAGCACCATGAGGAGGAGTTAGCCAAAAACTAAGGAGTGGATCCATGAAGAGCACATGGAGGCACACTAATGCACAAAGGGGGTTGTAAAACATAAAGGAGGTTGAAATAGGTGAGAGAGGGAATCCAATGGAGTCATAAATATCATGGAAGCACAAAAATAGGATCATCAATGCATGGTGTAAGAGTGGAAGCTAGAAAATAGCTTACAGTCCTAAAAACTAGGAAAGGGCTCATAAATGACAATAAACACATAAATGTGAGGGAATATTTTCCCAAGGAGGGATCCCTATGAAATATGGGCCCATTAAGGTGTGCACAATATGCAAAAATATCTCCATAGTCCACAATTATTGAGAATAGGCTTCACCGTACAAGGTTTGGGTGACGAACACTATTAATCTCACCAAGGTGAAAATATGAATTGGGATGGACAAAGTTAAGTCAACAATAAGTTATAAGATTCTAGGGATGTCCCCATTCCTCCTCACTTTGTGGAATCCATGGTCCCCGATAATCTTTTGGTTTCCTTTGCTGAGCCAATTGTTTAATTAATCAATCATTAACAACATTCAAAGATAATAGAGATTCTAGTAATAAAATTAACATTAATAATAACACCAAAGTACAAGGTCATGTTATCAAACATTAATAATAAGTACTTAATTAAATTCATCATGGAAAGGAGAAAAATTATACAATCATATAAAATATCATAAGTCTATAATGCAAGAGAGCATAATTCACATGAAGGATCATAAGTCCGTGGCTTAACAACTAGGGTATTACATTTACCAAGAATAGATGATATGTTTGATAAGATTGGTGGAGAAAAAATATTTTCAAAATTTAATCTCAAATCGGGATATTGTCAAGTATAGGTCAAAGATGAAGACATCCATAAAACTCCATTCTGAACAAGATATAAACACTATGAATTTGTGGTAATGACATTCGATTTAATAAATTCTCCTGCAACATTTATGAATATGATGAATAATGTGATGAGTAAATTTTTGGATAAATTCGTGTTAGTATTTATTGATGATATTCTAGTATATTCAAGGAGTTAGGCAGATCATAAAGGGAACTTAAGGAAGGTTTTGGAAACCTTAAAGGAAAACTAGCTATACGCAAAACTAAGTAAGTGTGACTTTTATAAAAAGGAAGTATAGTACTTAGGACATGTTATTTCAGAAAAGGGAATAACAATTGATCCTACAAAAATCAAGGCTATATTGGAATGGCATACAACAAAAGATGTACATGATATAAGATTTTTGATGGGGTTAATAGGATACTACCACATATTCATAGAAAAGTTTTCCAAAATAGCTTACCCTATAACAACTCTAGAAAAGAAAAGCGTTCGATTTATTTGGAATCAACAATGTCAAGATAGTTTTGAGAAACAAAAAAATTATTGAAAAAAACACCAATATTAAAAATTGTTAATCCAAGTAAATACTTTGTGGTATGCACTGATTCAAGTAAATAAGGTTTAGGAGGGGTTTTAACTCAAGAAGGTCATGTAATCTGTTATGAATCATGGAAACTAAAGGAACATGACAAAATATGTAGTACATGAGATAAAATTGGAAGCAATCATTTACTCCCTTAAGATCTAGTGAAATTATTTGATAGGAAAGAAATTTATGTTATTAACAGACAATATTGGGTTAAAATATTTATTTGATAAAAAACATTGAATTCCCAGCAAGCTTGTGTTCCTAAGTGAGTATGATTTCATAATTAAACACATAAAAGGGAAGGAAATAATAGTAGCATATCCACTAAGCCGACAACAACATACACTGCATTTAGTGCTGATTAGCAATTATGAATATGAATTCAAAACTTTGTTGAAGGAAGCATCAAGTAATGATGAGAAATATAGGAATTGGGTTGAAAAATGTAACCAAGAAAATTTTGGAACAGAAGAAAGTCTATATCATATGATGCAGAAGGGTTTCTACGTTTCAAAAATTGAATCTATATTCCTAACCAATACAATATAAAGTAGGTCATCTTTAAATAATTACATGATAACCCATATGTAGGACACCTTGGATAACCGAAATTTATAACAGCTTTAAAGAAATATTTTTACTGGACAAATCCAAAAAGAGAGCCAATTGAATATGTGGCGTGATGTTTCACTTGAAAATAGGTTAAACCCATTAACCATCACCGAGCTGGATTATTGCAGCCTATACCCATACTAGAATGGAAATGGGAAACTAGAACTGTGGATTTAATTACAGGGTCACCGAGAACAAAGAAGCATAATGACTCCATTATGGTTGTCGTGGATAAATTAAGTAAAGCAACCCATTTAATACCTATAAAGTAAAATTATAAAGTTGTGAATATTGCTGATATATTTATGAATGAAATTTTTAGACTACATGGAATACCAAAAATAGTGATCACAGTTCTTGATGCTAAATTTACTTCAATATTTCGGATGTCATTATTTAAAGGTGCGGATACGAAAATGAACTTCAGTACACCCTATCATCCGCAAACAGATGGATAGAGAGAGTGAGTGAATCGGATTTTGGAGGACATGTTGAGAATGTATGTGATGAATCAACCAGGTAAATGGGAGGATTATATTCATCTCATAGAATTTGCATATAACAACAATCACAGAGCATCTCTCAAACTGAGTCATTTTGAGGTGTTATATGGTAGGAGGTGTAAATTACCTCTAAGTTGGGGTGCAGATTTGGAGGATAGATTGGATTTAGGGTTAGATATGTTAGCACATATGGAAGAAATAGTACGACATATAAAACAAAACTTAAAAATGGAACAAGATAGGCATAAGAGTTAAGTTGACAAGAAGTGAAAAAACAAAGAATATAAAGTAGGAGAACATGTATTCCTGAGATTCAAACCAAAGAAAAGAAAGATAAGAAGAGAACTCTATGCAAAATTGGCACCCATATATGTGAGCGATTTTGAAATTTTTGGTAGAATAGGGCCTATAGCTTATCAATTGGCCTTACCCCCTTATATAAGAATTCATGATTTTTTCCATATTTCTTTTTAAAAAAAATATGTTGTTGATCAATTAGATATTATTAACTGGAATAATGTACAAGTGGAACCTGAGGGTGATTTCCACATGAAAACAATGTGCATTCTCTATAAGAGAGAAATTCAGCTTCAAAAGCATATTATTGTACAAGTTAAAGTACAATGGAAACATTAATCATAGGAAGAATCTACTTTCGAAAAATGAGAGATTATGAGATAGAATTTTCCTGCTTTATTTCAAAACTATAATAATAATGATTAAGCATTGAGGATAGTGCAAATTTTTTAGGAGGGGAGAATTGTAATACTCCCTCGTTACTTTTGATATTTTATTGTTATTTACTTTTAATGGAATGAGTAAACTAAATTTTATATAAATATAATTGGAAATTGAGAGTTTTAACGGCTATTCAATTCATTGATAGAAACTTGGGTTTAAAAATAGTTATCAAAACCTCATCATTCTTTACGAATACTAGTTGTCGGTACTAGGGAGAGTTAGGTATTTACTATAAAGTTCATAGGAAAGGGAAGATACATGCAGAGTATGAGTTATAAGAAAAGAGATAAATAAAAGAGAGAGATTCAAGAGATTACAAGAGGAGAAAGCTTTATGGAATGTATCCATGAAATAGAACAGATCTTCCTGAGAACATATTGAACATGTTAGGCTCTGTTCTAGAACCGTTAGTGAGCATAAGAGAATTCTAGGTTTTGGAATAACTTACACTCTATAGTTACTAGTGGAACATTGAAGCTGCAGGAGAACAATTTTAAACCCAAGAGTCTAGGAAAAGGGGTGGAACCAAATAAGCTTGCTTGCTACAAGTTGCAGTGGCAGGGTGGTGTGTATTTGTTAATACTACAATTTATGGGCTATATAGATAATTTTTCTAAAACTAATCTTGTTTGAGCTACACCCACAACTATGGAATTAATCATTTTATTATTATTGTTTATATTTCTATTACAGTCATAAAAATAGGGTTAAACATTTCCCTATTGTTGTTTATATTTCTAATACAACCATTAAAATATAGGGTTAATCTTTTCCCTGTCGTTATTTACATTTCAGTCACAGTCATAAAAATAGGGTTAATCTTTACATTATTGTTGTTCATATTTTAATTGTAGTAAATGATATGATTTTGAGGAATGAACCCTTTCATCTAGTATTAATGTTATACAATTACTCATTAACACAAGTAAATATTATTAAACTATAATATTTCTTTTTAAAACTAAAAACCTTCAACGATAATAAAAATTCTTACTATATCTAAACCAACGGAGTAATTGTTGATGTATTTGTAACTTCGGAATGTATTCATCTGTATATATTATGTATTGTACCCCAATGTTTATTTTGGGATGCGTCTATAATGTATTTGACTCATGTCATGCCCTGATGTTTATTCCGAGAAGTTTCTATAATGTAAACAAGTCATGTCAAGTCATCGTGGGTAACCCTCCTATTTGTCAAGGATTAAAGTCCCCACAGTTGTGGGGCCCTAGGGTTATTAGACTATCCTAGAGAAGTCGAACCTAGGTGAGTTATTGTAAGTCAGGTTAATAGTCCCCACCATCTAAGTCAAGGTTAACCCTCCTTGTTGAGTACAGGGAAAAGTCCCCACCAATTGTGGGGAACTAGGGTTATTAGCACTCCTAGAGATGTCGGCTCTAGTAAGTAATTGTTAAGGAAGGCTGACATGTTGGAGTGGGTTTCAAGTGAATGAAACAATATAAATAGAGAGTGATCCTCTCTATTTATCACATACACACTCACTCATTGGGGTTCATGAGTGAGAGAGGAGAAGCTCTCTCAAGTGAGAGAGAGAGATAGAAGATGTGGAGATCATATTTATGTTTTTGGGTTTTACTGCTGCCATTGGTTCTCATTCTATCTCTGAGGAAGTTGCGGGGTTTTCCCCTTTATGGTTCCCTAAGGAAAATTCTTTGTGTCTCTTGTCTCTTGTGTTTTATTGCTGTGCATGTTATTCTCTCAGTTAAAGATCCTAACATCATAACGCTAGCTTAGAATGATCAAAATCTAACATGGTATTAGAGCTAACCTGATAAGAAGACATTGTACAGCTGTAGAAGCTAGGGATTCTTAATTTTTGGGTCTCTCTCCACAATACATTAGCAAAAGTATGCTAGGATGACTCTCCATTGAAGGGCACATCTTTCTGTTGAAGTGGAATTCGATTCCGAGCATTTTCAGTTTTCGGTGCGAGAAATTAAGACTTTATACAGAAGAGGAATTTTTGAGTGAGCTCGGCATAGGATTTATATCCTCATAAAACTCAAAGTTTAGATACCTAGATCAATATTTTTGGTTGGGTTAAACTCTGAGAAAGTCAAACCCTAGTTTGACCCCGAGCTAGAAAAAACCCTAAATACTAAAACTTCTAATTTTTAGTACATTCGCTATATCCTAATATTGGAGAAGGATCAGGAGTGGAAACTTGCATATGACGAAGACAAAATACTTATTTACATTTTGTCCAAACTTTAGCTTCAGATTCACTATATTCTAGGAGATATGATCCCTCCAATTTAGGGTTCTAGCATCTTCCAGAATTCATCCCTAAACATGACACCTGGGGAGAATTGCTATATCTTGGGATACCAAGGTCCAAATTAAATTTATAAATATTTTCTAGAAATGGAACGAACTGTAATATCATTGGTGTGAGTTTCATATCCAGAAGATGAAACAGTGACATGTGGAAGTCCGTACAACTTCATTATTCTGAATACTCTTGTAACAGGTCACCTCGGGAAAATGATCATAAGTCCAAATTGGTGAAACCAATTCTAATGAAACCTATGGTGTTGGAACAGGGGAATGTGAGGTTACCTTAGTGAGATGTTTTAGACACAAAGGATTAGTAATGTAGGATATATCATAGAAACTGTAACAACTAGGGCTTCCTGTTCTGGGAGCTTCCCTCCACTGTTTTCAGAAAATGAGTACATTGGATAGATCAAATTGAAGAGATCTATATTTATATCCAATTAGATCTAAAATATTCCAATTTTTGAAAATTAGGTTTTCTCTGACAAACCCTTGATCAGCCAGCTCTGGAACCACGACGGACACCTCAAATCGGTAAGATATAATATTTTGCTATTTTCATTTGAGGTTCTCATTTCAAAGTGATCTGTCACATCAGATTGATGACAAGCTTGGTCAGGTTGACAACTTCCAAGAATGGAAGTATATGATCTCTCTAAAGAAAATGGATTGGACCCTACATGAGTAGAGAGGTTCCAGTTTCAGAGGGAGATGAGGCTCAAAGCCTTACACAAGAAGAACTTGGTCAAGGCCAAGAAGATCATTGTTGATTCAATAACAGATCACCTTATACCACAAGTGTCTTCCATAAAGACACCAAAATATATGTTTGATTCCTTCATCAAGCTATTTGAAGGGAAGAACATAAATCAGAAGATGGCTTTGAGAAAACAGTTGAAGAATGTGAAGATTCAGAATGCAGAACAACTTGAAACGGTAGAAGCAGAAGTGGAGAATGCAGAAGTAGTGATAGCCATCTTGAATGTCCTCCTAGGATCATGGAATTCATTCATGCGAGGAATAAGTGATTACTTTTAGTAGAATCTGTGAAGAAGAAGAAGCTCAAGAGAAGATGGTAGCAACTGAAGATCAAGGTCTCACCATCCAAAGAAGATCCCTCAAGCGATGAGGAATATGAAGGACTCAATTCTTAAAGAACCTCTTATCCATATTAGCATCTAGATAAGAAATGATGTTATTATGAATTAAGAAGAAGATGAAGCTGAAGGATCAATAAGGAGTCTACCCATGAAACAAATAAAGATAAGTATTCAATTGTCATTTCATGATTTTTTTTGTTATGCATTTGTTCATATTAAGTTAATGTAGTATGCATGATAGAATGTTTGCATTAATGAAAGTATACTGCTAATATGCATGTGATGGGTAAGTAGCTCATGGTGCTATACAACTCTCCATTGCTACTTATATAGAATGAAACCTCTTTGCTGACATATTAAATTAGTGCACAATCTCAATGTTGTCTTGGTAGAGATGGAAGGCATCTAGAAAGTTTCCGTGAGATATGGATGGATGTTTTATTGGCTAAAGTAGTTGCACGATCATATATTTATGTATAAGAATTTTCCATTATGAATATTTCTTATGATATGTTTCTAACCATACAAATGCATTTGACTTGTAGGAAAAATCGCATACATAATTGCCTACAAGCAAAGAAGGATGCAAACTTGTTCTGAAGAACAAGTGACGACATTTAAAAATGAAGAATAATATGATGAATGCAGCGACATCATTGATGCAAAACCTTCCAGCCATGAAGAAGTAACCAATAAGAAAGGAAAGACCAGTTCAAGAAGAATGATGTCTAGGATGCAGTATCGATACATGAAGGGAAGTTCGTAGTTCCATCATGTAGTAAATGGAATCATCATGGGATACAAGGCAAGATTCGTAGCACGAGGCATAGACTATGAAGAGACATTTGCAACAATTAGAAATATAAATGACAAGAAGAATCATGTGTGCAAATGAAAGAAGGCCTTGTACGAGCTTATAAAAAACCCATGGGATAACACATACATGAGGAGCTTGATGAAGACCTAAAACTTTGCTACAAGGTTGAAGATGAAATTCTATAGAGGATGACAAGCTCCACAGGGAATTTAGTTAGTGAACCTCTCACATAGCAAGTGCGATCATGGGATATTAAAGAATACCCTTAATTTTGAGAGATATTGACCCAAACTATTTTTGTTGAAACCCCCTCCCAATACTTAAAACCTCCTCCCCACCCTTTTTTATACCTCAATCCTTATAAACCACCCTACCCACCGCCATCTTAAACCCCTCATCTCCCCAATACCTGCAATATATTGGTTCGATTTTTGATAATTTTAAAACCCACAATATGAACTAACGTGATAGGATATTGGCTAACAAGTGAATCCCTCATGAAAACCTCTCATATGGGTACGAGAAGAACTTTTGAAAAAGTTAAAGATAGAGGATCTTGGTATCCAATGATCCTAGATGGATACATAGAATATTAGTAGCAGAGGAAGCTACTTGTCACTCTGGTACATAATGTTTTAGTGCATAGAGTACGGAAGACAGAGGGAGTATGATGCTTCGCTTCAGAGGGAGTGACTGCAGAATATCCTAAGGTTTGACATGGTACGACAGGTTGGATATATTACAGATGAATCTAGGATTTACTAAGAGTAAAGCAGATTCCAACCTTTACTTCAAGGTTGAAGGCAGAAGACCAGTGATGCTACTGTTATATGTCGATGCACTATGTTCTAGGCATGGAGGTGTGGACAAGGGAAGTATGCAATAGAGATCCTGAAGAGGTTCAAGATGATGGACGACAAGGCCATGACCACACATATTGCATCGAAGCTGAAGCTATTCAGTGTTGCTTCATTAAATACAGTTGATTCCATGATGTATCGTCAGATTATTTGTTCCTTGATGTACCTGACGAATATGAGACCAGATATTTGCTTTGCTATGAACACATTGAGACATGTTCACTTGATGGTTGCAAAGCATGCAATGAGGTACCTGAAGGGTACGGTTGAGTATGGGATCAAGTGTGATCTCTTGGTTTGGCAGGATGGAGTCTTGCATGGAATTTAGTAGAGCTAAGGCAAAATATGTTTCCACTTGCTATTTGGGAGGTAGTATGTTTCTTTTGAAAAATACTATTTGATTTGGTTGATCTGACTTCATTTTTGTATGATGCAGAGAGGAGCAGTGATCCAGATCAAGATCTCTTGAAAGAAGGATTTCTAACATAGTTGATGAGACAGGTTGTCTAAGCATAAGTCCTGGCAAAGCTTGTAGGTTATCGTTGGATGTAATCATCCTTGATGTGATTCTATGCTAGAAATGGCCAAAGTGAAGTTTGAGTACTTCAGGGAGAAGCTTGGTGTTCTCGAGATTGAGGTTCCCTCTAAGGGGAAATGATGAGACCTAGATCCATTCTGATATCACTGTAGGATTGGTTCCTACATGATCAGATATAAGGGCTATTGCCATTCTTGGAATGGAGGTGCCTCGTCAGCTACCAGGGAAACTCAGTCTAGGAATGAGAGCCATTCTGATGTGATAGAGGGATGTGTTCCCACTTGATCAAATCAAAGTGCTGAGCCATTCTGTCATGGTTAAATGATTAGGTTCCTCCCATGTCAGATGTGAGCGCTGGCCATTCTGACGAGTAGGTCAGATGCAAGGGCAACTGCCATTCTCCGGGAGAATAGAGGCACCTGGTCAGTTACTAGGAATCCTCAGTCTAAGACAGAGAGCCCTTTCGATGCGACATGTTTACACATGGTCGAATGTAAGTGCAGATCCTTTCTAACGGATGAGGTCGAATATAAGTGCTAATCCATTCTGGCACGATGTGTTTACACATGGTCAGATGTGAGCACTGTGCCTTTCTGAAAAGATGGCGTCGGATGTAAGTGCAGAGTCATTTCGATGTGATGTGATTTCACATGATCGTATATAAGTGCTGAGCCATTCTAGTGCAATGTGTTTACACATGGTCAGATGTGAGTGCTGGGAATTTTTGACAAGATGAGGTCAGATGTGAGTGCTGGGAATGCCTTTCTGATAAGATGAGGTCAAATGTAAGAGCTGGGCTGGCCATTCTAACTGAAGTGTCAGATATAAGCACCGAAGAAGACCTCCATCGAGGCTAGGACTACAACCAACATGAAAAAGGGTTGGCTCTGTAGAACTTCCTGTGATGAGAAGAATGAAGAGATAGCATCATTTGATTGAGATAGTAGAAGTAGTAATGATGATGATGATTTAGTGATGATCCAGCTTTGATGATGATCTATATCAAGTGATGATCTAGACTTGATGATGATCCAGTAGTGACGATCCAAATCAAGTGATTATATAGACTTGATGATGATCTAGTAGTGATGATCCAGATCAAGTGATGATATAGACTTGATGACGATCCAGTAGTGACGATCCGGATCAAGTGATGATCCAGACTTGATGATGATCCAGCAGTGATGATCCAGATCAAGTGATGATCTAGACTTGATGATGATCCAGCAGTGATGATCTAGACTTGATGATGATCCAACAGTGACAATCTAGATCAAGTGATGATCTAGACTTAATGATGATCCAGTAGTGACAATCCAGATCAAGTGATGATATAGACTTGATGATGATCCAGTAGTGATGATCTAGATCGAGTGATGATCCAGATCCAGTGATGATGATCCAAATCTAGTGATGATCTAGATCCAGTGATGATGATCCAGATCCAGTGATGATCCAGATCCATATGAAGATGACTTGAAGATGAAGATGATGAGAACTCAATGATGATCCAGATGATATAGAGAAGAAGACTTTTGTTGATAAATTGTGTCGAGAGAATACCTTCCTAGTTAAGAGGGAGTGTTGATCTATTTGTAACTTCAAAATGTATTCATCCGTATATCTTATGTATTGTACCCCGATGTTTATTCTGGGATATGTTTGTAATGTATTTGACTCATGTCATTCCCCGATGTTTATTCTGGGAAGTTTCTATAATGTAAACAAGTCATGTCAAGTCATTGTGGGTAACCCTCCTATTTGTCAAGGGTTAAAGTCCCCACAGTTGTGGGGCCCTAGGGTTATTAGAATATCCTAGATAAGTCGACCTTGGGTGAGTTATTGTAAGGCGAGGCAATAGTCCCCACCATCTAAGTCAAGGTTAACCCTCCTTGTTGAGTAGAGGGAAAAGTCCCCACAAGTTGTGGGGCACTAGGGTTATTAGACACTCCTAGATATGTCGGCTCTAGTAAGTAATTGTTAAGTGAGGCTGACATGTTCGAGTGGTTTTCAAGTGAACGAAAGAATATTAATCGAGAGTGAGCCTCTCTATTTATCACACACACACACACTCACTCATTGGGGCACATGAGTGAGAGAGGATAATCTCTCTCAAGTGAGAGAGAGAGAGACATAAGTTGGGGAGATCATCTTTATGTTTTTGGGTTTTACTGCTACCATTGGTGCTCATTCTATATCTAAGGAAATCGCGGGGTTTTCTCCTTTATGGTTTCCCTAAGGAAAATTCTTTCTGTCTCTTGTCTCTTGTGTTTTATTACTGTGCATGTTATTCTCTTAGTTAAAGATCCTAAGATCATAATGCTAGCTTAGAATGATAAAAATATAACAGGAATAGGGTTCATAAATTCATGAGAATAATCCTATATATATATATATATATATATATTATTTTTCATACATTGACAACAAATAGTGACCAACCTCGACATATGTAGGGTAGAAACCCCAACATTAATATCAACTGAATAAGGCTTATTTATGCAAATAGTAAAACCAAGATATGGACATTTAGGTTTGTAACCACAATCATTTATACAGTTAAATCAATATCCAAAGGGAATAATAATTCTGAATTGAAAACCCCTGTTTAAAATGGAGTTACGAATTAACCAAAAATATGCTCTACATGTCATTATAATAACTCAAAACCAAGCACTATCTTCATACCCAAGTTAGGTTTTTTATTACAAAACTTAAACTAAGAACCCAACTGAAACTGCGTTGAATGGCATTTTAAAACCCTAAATAAATCATAACAAAAATTACTAATAAGACAGAAGCCAAATGGCTTGAGAATCTAAAACCTTAGTTGTGAGTCTTTTACACAATGACTATCTAAATCAAGAACATGGTCACTCGATAACTGAGCATACAGACGAAACGATCATGAACACTATGCAATGCCTCCATTAAAGTACAAATTGGGGAAATAACCACAAGTTAAAACCTAGAAACTTACCAGTCAAACCAAGGATCGATTCCCATGGTAGCAACATCTACAAACATATGGTTATTACACAACTGTTAGTGTATAGTTGAGCAGAGAAGTAATAAAACTATTGATAGAGACTAATAAAAAACACATAGATGATTTACCTGTAGACTGAAGCATGTGATGCAGTAGAATGACAAATCTTAACACATCTGTATGGGTTGTGATCTATGTGTTTTGATTTTGTTTTGTGCAAGATAGAAGAAATGATCTGGATACGAAAATATAAAGGTGGGAACACAGGTTATTTTCATGGCAATGTAAAGAAGTCCATTGATTGTACCTACGCGATGGCGATGATATGATGGTAGGAAACACAGGTTATTGCATTAGAAATATAAAGATGGTCCTGGGTTGTACCTACACGATGATCTAATATGACAAGAAGATGGTAGGATACATAGGTTATTGTAGTTTCAAAGTAAAGAATGGTCCTGGTATATACCTAAGGGATGGCTTGCTTGCAGATATTGTTACAGCTAATTTTACCACACATGGTAGATCACACGTTTATGGCCTTCCCTGTCCCTCTGCAGACTCTTTGGACCCCATGGACTATTTTTGTACCTTTGATGTTTCCAAGATCATCGCTAAAAACACTTATTATTTGCTATACGTGAATTTTTAACCCTTTCTCGCGTATACACGCAGATATAACCCTTAAACCCATGTACATCGGGATGTGTGCAAAAGGCCAAATATTTTTTGGATTTTTCCTTGATGTGGATCCAAGTCACTTGTCTCCTAGCCTTCCATATGCCTTGATATTGCTTAGAATTGACCTTCCATTACCCCATTGAAGCACTATATAAGGAACCCTTTGGATACATTGAAGGGGAGGAATTGAAGAGCAAGAAAACTATAGTCCATTGTTTCCATAGCATGCTTATACTTGAGTCTACATCCCTTTGTCCCTTGGAGCACTTGGTGTTCTTCCCAAGATTGCCTTTGCTTGTGATATTGCTATCGAGAGATGGAGGATTGAGGTGGTGGAGGCCCAGGTGGAGGAATCAGTTTCTTCGGTTCGCAGACGTGCCGAAAGAGGTTGTCATTCATGTAATCTATTATTTATATTAATTGAAATATCTTTTCATGTCCAATGATGTGCATTTAAATGAATATTGAATCCATGGATGCTTTTAATTGCTTATGCATTATTGCTTATATATGCTATATTAGGTCTAACACCATTATATATCATGCTTGTCTTGTTTGTTGATTGTTGAGAGAGAAAATTGTTAACGCAAGCGGGATTGTAAAAGCTCAACAGGGATCTACATCAACCATCTAGAATAAGGTATGTTTCGAGATCCTTTAGTGTTATATGTTTTATTTCTCTTGCATATTGGGAAGGGATTGATTTCTGCAATTGCTTTGTCTGTTGTGGTACACCCCAAGCCATAGGAAATTTTCTCCGGAACAGAATTGGTGACCATACTGGGGAGTTCCTAGTAATTTCCTTTGGTGGTTTTGTCAGCATTCAATGTTCTTGAAATGATCTGATTTCTCTGTATCTGAGTCGAGTCTAGGGGAATGTTTTCCTAGTAGTGTCTTATAGGAGTAAATTTTGTCTCAGCTTATCGGTTTTCCTTCTCTTTATCTCTTTTTCTTCCTGTATGCGATTTTTTCCTTTGCATTCGCATGTACATGCGGGTTTTCCTATAATAGCCACGTATATACACAGATTTACTACAAATAGTCACATATGCCCTGATTTTTTCTTTCTTGGGGAAGATTAAGTGTTGCTGGGTGAGTGTGGATGATTGCTGAGTCTTCTGGGATGCTTTTGGAGTCTGTATACACCCATGTTTCTGACCAGAGACACTTTTCAGTTTAAATTTTTGAAAATGTTCTTGTCATTTCATTTTCTATTTTTTGTTTTGGGATTAGTGCATTAGGTCTCTTTTACCTTGGTTCTTTGCTTGAGTGTTGTCTAGTAGTTCTTGTATATTATAGGGGTTGTAGAGTCATACTTTTTCTTTTTATCTCATTTAATTCAAAAAATACAAAAACATTTGCTTTTTGCACCATTATGCATTGTTTGCATTTTGCATTTGCATGGTACTTGCATTAGGTTTTCTTGGAGAGTATTAGTCAGATTTTCATATAGGAATGATTGCATATTCATTTGAAGGAAAATTTTGCACTTCACGTAGTAGCATACCCTGTTCTTCATTTGACACAGCGCATTTCAATTGATTGTTAGGTGTACATTTTACTTCTTGTTACGTCATAACATCATTAGTTGCACGACCATTTTCCCTTTGAGTAATAAGCCAATTAAAATCAATGCATAATAAAATGAATTACACTCTTTTGTTTTATAGGGTGCACCAACAAGACTAGGTTTTAGGGTCTTGGAATAGTTCATTATGAGTAAATTCTCCACAACCACTAAACGAAACATTTATGTGTATGTCTAGATGAGAGTGTGAAATTCCTTTATATAATTAGTGTTCTCAGGATCCTCCTCTTACAAGGGATTTAAGCACAAGGCAGTGTGAGTGGTTATGATTGGGATGACCCTTGGTTGTAACTAAGTAGCACCGGAGATATTTCTAGGATTGTATTCGTATCTGGGGACTCTTTTGAGAGTTTCGATCTTTGTTGCCCTGCCCATACGGTCAATCCTGCTTGCGACTGTCCACCTGAGCATTGATTATATTGAGTTGACCTCAGTTTCCTTACCTAGGTTATCAAGGGGGTACTTCACAGAGGTTATTCTGCAGGTGTCTTGGCCATGTAAGTGTTGGACAGCACAGTCGCTATATGCGTTGAAGCCGAGGGTCACTATAATTGGTTATGAACCTTCGCTTGTTGTGTATGGGAGTCTCAAGCCTATACTAGGAGAGACATAATTGCTTCATTCAGGAGCTCACATATCCTACCTTTGTTTCTTACGATTTGGCTTCACATTTTATAGGTGTGTGCTCTGTGCACGCTAGTTTTCCTAGGGTTTGTGTAATTAGATTGAGTCTTTTCATTTCTTGAGTCATTGTGGATTTGGGCGTAGCTCTTCGCCATTATCATTGTTTAGCAGGAATTTTTCCTTCCATATCTCCTCCTTCTTTGGGAGAGAGAAACAAATAGTCCTAGCAGACTACTTCTCACTTTGATTCACACACTATGGGAGATCATGAAGATGAGATTCCAGAGATGTCCTCTCCACCTCATGAGGTTGGGGAGGAAGATCCTACTCTCGTATATTATCCTTCACCGAAAATAGCTTCACAGTCTGGTTATGATTGTCATTCACAGGTCGCTGGTATTGGTTACCAGGCGACGAGACTCATTATGTTTGTTATGGCATGTCTAATATCCCTACACCCAATATGGCACATCATGTCAATTTGAAAGTTGAATCTCGCACTACGCTTGGGGGCATTCCTATTCCTTTCCATGTGGAGATATTTGGGAGCACTAGTCACATTACACCTTCCATCCCAGTGGTGGAAGTGACCTCACATCTCCATCCTAGACCTAGTGTTAGTAATCAAATGTGAATACCACAACCGAGACGAGTGACCTTTGGGAACACCACGTACATTCCTTCACTTGTCCCTTTGTCCTTGAACCCTACTCCTTTGAATGCATTTTTGACAACCCTTCCTCCCCCTCATTCACGTGGTCCTTCTGTTCAGAATATCACTACTAGAAATGTTCGTACTGCGACTACTTGCACAGTAGTATTTTAGAGTCAAGTACCTCTTGTTGTGTCGAGAGGTCATATCCCTATTTCTGGATCGTCTTATGGTCCATCTCAAGGAGTTCCCCATATCCCTAACTATGGACATTCTCATGGGACACCTTATGGAGCTTCTCATGGACAGTCTTATGGACCACCGTATGGACAGAACTATCAACCCTATGGGTACGGGTATCAACAACCTACTTACTCTTCCAATTATGGCTTTGTAGCACTGCATAATCAAGGTACCCCACATCACAATGCTTCCATGCAGCCCTATACGGGTCAAATGGGAGGAGGTTATTATGGCCAAGGCCATGGTATTTATAACAATCATCCTTACATGAACCATAACTATCATGGAGCATGGCATAGACTGGCTCAACCTAGGCTCCCTTTCCTCGCAACATTGAACTTACCTGACTTATTGAGACTTATGAATGATCTGGTATCTTATGACCTGGCATGGCCGGTCGTCCCTAAGAAGAAAAACTAAAGTAAAGTAAACAAGTAAAAATATATATATTTGGGTTTTTAACACATAATGTTTATAACTTTGGTATGTTACAAAATGGTATCCAAGCGAGGTTACAAAACTTTGACCTAATGGGACACTGCATAGCTAATTTGTATAAAGTATTTTGACTATAAATATCTATAAATAAAAAAAGAAAAAATATTGTTACATGCAGACATAACAATGGCAGAACTTAGACAAATTATGGAAGATGAGGTAGTACCTGAAGATATGCCAGCATTAGAGAAAACAAGTTTATATGTAGAACTTGGAGTGAAACGTAAGAGAGATATGAAGTCGAGAATGTTAGAGACAATGAGGAGTTTGAAAGCATACTTGGAAATCCTTAAGGAAGATAACCTTAAATTAATGAATTCTAAATCAGATCAAGAAGAGAAAAATGAACTCATTCTAAAAAGTTTGACAAATACACTAAAAAACAATAGCAAAAATCTTGTAGTACAAGGTGATAGTAGTGAAGAAACTACAGATAACATTCATGTGATCCTGTGAGACTTAAAGAAAGATAATGACATAAAAATTGAAGATAAAAAAGAACAGCCTATAGAGTTACAGGGAGAATTCAAAATTTTAAGGCCCTGATATTTGATGGAGAGTCTAGGGAAGCAGTTGAAGCTTGGTTACTAAATATCAAACTATATTTTTCAGATTATATATATATGATGATAATTTGTGGGAACGCTTAGCAATCTTATAGCTCAGTGGAAAAGTATCCATGTTGTGGCAAGAGGCTAAAAGTGTAAATAACATATGCAGTAAGGAGTTAAGTTGGAAAGTTTTAAAAAAATGATTTAGAAAAAAATATATGTCAGAATGGTATTATGATGATAAATCCAAAGAATTCAATGATTTGCGACTAGGAATGTTAACTATGGAAGAATTTGTAACCAAGTTCATAAATTTACAGTGCTATGTACCTTACCTAAGGGATGAAAAGGCTAGATTTTAGAGGTTTGTCAGTAGTTTACCTTCGACATATAAGGAAAAGATTGAGTTTGATATGCCTAAGACCATGGATGAGAAAATTAGAAAATCCAAGTTGTGTTACCATTTGTTCAAGAAAAGATACAACTTGATTAGGAATTGGAAAAATAAAAATAAAAATGAGAAGATTGATCAAAGGATTTAAATCTTCTCCTTTTAGGAAAGGAATGAAAAGTCATACTAATTATAATTACAATAAACTAGGTACAACTAGCAGTAGTGGTATAAAGGGTACTAGAAATTCCAATGGTGGGTGGAATAACACTACGAAAGAGATTAAATGTTGGGTTGTAATGGACCTCATTTGTACATAAATTGTCCTCACAATCCCAATAAAAAAAAACTCACATAAGTATGCTACAGGAATATTCCATTGTCAATGACATAGTGAGGAACATAGCTAGAATTAATGTTGCTTTGTAAGATAGAAAGGCGGATCATCAATCCACTCTGCTAGAAGTAGAAGATAAAATATCAAATACATATGTTTCTATACTTATTGATTCAGGAGCTATTTTAAGTTTCATTTCACCAAGAGAACTTGAAAAATATAAACTTAGTAAGGAAAAACAAAAAAAGACATGGTTGGTACAATTAGCAATGGGAATGAAAAGGAAGGTTACATAAATAGTTAAAGGTTACAGATTAGGCTTTAATGGCATGGATACTATAGTTAATCTAAACATACTTCCTTTAGGATCATATGACATTTTTATAGGTATGGATTGGTTAGAATCTCATAAAGACATTATTGATTGTTTACATAATCTTTTGGATTGCATGGATGAAGAAGGTAAATACCATATAGTAAAACGAATTTACATACCTATATCTACACGACAAATATTTGCAGTGCAATTAAAAAAATGTATTAGAAAAGCATGCCATCTTTTTTCCATCAAATTTAAATAAATTGAACCTAAAATGTCGAAACAACGATGGAACGGTTTCCTATTCTGAACAGGATCAATGCATTCCCTAAGGAAATACCTGTATTACCACCTAAATGAGATTTAGATTTCTCCATAGATCTAATGCTAGGTTCAACACCGGTATCACAAGTCCCCTATCATATGACTAATCCAGAACTGACATAATTAATAATACAAATACACGAATTACTGGACAAGGGATATATTTGGCCTAGTGTATTGCCATGGGGAGCATCTGTGTTGTTTTTCAAAAAGAAGGATAGAACTTTCAGAATGTGCATGGATTACTGTCAATTAAATAATATGCCAGTTAAAAATAAATATCTTTTACCAAGAATAAATGATCTATTTGATCAGATCGGTGGAGAAAAAATATTTTCAAAAATTGATCTCAAATCGGGATACCATCAGGTACGGGTCAAAGATGAAGACATCCATAAAACTCCATTCCGAACAATATATGGACACTATGAATTTGTGGTAATGCCATTCATTTTAACAAATTCTCCTGCAACATTTATGAATATGATGAGTAATGTGTTGAGTAATTTTTTGAATAAATTTTTGTTAGTATTTATTGATGATATTATAGTATATTCAAGGAGTTAGGCGGAGCATGAATGGCACTTAAGGAAGGTTTTGGAAAATTTAAAGGCACACCGGTATACACAAAACTAAGTAAGTGTGACGTTTAAAAAAAGGAAGTACATTACCTAGGACATGTTATTTCAGAAAACAGAATAGGAGTTGATCAGCCTATATTGGAATAGCCTACACCAAAAGACATACATGATATAAGATATTTTATGGGGTTAACAGGATACTACCACAAATTCATAGAAATATTTTCCAAAATAGCTTACCCTATAACAACTCTGAAAAAGAAAAGTGTTTGATTTATCAGGAATCTAGTATTGAGAAAAAAAATATA
Source organism: Pseudotsuga menziesii (assembly GCA_001517045.1). Classification (NCBI taxonomy): domain Eukaryota; kingdom Viridiplantae; phylum Streptophyta; class Pinopsida; order Pinales; family Pinaceae; genus Pseudotsuga; species Pseudotsuga menziesii. Next base: position 180,667 of record LPNX010970585.1, read on the forward strand.
TTGACAACATCACCAATATTAAAAATCGTTGATCTAAGTAAACACTTTGTGGTATGCACTGATGTGAGTAACGAAGTTTTAGGAGGTGCTATATCTGGAGACATTATTTGATAGGAAATAAATTTATGTTATTAACAGACAATATTGGGCTAAAATATTTATTTGACCAAAACACATTGAATGCCCTCCAAGCTTGTGTTCCTGAGTGAGTATGATTTTGCAACTAAACACATAAAAGGGAAGGAAAATATAGTAGCAGATGCACTAAGCTGACAACAACATAAAATTCATTCAGTGTTGATTAGTAATTATGAATCTAAATTCAAAACTTTGTCAAAGGAAGCATCAACTAATGATGAGCAATATAGGAATTGGGTTGAAAAATGTAACCAAGAAAATTTTGGAATAGAAAAAAGTATGTATCAGATTAATGCAGAAGGGTTTCTACATTTCAAAAATTGAATTTATGTGCCTAACCAATACAATATAAATTAGTCCATATTTAAAGAATTGCATGATAACCAGTATGGATGACACCCACAATATCAAAAATTTAGAACAGATTTAAAGAAAGATTTTTATTGGCCAAATATGAAAAGAGAAGCAACTGAATATGTGGCCTAATTTTTCATTTGTCAATAGGTTAAATCCATTCACCAACACCCAGCTGGATTATTGCATCCCATACCCATACCAAAATGGAAATTTCAAACTATAACTATGGATTTTATTACAAGGTTACCGAGAACAAATAAGCAGAATGACTTCATTATGGTTGTAGTGGATAAATTAAGTAAAGAAACCCATTTCATACCTGTAAATTAAACTTATAAAGTTGTGAATATTGTTAACATATTTATGAAGGAAATTTTCATACTACATGGAAGACCAAAAATAGTGATTACAGATCGTGATGCTAAATTTACTTCAATATTTTGGATGTCATTATTTAGACGTATGGATACGAAATTGAACTTCAGTGTATCCTATCATCCGCAAACAGATGGATAGGCAAAGAAAGTGAATCAGATTTTGGAAGACATGTTGGGAATGTATGTGTTGAATCAATTAGGTAAATGGGAGGATTATATTCATCTGATAGAATTTTCATATAACAATAATTATGAAGCATCTCTCAAACTGAGTCCTTTCGAGGTGTTGTATGGTACGAGGTGTAAAGTGCCTCTAAGTTGGGGTAATTTGGAGGATAGATTGGATTTAGGGCCAGATATGTTACCGTATATGGAAGAAATGGTACGACATATAAAAAAACTTAATAACGGCACAAGACAAGCACGAGAGTTATGCAGACAATAAGTGAACAACTAAATAATATAAATTAGGAGAACATGTATTCCTAAGAGTCAAACCAAAGAAAAGAAAGCTAAGAACATGACTCTATGCAAAAATGGCACCCAGATATGTGGGACCTTTTGAAATTTTGGCCAGAATAGGGCTTGTAGCTTATCAATTGGCCTTACCCCCTTATATAATAATTCATGATGTTTTCCATATTTCTTTGTTAAAAAAATATGTTGCTGGTCAATCTTATATTATTAACTGGAATAATGTACATGTGGAACCCGAGGGAGATTTCCACTCATCACCAATGTGCATTCTCGATAAGAGAGAAATTCAGCTTTGGAAGCTGATTATTGTACAAGTTAAAGTAAAATGGAAACATTATTCAAAGGATGAATCTATTTGGGAAAAACAAGAGATTATGAGACATAATTTTCCAGCTTTATTTCAAAACTATAATAATACTAATTAAGAACCGAGGACAGTGCAAAGTTTTTAGGAGGGGAGGATTGTAATACCCCCTTGTTACTTTTGATATTTTATTGTTATTTGCTTTTAATGAAACAAGTAAACTAAATTTTATATGAATATAATTGGAAATTGAGAGTTTTAGAAGTTATACAATTAATTGATAGAAACTTGGGTTTAAAAACAATTATCAAAACCTCATCATTCTTTACGAAGACAAGTGGCCAATACTAGGAACAGTTAGTTATTTTCTATAAAATTCCTAGGCAAGGGAAGATGCGTGCAAAGTATGAGTTCTAAGAAAAGAGATAAATAAAAGAGAGAGCTTAGAGAGATCACAAGTGAAGGCTCTTTGGAATGTATCCAAGAAATAGCGCAGAGATTCCAGAGAACAACTTGAAGATGTTAGGATCTATACTAGAACCGTCAATGAGCACAAGAGAATGCTAGGTTCTGGAATAACTTACTCTCTATAGTTAATAGTGGCAACTTGAAGTTGTAGGAGAATAATGTTAAGCCCAAGGGTCTGGGCAAGGGTGTGGAACCAAACAATCTTGTTTGCTACAAATTCCAGTGGTAGAGTGGTGTGTAGTTGTTAATACTACAATTTCTGGGTTATACACATATGTTTTCTAAAACTAATCTTATTTCAGTTATAGCCACAACTATGGAATTACTCATTTTATTATTATTTTTTATATTTCTATTATAGTGATAAATATAGGGTTAAACGTGTCCCTATTGTTGTTTATATTTCTATTACAACCATTAAATATAGGGTTAATCCTTTCCCCATCGGTATTTACATTTCAATCACAAACATAAAATAGGGTTAATCTTTAAATTATTGTTGTTCATAATTTAATTGCAGTCAATGATATGATTTTGAGGAATTAACCCTTTCCTCTAGTATTATTGTTATACAATTACTCATTAGCAGAACTAGATATGATTAAACTGTAATAAATTGTAATATTTCTTTTTAAAACTAAAAACCTTCAACGATAATAAAAATTCTTACTATATCAAAATGAACTGAGGAATAGGGTTCAAAAATTCATGAGAATAATCCTATATATATATATATATATATTATTCTTTATACATTGAAAACAAATAGTAACCAACCTCGACATAGGTAGGGTAGAAACCCCAACATTAATCTCGATTGAACAAGTCTTTTTTTATGCAAATAGTAAAACCAAGATATGGAAATTTAGGTGTGTAACCACAATAATTTATATAGTTAAACCAATATCCAGAGGGATTAATAATTCTGAATCGAAAACCCTTGTTTAAAACAGAGTTACGAATTAACTAAAAATACGCTCTACATTTCATTATAGAAACTAAAAACCCAACGCTATCTTCATACCCGAGTTAGGGTTTTTAGTACAAAACTTAAACTAAGAACTCAACTGTAACTACGCCGAATGGTGTTTTAAAACCCTAAATAACTCATAATGAAAATTACCAATAACACAGAAGCCGAAAGGATTGAGAAGGTAAAATCACAGCTACAAGTCTTTTACACAACAACCAACTAAATCAAGAACAAGGTCACTTGATAACTGAGCATACAGATGAAATGGTCATGAACACTATACAATGCCTCCTTTAAAGTACATATTGTGGAAAGAACCGCAAGTTAAAACCTAGAAACTTACCAATCGAACCGAGGATCGATTCCCATGGTGGCCACACCTGCAAACAATATAGGGTTATTACACAAATATTAGTGTATAGCTGAGGAGAGAAGTAATAAAACTTTTGACAGTTGCTAATAAAAATAACATAGATGATTTACATGTAGACTAAATCATGTGATGCAATAGAACGACAAAGCTTAAAACATATGTATGGGTCGTGTGTATTGAATGTAAAAACTAGAAAATGAAAGCAATAGCTCAATAAAAATACAAGGGTTATAGTTGTAAGCCGAACAACTAAAGTTTCATTCAAAAAAATATGATCATCTATACTCTTGTTTTCATGAACAACTTTTGGACAAATCAATTCATAGCTCTTCGAATTAAGGAGTTTAGTTCCCGACAGTCCTGTTGGAATGGATAAACCTTTACCAATGTCAAACCTATCCCTTGTGCTTTCTATATGTCATCCGATTCCATATTTGGAAAGTATATTTTCTAATCAAATCTCTTTTGGCCAAGCTTTGGGCTATTGTTGGATTCACTGAATTTTTTTTCATTTCCTTCCCCTTTGCTAGATTATTCTTTTGGGATGTAAGTTCCATGACGCTTCTCCTTAGTAGCTTGAACTGATAGATAGGGTACCTGCAAGGTTGAAAGTGAGTTACACATGAAGCTACATAAGTTTTACAGTTTAAACTAGCCTATATTTCCCAAATCACTCTTAATGAATCGCTTGACAACTGAGGCTTAACCTTTTACCTTTTCTTGAAACTATACTTGCACTGGTGATTTAATTTCCTCAAGTATTGATTATTGCATCTTAACAACCTCTTAGTGTTTCCACAAGCAAAAAAAACTAAAATAAAGTAAATAAGTAAGAAAATATTATTTAGATTTTTAACATATAATGTTTATACCTTTAGTATATTACAAAAACACTACAAAAATTATTATTAGTCCCTGCCCTCTGAGCTGGAAGGGACTCTATGAATCGGCTTGCTGATGTTTTCGTTAATCTACACGAAAACCAAAAAGTTTTTTCCTAATTTTCTTATGTGATATGATTACAGTATGTTTTTTTGACCAATAGATGTTTACACCATGTATTTTTTATGAATAGAAAATTTGGAGGTCTTATTTGGCCTCATATCAAGGCCAAGGTTGATTTTTTTTCAATTTGAACTTAAGATAATGGTTGTTTTTCAATGAAACATAGAACACTATGATATAATGTTAAATATTATATTAGCATTAGTTTCAAACATTTAATGTTATTCTTCTATTTCATGTTCAATGCTCAGTCGATGCATCCACTACCATGCTCTTACTTTTGCTGCCACGGCCTCACCTCTTGCTCTTACTGCCGCCGCCTCATGTTGCTATATCTACCCAAGGACGCACTATAATTTCTTTAATCGATTGTGCCATTATCATTTCATGGTTGAAATGATAGTTTGCAGGACTTGTGGCGAAGCTTTCATGGGAAAAAGAAGCATTTCACCTTATATTTTCTATTGTATGCACATACAACAGCTGCATGTGCGAAGAAGCATATAATGCCTATAGTACATAGATTTCATTTGCATTTGGAATCTGAAAACAATGGCATCCAGGAGCAAATCAAAAGCAAATAGCAACTAGGACCAGATCAGAAGCTTAAACCTGACAATAGTTCAAACTTAAGGATGTTCCGATCGTATTTTTCCTATGGCTGCGAACTACCTTGAATTGTCATTTCCCCAGCAACGATATTTTCCTATGCCAAATCCGGATGGGAATTAACTGAAACATAGTATTTTCAGGTGGCTTTGCTCTTCCGCGGGAACTTGTTGTACAAATCTGTGCCTCCGTCGGAAGGATTTAGTAATCCGTAGTTGGCCTCCAGGCTCATTATGATAACATTGCTCAACAAGAACAGAAATTGCTCATTCGAACATAAATGCCAAATCTCTGGTATCTTCACCAGAAAAAATTCACAAAAAGATGGCAAAATTTCTATTAAATCAAAAAATGAAAAGCAAAGAATCACAGGAATGCTGAAGAGCTCAAAATAGCGCATGGATTTCTTCCATTGATGAAATCGCTTGAATCTTTTTACAGCCTCCAACTTCTCTAAAGTCATGAGATCCAATATTTCTGCCATTTCTGAAGCTCCTATTTATGGAAATTGTAAATCTATAAGAAGAAGAAGAAGCTAAGTGCTTACCAGCAGATTTTATAGCCTCCATTTCACTTTATCCAAGAGAAATTGGAGAAGAAAATTTCCTGAATCGATGAAGAAATTCCAGAGATGGATGAAGAGTGTTTAAGAGCATATGGATGAAGAGTGTTTAAGACAAATTTCAGGTCAATAGTCACATGAGCTATTTTCACTTGCATTCAATAGAAGTCAAGAAGTCAAGTAATTTTAGGAAAGATTCATTCTGAAAGCCAATCCATTTATACAGTTATCATATCCTCCCTCTCGCACTTCTCTTGCACCTGAAAGTCCTTTCAGGAATATGGTTTAGAGTTCTTTCATTAGATTTCTATAGAGTTCTATATACATCACTGCATCCATAATAACCAACAATTCATTAGTTAACAAATACACACTATCTATGTTCCATTTCTATGTTCTATTTACAGTGTAGAGTAAGACATCAACAACGAGTTCAATATTATCAAGACAATCATTGACCATGAGTCTCTAAAATTCTATACATGATACACCTACATATTCAAGCCTAACATATGAGATATTACCCATGAACTGCATATGAGATTCACAACATATATTTTTCAAACATCGTTTTCAAACTAGTAACAGAAACACGGATGGATTGACAAAAAAATTTACTAAACCCTCTTTAAACTCAATGATCATGCATTACCTTCTTCCTGACTCCATACAAATTATTGTACCCAAACATACATGGATTTATCTTCTTTATGGAAGCGGTTATTCCTTCCTTGGATGGTCTTTCTTCCTCGTTGTTCATTCCTCCCATGCAACATTATTTCTTGGCAGCAACAATATACAAAGCACAAACCTTTGCAAACAAGAGACTTTTTTCATCCATGCAGGCTTCTCTCTTCACAACTACAACGGGTTTCCCTTGATTCAAGAATGCACTCTTCTTCTAACACATGTTTGTGTGAATTGGCTACAAGCCTTCCTCCCTATGTCTATATGGTTTTCACCTATGTTCTCTCATGCAAACATACTAGTTCCCATCAATCTAAATAAGATGTTGTGTCTAGAGGATTTTCAAGTGGGTTCTCTCATGAAAACATACCAGCTTCCCATCAATCTAAATTTGGGTGAATCCATGAAGATGGGTGTCTATTTTGGGGGTCTTATGAGAAAATAAATTTGATTTTTTCATGTTTTTCAACTTTGGGCAAACGAAAGTGATATTTTCGTTTAGAATTTCACTTTCAAGTAAAAAGAAAACTTTTAAAGAATTATGTTAGATTTCTATTCATAATTTTTTGAATTTTTTTTATTGAGATTTGATATGTCATTTCGGAAAATGTTTGGCATTGTGTCCTTATAAAATAAAAGGAATAAAAAATAGTCATGTTTGGTTGCGCCCGTAAAATCATTGTTAAAGTCATGTTTTGCAAAAAACAAATATGCTACGATAATATACACACAATATACTATTGTGATGACTATAACTTTGTAACCAACAGATCTATATACTAATTATAATATTTTTTTGAATTTGATCAATGGGAAAACCTTGTCGGTTTTAAACATGTTTTTGGTTGAACCACTTTTCTCTCAATTGACTATAAAAATTAAAAATCTACGAATACCCTTTTGAAGTAGACACTCCAATCAAGTGCACCATATTTGTTTCAATTTTTTTGGTGGTGTATTTCTTAAGTTATATATTTTTCATGTCACCACATTTTGAAAGAGATGAAACTAAACTCGACACATGTTAAGAAACAAAAATAAATAAAAATATCGGATCTCACCTATACACAACAAAATCTATACCTAATGAAAGTAGATTTAATCACGAAACTAGACGTATCAAGTCCGACAATCGATTTGTAGTGTAAGGAATCCATTTTACCTTCCGCAAATGGAGAAACCTGAAAACTATGCAGGTTATAGGTTTCAGAGGTTATTTAGTCGAATAATTATTCGGCCGAACAATGTTTTTCCGTAATGGATACGTTACAAACAAGGTTGTTCAGCCAAAAAACTAAGTGCAAAAAAAATTTCGTTGGCCGAAAAAAATAATCGTATAAGTAAAATGAAAGAGCCTCATTATTTTTGCACCTCTTCATTTCGTATAAGTAAAATGAAAGAGCCTCATTATTTTTGCACCTCTTCATTTCGTATAAGTAAAATGAAATAGCCTCATTATTTTCTCACCTCTTCATTTCGTATAAGTAAAAGTATTTTTGAAGGAGTTTTCAGAGGAGATTTCTTTTGCCAAAGGGGTTTTAGAAGGTATTTTCCCTCTTATTTATTTTCAAGTGGTACATTCAAAAAGTTTTTTCCCAAGGCCTTTTCGGCAAAAGATTTTGTGTTCTAAAGTATTTTTGAAAAGAAGTTATTTCTTTGCAAGAAGTTTTTTCATAGAGTATTTTTCCAAGATATTTTTCCAAAGTAGGTTATTTGTTTGCAATGGATTTTTTCCGAAGAGTTTTTTTTTTTTTTTCAAAATTTTTTTTTCCAAGGTATTTTTGCAAAGTAGGTTCTTTGCAATGGGTTTTTTCCAAAGAGTTTTTTTGCAAATTATTTTTGCAAATGAGTTTTTCTTTCCAAAATATTTATATAAGTTGTTTTTTCAAATAACATTTTTTTTCAAAGAGTTTTTTTTTCCAATTTTTTTACAAAGAAGATTTTTTTACTAGGTGTTCTTATTTTTTTCCAAGGGTTTTTCAAAAGGAGATTAAGCAATCATGGGCAATAAAAGAAACCATAAAAAAAAAGTGATCGCAAACGTGATGACGATGCTAATAGGAAAAAACAAAAACTCAGAAATACAGCCAAAAGAGCAAGAGTTGCAGAAACGGAAGAAATAATTAAAGATATAAGAACATATTTACATGACACCATTGATGAAATGGAAATTAAAAATAGGGTACAAGAAGAACAAATGAAAGTTGAAGAGACCATTATTGAAGATGTAAATAGTGATTTACATGTTAATGTTGATGAAGTCAATATTGAAGATCAAAACCAAGATCCAGAAATTGGACCTAGTATGTATATATCATGTATTTTCGAAATTCATTTTTTATAATGAATTGTATTTTTGGACATATGTTAAATTAAATTAAATTTGATTTATAGGTACTTTCACCATTGATGATGAAATGTTAGAAGACATTGATTGCAACAAATATGGAGAAAAATTACCCATACATGTTGCATGATATCGTGCTTCAAAAATTTATGATGATATTCTCAAGGATTGTTCAATAGTAGGAGAAGCACAAATTTTGAGATGTTTATTGGTGTCCAAGAAGTTAGAAGGTGCTACGTCATTATTGGGTATTCACAAGGCGACAAAAGAGTCGAAACTGAAACATAATGTGATAGAAAATATAGGTGATGCAATAAAAAAATTGAGAAAATCCAGAAAGAAAGATACCAGTGCTGCATATAGAGCAATTCAGACAGCAATTGTTTCAACTAGTACTAGACAAAAACGTTTGACAACACAACTAGCACAAGCAATTGGAACCTCAAGAAAGACATTATACAAACATAACAAATTCAAAATGCAAATAGATGAAAATGATGAACTTGCTTGCTGGGCAATTATTTGTAGACAACCTTACAAAGATAGAATGGGAGAGGTGTTAAAGATATTGTATAGAAATATTGGTTGGAACATGCTCGAGTTTCACCAAATTCAAGGGATGTGATACGATAAAGAGTATCACGAAATGTATATGAAATTCATCCAAAACATATAATGGAAATGACACAAGTACAATTGTTCAATAAATTCAAGGAAGATCACCGTGGAATTAATATGTCGATCACTACATTTGTGCAACAAAAACCATGGTATGTTAGACCTATTAATATACGTGACACATGTTGTTGTCATTATCATGTGCAATTTCAATTATATTACGGCACGTTTCTTGAATTTGGTTAAATGTTTTGGACAAATTCACCACCTTCGCCCACGGTACGTGAATTCATATCTCAAACCCTATGTGAGAGAAATCACGATGAAGTAGTTTATAATAAAAAATGTGTCAATGGAAAACATTGTCGTGGTTGTGTAAATATTGTTTTATTCCACAATAAATTCCCTATCAATAATGATCAATCACTTTCAAATATAACCGTTGATTGGAGAAGATATGAATACAACATTTATTCTACAAGTTCTAGTGATGCACATTCCAAAAGAATTGAATTGCACAGATTTTCTCAAGAAATTTGAAAGTAAAATTTATAAATACACCAAGCATTCACATAGAGCACGATGGCAAGACCTTAAATTCAAACATTCCCTTGAAATTTTTCCAGATGGAACAATTTTGTCAGTAGTTGATTTTGTAGAAAACTACATGTTTGCTGCCCAAAAAGAGATTCAAAGTGAATACTATAATTCTGACCAAGTTTTGATATTTGTCCATGTTCTATATAGACATTCTCAACAAGATGTTGATGGCATTGAAAGCATGTGTGACAATCGAGATGTGATTAAATACTATCACTTTTATATCAACGATGATCGTACACATGATACACATTTTGTTCAACATTGTATTGAAAAAAATTTCTATGATTCATTAAAAATTCGTAAAGTTAAATTCAATGAACATTGGATATGGTTGGATGGATGTGCGGGACAATTTAAATCTTCATGATCATTTTTTTGGTTATGTCGAATTCATAAAGCAATGAACATTAAACATTTCTGGAATTTCTTTGAAACTGGACATGGAAAAGGTGAACATGATGGTGCAGGAGCATGCGTAAAAAGAGAACTTCAAATATGGCAAATGAACCATTCTTCTAGAAGATTCCATTCAGCTGCAGAGGTTGTCTAATGGTTTAAATCAAATCTAAGCCATGATTGTAGTCAACAATCAAAATATGTGCACAGGTATGTACATTATTTTTTTTAATTTATATTAATTGTCAATTTTAAAAAATGTATGTACTAACATTGAAGTATTTGTACACTAACATTAAAAGTTTTCATTTGTGATTTATCATTTATTGTGTAGGTTTTTTTGGCTTGTTGGGGTCCAAGATATAGATAGATCAATACCATAAGAGGCTAGCACCATACATGGGACTAAAGAACTTCACTCTATTCAAACAAAATCCTTCCAAAACGTGTTTACATTTGACAGTAGAAAGCAAACATGTTTTTTTCATATTTGCACTAAAAATCTTGAATCTACAGAAGTTTGTGAAAACATAACGAACAACTACGTAAAACATTGGAAACACACAGAGATTAATCCAAAAGGAAAAATGCCACTGGCAAACATAGAAGAATTAGAATCAGAAGAAATAAAAATACCATCTGATGGCTATAGAATTTCAGATCTTCTTAGAGAAAGTAATGATGCTGTTGATTGTTCAATATTGTCCATCACCTTATGTTTATATATTTAATTTAATTCACTTAACTCCAACGCCAATTGTAATTTGCACAGGAGATATTTTCGCTGTGATTGCACCTTTAGACAACAATGAAAATGTAAAATATTATTTGATGCGATGCACTAAAGGAAAAATGACTTTATTGGAGGACTACAATGACAATGGATTTACATACGAGAGAGGATCCATCATTTTAAAAGGCTATTTTTTGTAGCAGACCCATATGACTGAAAATTATGTCTACTTTTAGGATTATGAACCTGATGTTATATGTTGTCAGTATAGTCATTTAGTATGTGCATCTCGAATAAAACTGGTATAAGTTGCATAAAAAAAAACTTAAAAAATAAAAAATGGAAACTGTCCAAATATGACCATGAACGGATAATTGAGGACGAAATTCCATTGCGATGTTTTTAACTATAGCATTTCTTGTTTTATGTTAAGATTGGCTATCATGAATACATTGAACTTTAATTTATTAAAATTCAGAATCAAGTTGCTAATTTTACCTTAGTAATAAAAAAAATTTAGAATTCAAAATCAAGTTGCTAATGTTACCTAAGAAAATTTATGGATTGAGCTATAATTTATTAGAATTCAGAATCAAGTTTCTAATTTTACTTTAGTAATAAAAAATATTCCTATCAAAACTTCTTAACATTCCTAATCATTCCTAACATTCACTCATACATTCATATATTTACGCCTATCAAAATTTCCTAACATTACTAACATTTCCTAACATTCATTTCTAACATTCCCCACATTGATTCTTAACACTAGATTGCATCTATCATTCCTAACATTCCTAAAATTCTCAACTTTTCAACACTAAAAATATTTTACATATACAAACATACATAAATTTACTAATACATACATTCATATAATTGCACCTATCTGAACTTCCTAACATTCATTCTTAACATTCATATATTTACACCTATCAAAACTTCCTAGTTCCTTTCCTAACATTCATGTATATTTTCACCTATCAAAACTTCCTAGTTCCTTTCCGAACATTCATTCCTAACATTCATCTATATTTGCACCCATCAAAAGTTCCTAACATTCCAAACATTTTCCGAACATTGATTTCTAGCATTCCCTGGACATTGATTTATAACATTCCCTGGACATTGATTCCTAACATTCCCCACATTGATTCTTAACATTAGATTGCGCCTATCAAAACTCTCTAACATTCCTAACATTCCTAAAATTCTCAACATTCATATATTTGCACCTATCAAAACTTCCTAACATTCCTAACATTCATATATTTGCACCTATCAAAACTTCCCAACATTACTAACATTTTCTAACATTCATTTCTAACATTAACATTCCTCATTCCCACATTCACTCCTAACATTCCCCATGTTCATTCTTAACATTAGCATTCTCCATGTTCATTCTTAACAAATTGGATTGATTTCATTCTTAACGTTAACATTCCCCATATTCCTTCTTAACATTCCTAACCTTTACATATACATGTATATAATCCAAAAACAATATCTAAGATCAATGTATGTATGTATATAATCTAAAAAAACAATCATGAACATTAGAGTTAAATGTACATGTATATAATAAAAAAAATAGTCATGAACATGTAAGTTCAATGTACATGTATATAATAAAAAAAACATTCATGAACATGTGTATAATCCTAAAATTAAGCTCCTCGATGTCTGAATCAAAGAATTCCACCACTATCCTCCACTAGGGTCTTCCCTTGGACTCATAACAACATGAAACATGTATAAAAACAGATTATGAATATCATAAATTATTTAAATAATTTTAAATTAAAGTCAAAACATTAAAACATTAAACTAGTATATAGAAGATCAATACAATTATTAACAAAATTACCTCAAATTATCTATCATTCAATGGAGTCTTCGCTTTGCCTCTAAAAGGTGGAGGAGACCCAAGCTGCAACATGTATAAAAATAGTTTATAAATCTTACAAACTATTTAAACTATTTTAAACTAAAATAAATAAAATAAAATATTAAACTTACAATTCCACCACTATCCTCCAATGGAGTCTTCCTTTTTCCTCGAAAGATTGAAGAGACCCAAGCTTCAAAATATATACAAGCAATTTACAAATGTCAAAAATTATTTAAACTAATTAAACTTATATATCAGAGAACAATTTGGGTAATATTACATACCTTGAAGAAGAAACATGTAAAAATATTACTACTTTTGCTTCCTCTAAATTTTATGTGTAGATTTGTAGATATGGGTTGAGGAGTAATAGGAGTCATAGTTTTAATCAATCATATCTATAACTCCAAATAATCCAAGACCCATTTCTACAAATAAAGATAAATGACCCTTCTTTATATCAATGACACTGCAACCATAGATGATAAGGAGGATTCATCTCTACCACTATCACCATGTCGATGATCAAATGAATGTGAACTATACAATAAGATTGAATCCAGAGGTGAACACGATAATCTTTTATTTTCATTTCGGACACCAACTCTTGAAAAATGTGGTGACCACCTATGCTTCTATCTCAAGGTTTCTCTCTTTCCATTGGATATGATATCTACAAGTTTACAGAAATGTCAATTTCTACATGTTAATTAATCAATTTCAAAAACCTGGCTACTATAAAAACTAAGATTTCAATAAGGACCTAGATATCCCTAATATTATCTAATAGTTCTTTAAATGATTATAGCTAATTTATTATCTATTTCCATTTTATATGATATATACAAGTTTATAGAAATATCAATTTCTACATGTTAATTAATCAACTTCAAAGACCTAGCTACTATAAAAACTAAGATTTCAATAAGGACCTAGATATCCCTAATATTATCTAATAGTTCCTAAAATGAAAATAGATACACTATTGTTGGATGTATGAGAAATTAAATCAAAATAGCTACACTATTGTTGGATGTATGAGAAATTAATGTAGCAATCTCTATGTTTTTTATGTGTTTTAGATTTTTAAAACTGCCTTTCTAATAAAGACCTAAATGTCCCTAATATTATCTAATAGTTCTTAAAATGAAAATAGCTACACTATTGTTGGATGTATAAGAAATTAATATAGCAATCTCTGTGTTTTTTATGTATTTTAGATTTTTAAAATTAATAGAACCAATATCATCAAATATGAAATTAAAGCTGCATTTCTTCATGTCAACTACAAATATTTCCATTATTCCATAAAATCATAAAAAAAATCCTTTGTGCTAAGTAAACTGATCAAAGTCAGAGTTGATAAACTCTGCATGGAAAAAGTTGATGAACTCTGCATGGACAGAGTTCATCAACTCTGTCCACATGGATAGGGTTAATCAACTCTGTCCACATGGATAGGGTTAAGTTCATCACTTCATGTAAACAAAGTTAATCAACTCTATCCATGGACAGAGTATTCATTCATGAACCTTGTCCATGGATAGATTTAATACAAATACCTTCCTTATTATACCTATGAACTTAGATTAAAAATATAAAAAAAATGCACAATATCTTAATATAATAGTAAGTATAAATTGTAACTAATAAGAATTATACAAGTTATATGTTTATTTTATGATTTAGATTAAAAATACATAAGATCAAACAGATCGATAATAAAAAAATTTAATGTTTTATGTGTAATAATGTTTTTTTTTTATGATTTATATTAAACCTACTAAAATATATTTTGCTAAGTAAAGTTATCAGGGAAAGAGTTGATGAACGTTGCATGAACTATGTTTTGCTAAGTATAATCCATTGTCTTGTCTATTTGGACAGATTTGATTTAGAGGTTCACATGTGGATAGAGTTGATGAACTCTGTCCAAATGGACAGAGTTCATCAACTCTGTCCATCTGGAGAGAGTTCTTCAACTCTGTCCATCTGAGTGTTGATCAACTCTATCCAAATGGACAGAGTTCATCAACTCCATCCATTTTATTTAAATTATTAAATAGAATTTAAGTTAAAAATATTTCATTCTAATTAAAATAGATTATATCAAATTCATCAACTCCATCCATTTTATTTAAATTATTAAATATAATTTAAGTTAAAAATATTTCATTCTAATTAAAATAGATTATATCAAATTCTAAAAACATAGAATTTATAATTAAAATTAACAAAAAATTATCGATGGTCATGAATAAAATAGTCCTTTAGATTACAATTTAAAAAGCAATCAATTCGACTCATAGCGTTGGGTGATAAAAAACAAATCTGTTGATCAACTTTGTCCAAATGAACAGAGTTGATCAATTCTGTCTAAATGGACAGAGTTGATCAACTCTGTCCACATCTGGACAGAGTTCATCAACCCTGTCAATTTGGACAGAGTTCATCAACCCTGTCAATTTGGACAGAGTTCAACTCTGTCCTCCTATCTCCTTATTTTCAACCAGGTTTAAAGCATCCATTCATAATTTGGCAGATTACAATATAAATTGCATTTTTTAAACTTTAATAAAAAGGACAACATCATTAAGGGTAGGGATTTTTGAAATGGTTTAATCAATTTTTTATTAAAGTCTTATGAACTCTGTCCATCCAAATGGACAGAGTTGATTAATTCTGTCCAAATGTCGACAAATTTCATCAACTCTATCCAAATATGGACAGAGTTCATCAACTTTGTTAACATGGACAAAGTTCATAGACGACTACCTTCGACATATAGATATTAATTACAACAAAAATTATAAGATTTATACAATACCAATTAACATATGCAAACTTTAACTCTACAATACTACAATGACAAACGAATTCCATTGACTACAACAAGAGATAAATCACATATTCAACGTTTCAGATTATAAAAGCAATTTCATAAAAATTTACCTGACAACGGGGAGCACAGCAAGACCAGACCATGAACAAGCCCTCTAAGAAAAGACCACAAACACCACCACGAAGTGTCCTCCATGAACAGACCTCCATGCCGAACAGACCTCCACGCCGAATAGACTATCACGAAGTGACCAACACAAACAGACCTCAGGGCCGAAAGGAAACTAGACAGTGTTCGGCCTCCACGTCGAACAGACCATCATAGCCTCCATAGTGAACAGACCATCACGAAGTGACCTCCATGACCAAACCTCCATGCGGACATGAAACTAGTATGTACACGTCAGGAGGAACGGTGACATGGACGGGGATGACATGCAACAACAAACAAATCGGGTGACGGGAGAAACACGACAGGATGAAGACAAATGACTGTAGGTGAAAACAATGAAAATGGGGCCGGAGCTTGCCTTTTATGCGAAATAATTATTCGGACGAACAATTATGCGGCAGAATAATTGTTCGACCGAAAAAGTATTCGGCCGCATAATTGTTCGACCGAATAAGTATTGAAACGACCGTAAAAATGCCGACCGGCTATGCGTTCTGTCAAATTAAATGGTTCACCGTTAACGTTATTCGGTCGAATAAAGAATTCGTTATTCGACCGAATAAATTAATTATTCAGCTAAATAATGTCTGCTATGTTGTTTTGGACACCGGATTCTCATGGAAGTGTTACCCAACTTCGCGTTTTCACCCATAAACTACTTAGACAATATTTATCCTTGCAAATTGATTTCTTTTGAACCCTATTCATTCCCTCATGGTTTTGGTGTTGTTAATGGATTCCATGGGGTAACAAGGTGTATGCTTGCAAAAACAAAGAAAAGGATAAAAACAATCAAAGATGAAAATAATGAAGGTTGCCACTGAAAAATGATGGGAAAAGAATGATATTGTTTGATGTCTTACATATGCCCAAGGCTTCATTGGATCCCAAGTTGTTGGAAGATGATGAGCACACAAAATCATTGATTTTACAAGCTCATTTTCTCTCAGTTAAGCGATTGGACTTTTATGACTCTCAGTTGTTGGCCTGGAGTGCTTGTGTGCCAAATTGTTGGGCTTAGAGGGATTTCCCAACCATTTTGTTTAAAAGCAATACTAGTTTAAAAGTTTCTAGCCAGAAAGGATGCACTGTAAAATCAGTATTAACGATGGCATGGGATATTATCCTCTTGCCTCATATGATACTATCCTTCATATGATACTATCCACTAACCACCTAGTACATGATTTTTCTGTATAGCAAACAGAACTAGATGATTGTTATCCATGTATGGAGCAATGTCCTCATCATGAACTTAGCCTCCATGTTGTTTGTGTATGGCTTAAACGTGGTTGTGCTAGTTCTCTTCAGACTCAAGCTCCATTACGTTACATTATTTGAACATTTTAACGTGGTTGGTCCAGTGCATGGCCTCAACGTGGAAAACCACCAAAATATATATTAACCTGAGTTTACTTGAATAGAGCAACCCTCTACCAGATGAAAACATGATTGATGTCTTCCACCTCCATTTTGGCTTTAATAAAGGAAATCGCCAAGTTGAAATTGCACAGGTTCTTTGCTATTTCATGATTGGATGATGTGGTAACAAAGTGCAACTTTCTGTGGAATTTATTCAATCTTAAAAAAGGTACATTTTATCTTGTTAACAAGAACATCTTAAAATTTTAAAATCATTTTTTTACACTTCGAATTATATTTTAAAAATAAGAAAAAACTACATATTCCAAAATTAAGAGAACTTTCTTTGACATTTGCTTGGGTTTCTCGATAATTCATATAGGCACTAAAAACAATGGTTTTGATTTAATTTAAAGAATTTTTGTCTTCATTTGGTTGAGTACAAGTATCATCAGGGTTTTTCCTATGCTATATCTTTTTTGAATTATTTACTCAGTTTGATAATGGTTTCTTGACAATTCTAATGTATCTTGGTGATTTAGTACATTGAACCTCCCTGGTAAGCATGGAAATTTGAAAATATGTTGCTAGGTCCTTACGTCAATCAAGAAGTATGCATACAATTTAATAAATATTTCCACCTAGAAAATTTAGAAGTGAAATTACTCTTGTTCCAACTTTAATTCAATTACATAAAGAAACACCAAATGAAGACCCAGTATCAGTAGCACAGCCAAAGCTGGAAAACCACCACCTTGATCTAGCAACTTACGTTGCTTACATTGATGCCTACCTGTTGATTCTGTTGATTATAAAGTTTACTCTTCATTGATATTGGACCACCAGCAACATATATTACAATTAAAGCTCCAGTTCCATATAACCCAATTATTGCATGAAGACGTAGACTTGATTTTTTAAGTTTATAAGCTTTATTTATCATGGAATTTTTCAAAAAATCTTATTTGTTAAATTATTCACTCTAACAAATAGTGTTAATTTTTATATAAGAAATCTCTACCGAAGGTGACCATTATAATATATTTTACTTTACACCATGTTGAACCCATGAAAGCTCAGGCCCATATGAAAACCAAAATGTGAGGAGGTTGGCAGCATTCTCTTATCCTTTGAGTTTTATGCACATAAAACAAACCTGCGATCGGAGAAAGTTTTATGCACATAAAACAAATCTGCGATCGGAGAAAGGTGGAGACAGCACTCAATATTTTCCTCCTTCATTCTTCATGCAAACAAATAAAAGAGTGCAATATTTTTGTTTCATTCGCATTTAGTTTATGTCTCTTTAGTCGCATTTTAACGTATAGCAGATTTGTTTGGATGAGTTCATAAGATTTCAATTTTATTTGCATCTTACCTTCAAACATGCCAAATAACTCGCTGTGCAATTTAAGGTGATTAGGTGAATAGATTTTAGAACTACTTTGACACGGTTCTTTAGCCAACCAAAGCTAAGCCTTTACTCTATGGATCTAGGATAAAGGTAGGCAGGAACCTTATAGTAGCATAGTTTTATGTGTCAATGAGTAACCACTCACAATATAAAAGGGTAAAATTATCTATCGTGACATTGTATAGGTAACTAAGTTGCAGTACTAGAGAGTTTACTTAATTATTTGTGTTTAAATAATATGTTTATTTATGTTTAAATCCAACATTCCAGTGATCCATGTTAAAAAAGTACAAACCTCCTACTGCTGCTTGAAGACAATATGTTTCTTCCTTTCTACATCACCTATCAATAGATAGTCAACTTCCTTACTGCTTGAAGATAACATGTTTGTTCAGTTTGACACTCCTACTATTGCTTAAAGATAATATGTTTCTTTTGTTCAACACCACCTATCAATAGATAATCAACTTCCTTAAAGCAAGGACTTGCTACCTTTAGCAACTCCCCTTGTTTCATTTATTAAATTACAGTTCATTTTCATTTTTATGAAATATACTTTATAGCGCATACCAAAATCATATAACACTCTCCAAACAATAATTACCTCGAACACTTTTTTTTTGTTACCATATGATTTAATGCATAGAATAACCATTAATTTGTACACACAATTTTATAATATCATTAGATTCTTCAACATTGTTTTAATGCGTTGTCAATATCCATTAGAATAACCATTAATGCGTTGACGGGGTTTTTTAGCGAACCAAGGCTGAGCCTTTACTCTATGGCTCTAGCATAAAGGTAGGCAGGCACCTTATAGTAGCATAGTTTTATGTGTCAATCACTAACCACTCACAATATAAAAGGGTAAAATTATCTATGCTGACATTGTATAGGTAACTAAGTTGCAATACTAGAGAGTTTACTTAATTATTTGTGTTTAAATAATATGTTTATTTATGTTTAAATCCAACATTCCAATGATCCATGTTAAAAAAGTACAAACCTCCTACTCCTGCTTGAAGACAATATGTTTCTTCCTTTGGACACCACCTATTAATAGATAGTCATCTTCCTTAGTGCTTGAAGATAACATGTTTGTTCAGTTTGACACTCCTACTACTGCTTAAAGACAATATGTTTCTTTTGTTCGACACCACCTATCAATAGATAGTCAACTTCCTATTATTAATAAATAGTCAACTTCCTTAAAACAATGACTTGCTACCTTTAGCAGCTCCCCTTGTTTCATTTATTAAATTGCAGTTCATTTTCATTTTTATGAAACATACTTTATAGCGCATACCAAAATCATATAACACTCTCCAAACAATAATTACCTCGAACACTTTTTTTTTTTGTTACCATATGATTTAATGCATAGAATAACCATTAATTTGTACACACAATTTTATAATATCATTAGATTCTTCAAGATTGTTTTAATGCGTTGTCAATATCCATTAGTTTGTACACACAATTTTATAATATATTATTAGATCATTACATTCTTCAACATTGAGCGAGTTCTTAATCGAGCAATTATTTTTTATCATAATTTTGATTTTTAAATTCCAAGTCTAAAAATTATATAAAAAAAATCCCCAAAAAAATAAATATAAAAATACAATAACATCGGATGATGTCAATGTTATTGTTATTCAAAAAGAAACAACTAAATATAAAAATACAATAACATTGGATGATGTCCATGTCATTGTTATTCTAAATATGATAGCTCTCAAAATGTTATAGCCAATGAAAAGATATTTAAGTTTCATTGAATTGTCTTTAGTGTAAACTCCAACCTATCACCATTCCTCCATTCCTCCATTAGTTATTATCAAGGAATTAACTGATTTTGGGCCCTCACCCGATGCGGACGAGCGATAAATTCCTCTCCCTTGTGGTTCTTTGCGACTACGTTCCTATCCCTAAAAAATTGTAGAGTAATACTCGGAAGGGGCTGGGCCTGCCTAAGGCTCCAATGACGACGGGGCCTGCCTATAACTCTTAACAAGCTAACTCTATCAATTTGTTATGTCCTTTAATGTTGTCTTTTTTTTTTCGTTGGCGATGATGTACATAGTCATATTGAATCCAAATAGGTTGAGAGTTCAAGGTCATACTCATATATCATTTGTGACTTCTACTATAATATTATTAACTATGTAAGAACTTGTTCAATTGTATGGTTTTTAATTTTCATTGCATTTATAAAGATATATACACAATGAAATAAAGTTTATGAAGTAGACTAAATTGAGGTAAAGTCATTATTTATTGTGATTAGAGTTAAAAAATAAAGTTTATAGTTTGTAATTGAAATGTTAGTATTATCAATAGAGAAGAAAACTTCACCGGAGGTTTCCTCAGTGAACTTGATGCATAGCACAATTGTTCACAGGATATTAAATAATATCCATAATTTCACTAAATATTGTAAAATGTCTCCTAAAATTGTATTGTTGAACCCCCTCCCAATATACATTTCCAGTTAAGAAAACCCCTAGTTTCACCATACATTGTGGGTATCCATTTTTATTAACCCATTATTTATACTCACTTTATATCATATTATCATGTTATAACAAGCAGGATCCCTAATGCATCTTAGTATATGCAAACAAGATGCTAAATAAAATAATAGTATAATGCTAATAATGATCCCACTATGATTGCAGGGGCGACTAATCAATTTGTAGAGTTGGATAGTGGAATACCCAACAAAATAGCAATGGGGAGTAAAATACAGCCCAATGAAGAGATCAATGAATCAAAGAATGTAAAACACTGATAATCTAATCATCAATGCAACTCTTAGAAAAGATGAGAATTGCATATGTTTCACAACACAACCTACCAATCTAGCAATTTTATATCATGTAGATACAATTATATCCATAGAGAGCTCATGTTTTCTATCAGCTTAATAAATCAAATTCCATAAAAATGCAAAATTGAAACCCTTTTGCTGATGGACTTTCCTTCCTATCAAAACAAATATCATTGATGTTTGAACTCAAATGAACATAGAAAATTCCTCTTACTTTCCAATAACATCTTATGATCATGTGCATAACTTGGATTAGGTCATTCAAAAGGTGCAATGAACTTCCTCTAAATTTATTTTTACAATCAAGGGAATTAACGACATTTATTATTGTGATTAGAGTTAAAAAATAAAGTTTATAGTTTGTAATTGAAATGTTAGTATTATCAATAGAGAAGAAAACTTCACCAGAGGTTTCCTCAATGAACTTGATGCATAGCACAATTGTTCACAGGATATTAAATAATATCCATAATTTCACTAAATATTGTAAAATGTCTCCTAAAATTGTATTGTTGAACCCCCTCCCAATATACATTTCCAATTAAGAAAACCCCTAGTTTCACCATACATTGTGGGTATCCATTTTTATTAACCCATTATTTAGACTCACTTTATATCATATTATCATGTTATAACAAGCAGGATCCCTAATGCATCTTAGTATATGCAAACAAGATGCTAAATAAAATAATAGTATAATGCTAATAATGATCCCACTATGATTGCAGGGGCGACTAATCAATTTGTAGAGTTGGATAGTGGAATACCCAACAAAATAGCAATGGGGAGTAAAATACAGCCCAGTGAAGAGATCAATGAATCAAAGAATGTAAAACACTGATAATCTAATCATCAATGCAACTCTTAGAAAAGATGAGAATTGCATATGTTTCACAACACAACCTACCAATCTAGCAATTTTATATCATGTAGATACAATTATATCCATAGAGAGCTCATGTTTTCTATAAGCTTAATAAATCAAATTCCATAAAAATGCAAAATTGAAACCCTTTCGTGGATGGACTTTCCTTCCTATCAAAACAAACATCATTGATGTTTGAACTCAAATGAACATAGAAAAATTCCTCTTACTTTCCAATAACACCTTATGATCATGTGCATAACTTGGATTAGGTCATTCAAAAGGTGCAATGAACTTCCTCTAAATTTATTTTTACAATCAAGGGAATTAACGACATTTATTTACCTTTTCTTGGATCATATTTACTTTTTTTTTACTATCTAGAGGGAAAAATCTCCATTCTTAATTTTCAAGCATGCAATAGTTATAAACATAGACAAATGGTGAAACTTAAATGATACCATTTCATGGTAGAGATAACACATAGGGTATGTAAATAAGGATTTAGATTTTAACCTATGTTCATGTCAGTTCTAATACAATATTAAGACACATGCCTCAATCATATAAGAATTGAAATTACAATTATGAATGTCACAAATATAGTTCAATATGCCAATTATTCCTAACGGACAATGTGAAAATGTTAAAGAAAAATACAAAAAGTTTAAATAATTAATTAGTTAAGAAATAGTAATCTATTTTTTCTTGGTTCTCGTGAGCCAAGGAAGATTAATATCAATTTTCTTGGTTTTTAGTGGAGCAAGGTTTGATAGAATCTTAATACCCGCCTAAACCCCAACCTACAAAATTATTCTAAAAAGAGACTTTATAAGTTCAGTGATTTGGAGGTATAAATCTAACCCATGATTTGGAGGTTATTTTTTAGCATAAGTTAGAACTTATGTAAATCCATCCCATGATTTTGAGGTATGAATATAGTGTGTGATTTGGAGATTATTTTTAGCCAAAACTAGGACTAATATGAATCCAAAACATGATTTGGGGGTATGAATTGAGACCATGATTTTGAGGAATGAATCCATCCCCGATTTGGAGGTTATTCGTCGTCCCACCCAAATAAAATAACTCCCAATATTTGTATTACTATGTCAAATTAAAATTCCCCCCTTCAGCCCTTAATACGAGGAAATATATTTTTGAGGTTTTATGGAGTAGTCAAACCCCCAATATGATTGGACATGATATGATATTGCCTTGCTAGCGAACCCCCCATGGAAAACTTGTGTAGACTAAATTCTTGTCAAAGAATTCAAGACAAGCTTAGCTATAAAGACATGCCAATTTCAAGGGTATGTTTTAGAACATAGAAATAATGCAATAATTGTTAAGAGGGGTAGCTCATATCTTTTTGAGCGTATGATAATGGAATAAGTAGATGGGTTAGTACATGATTCTTGTGGAAGCCTCAATTATGTGGCCCATGAGGTAACAACTTATCTAAGAGTTTATCTTATAAATAGAAACTTAATCAAAGTTCAATTGATATTTGGATTGTCAAAGTTAGCTATAAAGATGTCCCAATTATGAGGGCATGTTTGCAATAATTTTTGAATCCATGTCTATGATCATGGAAGGGCTACTGCATGCTACTTGTGGAATCCCCAATTATATGGCATTTGAGGTAACAACTTTTTATGAAAGTTTGTCAAATTCAAAATCAACCAAAGTTTTCATTAATAATCGGGTTCTTAAATGGGCGTGGTGGATGTGTGGTGCATGTCAAATGTGCTATATAACTTTTCTAAGAGTTATATATAATTTTTCCAAAATTATCAAAGCTATGGTGGCCAATACTTACTATTCATTCAAGCCTAATAGCACCCACTTGAGAGAAGATTATGGAGTGTCATTGATAGAGCTCAATTAATTAATAGTGGAATGGTATAGGGTTTATGAAATTTAAAAAGAGGTAAGCAAAAAAGAATTTTAAATATTTAAATATTTTATTTTTTATTAAATTTATATTAATATCCATTTCCATATAATGTAAGACATGATATAGTTTTCACCCACATTACCTTTTATTTCTTAAATTTTTCCTCAAATAAAACTTTTTTCTAACCTTCTAAGTCTTCAAAACTATATCATCTTAATATAGAATAAAAGTGGGACTTCCTATACAAGAGATGCAACCTAAAGTCCGACAAAATCAAGTGGATGAGTATGGACATTGCCCGATCTTGGAAGGAGATGCTACACCCTAAACTCTTCATTACAATTCTTGGTTCCCTCTGCAACTCTCAATTTTTTTTGTTATCCTTACTTTTAAAATGTGTAATTTCATGTTTCTCCATAATCATTTTATAATTTGTAATATATGAGGACTTTTCTATATTTCACAAAACTCCAACTCTAATTTTTTTAGGGAATGAGTAGATGGCCTCATAGTTTAAGGCATGCTCTTTACACTTTTTTTTATTTTTTTGTTAATATGAATAACAGTCTTTACTATTGCAAAAAAAAAATAGAAACCATCATCATAAACTTTTTTTAAATATTAAATAATACGCAATTAAAAAAATTTATTATGTTTAACATTATCTAATTAAATAAAATGTTTTTTAATCCTTATATTAATTCTAACGCTTATCTTGTATTCAAGATAAAGAAATGAAGAACCATGAATACATATAAATTGAATTGATGGATAAAACTAAATATCAAACATCATGATTAAAAAACTATTTAAAAAACCATTACAATTTGATGGGTAAGAGTGCACAATCAAATTTAACAGAGCGCCATATCCCTATTGGCGACGACAATCTAAAATCTGATCACAATTGAGTGCATCTGCCTGAGATTCGAGCTGGCGAACAAAAGTAGTTCAGATCTGTACAAAGCAGAGTGTTTTTCTTGGAAGAGGGAATGATATTTGTTACTTCAATCCGAGCCAAGCCGCCAGCTGCGAAGGATTCACAATACCAGGTAGGTGAACATCACCAGCTTGGAGGAAATCCGTTTCCGTATGATAGAGTCTCGCTTTCTCTTTTCTGCTTTCATCTGAATCCTCATCCATTGAAGCAGTCTTAGGTTTTAATTTGCAGTCAGGGGTTTTGGTGCTGTTCGAATCCTGCGGCGGCCACGGTTTTCCCAGCAATGTCCCGCGACTGAGATACTCGTTGGACATAAAGCAGGCCAGCCGCCAATTCACCAACTTTTTTGGGTTCACAGACCGGCGGGGCAATAAACTGGGGCTTCTGTCGTAGGTTTTGCATGAAGTCTGGGGTTTGAATCCCGGCTGCCGGGGCGACAGGCCTCTGGATCCTCCAGCTCCTCGATAGGGTTGCGGTTGTTTGCGCAGAGAGGAGGATGCCGAGTTTGCAATTGTGCCGCTGCTCTCTTTGCGGTTGTTGTTCTCTGTTGTTTCTTTTTCCTGCCTCAATATCTTCGTTCTTCTGGCATCGTTGACGCGATTTCTCCACCTGAAACCCCATTGATGCTGCTGCTGCTTTTTATATTTATCCATAGACGCTTCCACGGCAAAATAGGGTTGGGATTGGGATTGTGGAGTGGCAGGGGGATTCGAACGGCCGACGTGAGGATGCGGCGAGAGTAAGATGTGTGGATCTGATCTGGAACTTCCAGTGTGCGTGACGCCATTGGTCATCATCGGTCGGAGGCCACNCAGGGAGATTCGAACGGCCGACGTGAGGATGCGGCGAGAGTAAGATGTGTGGATCTGATCTGGAACTTCCAGTGTGCGTGACGCCATTGGTCATCATCGGTCGGAGGCCACAGGATGAGGATGTGCATGCAGTTTTAAAGAAAGCTCCAACAAATACAGCAAACCAAAGCAATGAACACAAATACAGTAAAGCGAACCAATGTGATGTGATTGCACATGTGATGTGATGTGATTGCACATGATCGTATATAAGTGCTGAGCCATTCTAGGGCAATGTGTTTACACATGGTCAGATGTGAGTGCTGGGCCTTTTTGACAAGATGAGGTCAGATGTGAGTGCTGGGAATGCCTTTCTGATAAGATGAGGTCAAATGTAAGAGCTGGGCTGGCCATTCTAACTAAAGTGTCAGATATAAGCACCGAAGAAGACCTCCATGGAGGCTAGGTCTACAACCAACATGAAAAAGGGCTGGCTCTGTAGAACTTCCTGTGATGAGAAGAATGAAGAGATAGCACCGTTTGATTGAGATAGCAGAAGTAGTAATGATGATGATGATTTAGTGATGATCCAGCTTTGATGATGATCTATATCAAGTGATGATCTAGACTTGATGATGATCCAGATCAAGTGATTATATAGACTTGATGACGATCCAGTAGTGATGATCCATATCAAGTGATGATATAGACTTGATGACGATCCAGTAGTGATGATCCAGATCAAGTGATGATCTAGACTTGATGATGATCCAGTAGTGAAAATCCACATCAAGTGATGATATAGACTTGATGATGATCCAGTAGTGATGATTCAGATCGAGTGATGATCCAGATCCAGTGATGATGATCCAGATCCAGTGATGATCTAGATCGAGTGATGATGATCCAGATCCATATGAAGATGACTTGAAGATGAAGATGACTTCAAGATGAATATGACTTGAAGATGAAGATGACGAGAACTCAATGATGATCCAGATGATATAGAGAAGAAGACTTTTGTTGATAAATTGTGTCGAGAGAATACCTTCCTAGTTAAGGGGCAGTGTTGATCTATTTGTAACTTCAGAATGTATTCATCCATATATCTTATGTATTGTACCCTGATGTTTATTTTGGGATATGTCTGTAATGTATTTGACTCATGTCATTCCCCGATGTTTATTCTGGGAAGTTTCTATAATGTAAACAAGTCATGTCAAGTCATTGTGGGTAACTCTCGTATTTGTCAAGGGTTAAAGTCCCCACAGTTGTGGGGCCCTAGGGTTATTAGACTATCCTAGATAAGTCGACCTTGGGTGAGTTATTGTAAGTCGAGGCAATAGTCCCCACCATCTAAGTCAAGGTTAACCCTCCTTGTTGAGTAGAGGGCAAAGTCCCCACAAGTTGTGGGGCACTAGGGTTATTAGACACTCCTAGATATGTCGGCTCTAGTAAGTAATTGTTAAGTGAGGCCGACATGTTGGAATGGGTTTACACTCACTCATTGGGGCGCATGAGTGAGAGAGGATAAGCTCTCTCAAGTGAGAGAGAGAGATATATAAGTTGGGAAGATCATCTTTATGTTTTTGGGTTTTACTACTGCCATTGGTGCTCATTCTATCTCTGCGGAAATCGCGGGGTTTTCTCCTTTATGGTTTCCCTGAGGAAAATTATTTCTGTCTCTTGTCTCTTGTGTTTACTGTGCATGCTATTCTCTCAGTTAAAGATCCTAAGATCATAATGCTAGCTTAGAATGATAAAAATCTAATAGGAATAGGGTTCATAAATTCATGAGAATAATCCTAGATATATATATTATTATTTTTCATACATTGACAACAAATAGTGACCAACCTCGACATATGTAGGGTAGAAACCCAACATTAATATCAACTGAATAAGGCTTATTTATGCAAATAGTAAAACCAATATATGGACATTTAGGTTTGTAACCACAATAATTTATACAGTTAAATCAATATCCAAAGGGAATAATAATTCTGAATTGAAAACCCCTATTTAAAATGGAGTTACGAATTAACCAAAAATATGCTCTACATGTCATTATAATAGCTCAAAACCAAGCACTATCTTCATACCCAAGTTAGGTTTTTTATTACAAAACTTAAACTAAGAACCCAACTGAAACTGCGTCGAATGGCATTTTAAAACCCTAAATATATCATAACAAAAATTACCAATAACACAGAAGCCAAATGGCTTGAGAATCTAAAACCTTAGTTGTGAGTCTTTTACACAATGACTATCTAAATCAAGAACATGGTCACTCGATAACTGAGCATACAGACGAAACGATCATGAACACTATACAATGCCTCCATTAAAGTACAAATTGGGGAAATAACCACAAGTTAAAACCTAGAAACTTACCAATCAAACCAAGGATCGATTCCCATGGCAGCAACATCTGCAAACATATGGTTATTACACAACTGTTAGTGTATAGTTGAGCAGAGAAGTAATAAAACTATTGATAGAGACTAATAAAAAAATGCATAGATGATTTACTTATAGACTGAAGCATGTGATGCAGTAGAATGACAAATCTTAACACATCTGTATGGGTCGTGTGTATTGATTGTAAAAACCAGAAAACAAAAGTAATAGATCAGGAAAACTACAAGGCATATAGTTGTAAGCCTAACAGCTGAAGGTTCATTAAAAAACATATGATCATCTATACTCTCTTCTTCGTGAACAACTTTTGGACAGAGCAATTCCCAGCTCTTCGACTGAAGGAGTTTAGTTCCCAACAATCCCGTTGGAACGGATAAATATTAACTAAATTCAAAGCTAGTCCTTGTGCTTTCCAACTGTCATCCAATTCCGGATTTGAAAAGTTATATTTTCTAATTAAATCTTTTTTATTTAATCTTTGGGCTATAATTGGATTCGTTGAATTGGTTTTCATTTCCTTGATGAGTTGGCCATGAAGCTAAGTAAGTTTTACACTTTAAACTCACATATATTTCCCAAATGATTCATAATGAATTGCCAAGTGATTGAAGCTTAACCTTTTGCCTTTGTTTGAAACTCTACTTACTTTTAGGATTTAATTTCTCAAACTATTAGTTGGTGCAGCGTAACAACCTCTTAAAGTTTCCACAAACCAAAACAAAAACTAAAATAAAACAAATAAGTAAAAAAAATATTTAGATTTTAACGCATAAAGTTTATAACTTTAATATATTAAAAAAACACTAAAAAAAAATATTATTTCATTTATTGAATTGTAGTTCATTTTTATGAAACATACTTTATAGGCTATTCCAAAATCATATAACACTCACCAATAATTACATCCAACAATTATTTGTTTTTTTGGCTACCATATGATTTAATGCATAGTCAATACCCAAAAATATCATTAGATTCTTCAACATTGTTTTAATGCGTTGTCAATATCCATTAGTTTGTAGACACAATTTTATAATATATTATTATCTCATTACATTCTTCAACATTGAGTATTGAGCGATTTTATAATTGAGCAATTCATAATTTTGATTTTTAAATTCCAAGTTTAAAAAAATTCCTAGAAACAAGTAAATATAATAACATAATAACATTGGACGATGTCCATGTCATTACAAGGAAATATAAAAATACAATAATATTGGACATCTAATAATATTGGATGATGTCCATGTCATTGCTATTCAAAATATGATGGCTCTAAAAATGTTACAAGGCAATGAAAAAGATATCTAAGTTTCATTGAATTGTCTTAAATGGAAACTCCAACCTATCACCATTTATCCATTTCTCATTTGTTATTATCAAGGAATTAACATTATATAACTCTTAACAAGTTAACTCTATCACTTTGTTATGTCCTTTAATGCTGTTTTTTTGGTCGGCGATGATGTACATAGTCATATTGAATCACATTAAAAATAAATAGATGGGTTGAGAGTTTAAGGTCATACTCATAGATCATTTGTGACTTCTATTCTAATATCATCAACTATGTAAGAACTTGTTCAATTGTATCATTCTTAGTTTTTCATTATATTTATACAGATACATACACAATGAAATATCATCAACTATGTATGTTTTTTAATTTTTCATTGTATTTACATAGATACATATACGATGAAATAAAGCTAGGTAAAGCTATTATTTATTGTAATTAAAGTTAAAAATTGAAGTTTATAATTTATAATTAAAATGTTAATATTATCAATAGACAAGAAAATTTGTGTAGACTAAATGTCTATCAAAGAATTCAAAGACAAGCTTAGCTATAAAGACATGCCAATTTTAAGGGTATGTTTTAAAGCATAGAAATAATTGTTGAAAGAGATAGCTAATATCTTTTTGAGTGTATTATAATGGAATAAGTAGATGGGTTAGTACATGCTTCTTGTGGAAGCCACAATTATGTGGCCCTTGAAGTATTATCTAAGAGTTTATCTTACAAATAGAAATTTAATCAAAGTTCAATTGATATTTGGATTGTTAAAGTTTAGCTATAAAGATATCTCAATTATAAAGGTATGTTTGCAATAATTTTTGAGAGATATCTATGATCATGGAAAGGCTACTACATGGTATTTGTGGAAACCCCAATTATATGGCATTTGAAGTAACAACTTTCATGGGAGTTTGTCAAATTCATAGTAAACCAAAGTTTGTATAGATATTTGGGTTCTTAAATGGGTGTGATGAATGTATGGTCCATGTCAAATGTGCAATATAAATTTTCTAAGAATTATATACAAAATTTTGTGTCAAACCCTATGATAGACAATACTTACTATTCATTGAAACTTAATAGCACCCACTTGAAAGAAGATTATGGAGTGTCATTGATAGAGCTGAATTAATTAATAGTGAAATGGTATAATAGGATCTATGAAATTAAAAAAAAGCTAAGCAAAACAAATTTTTAAATATTTAAATAATTTTTTTGTTAAATTTATATTGATGTTTCGTTTCATAATCTTATTTTCAAAATCATTGCTTCAGCATTTATCTTTCTAGATCTTCAAAACTATATTGAAGTAAAAACACTAATCTTAAAGTTTTTGTTATTTTAATTATCTAGAAACCAATAAAAACCATTATCAAAAAAGAAATTTATACTGTTAAATAAAATGCAATTTTAAAAACTTATTATGTTGAAGACGATCGAATCAAATAAAATGCTTTTTAATCCTTATAGTAATTCTAATGCTTATCTTGTAGCCAAGATAGAGAAATGAACAACCATCGATACATTATAAATTGATTGAAAAAATTAAATATCAAACATCATGATTAAAAAACGATTAAAAAAAACATTACAAGTTGATGGGTAAGAGTGCCCAATCAAATTTTGTTCAAAAATCTGCCTGAGATTCGAGCTGGCGAACAAAAGTAGTTCAGATCTGTACAGAGCAGAGAGTGCTTTTCTGGCAAGGGAGAATGATATTTGTTACTTCAATCCGAGCCAAGCCGCCAGCTGAGAAGGATTCACAATACCAGGTAGGTGGACATCACCAGCTTGGAGGAAATCCGTTACCGTATGATAGACTCTCTCTTTCTCTTTTCTGTTTTCATCTGAATCCTCATCCAGAGAACCAGTCTTAGGTTTTGATTTGCCGTCAGGGGTTTTGGTGTTGTTCGAATCCTGCGGCGGCCACGGTTTTCCCAGCAATGTCCCGCGACTGAGATACTCGTTGGACATAAAGCAGGCCAGCCGCCAATTCACCAACTTTTTTGCGTTCACAGACTGGCGGGGCAACAAACTGGGGCTTCTGTCGTAGGTTTTGCATGAAGTCTGGGGTTTGAATCCCGGCTGCCGGGGCGACAGGCCTCTGGATTCTCCAGCTCCTCGATAGGGTTGCGGTTGTCGAGTTTGCAATTGTGCTCTCGTTGTGGTTCTTGTTCTGTGTTGTTTCTTTTTCCTCCCTCATCTTCGTTCTTCTGGCCACATCGTCGACGAGCTTTCTCGGCCTGAAACTCCATTCATGCTGCTGCTGCTGCTTTTTATATTTATCCATAGACGCTTCCACGGCAAAATAGGGATGGGATTGGGATTGTGGAGTGGCAGGGAGATTCGAACGGCCGACGTGAGGATGCGGCGAGAATAAGATGTGTGGATCTGATCTGGAACTTCCAGTGTGCGTGACGCCATTGATCATCATCGGTCGAAGGCCACAGGATGAGGATGTGCATGCAGTTTTAAAGAAAGCTCCAACAAATACAGCAAACCAAAACAATGAACACAACGAATAGCTGCTTCCTTCTTCTGAAGAGCTCTCGCAGGATGTATGGAATGAAATATAAACACAACGCAGTTGCTTCCCTCTTTAAATAAACACGATTTCTAACAAATATGATATTTTATTTTATTCATTAAAATTTAAAACAATTTTATATCAATTCGCATTCTTCACATAGCGCTTCGTAAATTAAACATTGAAATTCTTATAAAGTCAACTAATCTAGCCATGTTATCCATTAAAAAGAGTGACAAATAATTTTTTTGAAGTATCGAGCTAAGCCAGATGTTATAATATTATCCCGAGATGGAAAAGAAGTATAAAATGGACACGCTTGCCTGAATGTTAGTTGTGTCCAATGCTCTAAAAAGAGACAACCCGAATCTCGATCCATCGTACCAGACATGGAAATTGATAAAATAGTAATTTAAATGTTTTGATATTTTATTATTATTTTTCAAATCATTTTTTTCTTAAATCAGGTTGGAATATGAGTTTTCGATGCTAGGTACCCAAAAAACACCTACTTTTATATTAAATCATGTCGAAATGGTTGGCATTTGGAATTTTAAATATAAGTTTTTGATATTTAGGATACCGAAAAATATTTTATCTTAAATTAGGTTAGAATGGTTGGAATTCGAGATATAGGTTTTAGAAGGTATCTAAAAAAATGTTTTACTCAATATTACAGATTGTCTTTAAAAAAAATTAATATTTAACTAGCATACATAGATAGCTAAATATGATCAATGCACCTTTCATGTATCCCTATAAACACTTTTTTTTTCACTTTGAAACACAAGTACTGAAATCTAAAATAAAGTATCCTTAAATATTTTATTAATACAATTTATATAATTTTTTTAAATATATTGTTAAAAAATACATAAAATTATAAATATATTTTTTTAAACACAAGTATTGAAATCTCAAATAAAGTATCCTAAATAAAGTATCCTTATAAATATTTTAGTGATACAATTTATATAACTTTTTTTTAAATATATTTTTAGAAAACACAAAATTATAAATACTTTTTTCAATGTGAAACATAGGTAGTGAAATCTAAAACAAAGTATCCCTATAAATATTTTATTAATACAATTTATATAAACTTTTTAAAATATATTTTTAGAAAATACATTAATATAAATATTTTTTTAATACAATTTATATAATTTTTTTAAAATATATTTTTAGAAAACATATAAAATTAAAATTATGTTGATGATGATGAGTAACATCCACTAAGACCCAAAAAGCTTTCCAAGCTCATTATAGTTTTGGCAAGTTAGGAGGTTATAAACATTTGTATTGTATCAAATACTATGAAACTCTCGTCGCCGTCATCCTCACCCTCATCACCATCATCGTCGTCATCGTCATTGTCATCATCGTCATCATCATCATAGCCAACTTCGTCATCATCAACGTCGTCGTCATTATCATATGGCATCGTCGTCGTTGTCATCGTCATTATCATCATCGTCATTGTCATCATCATCATCACCAACTTCGTCGTCATCATCGTAACCATCGTTGTCGTCGCCACCGCCACTGCCATCGTCGTCATCGTCCTCCTCCTCGTTGCCGTAGTCACTGCCGCCGCCGTCGTCATCGTCGTCGTTGTCGTCGTCGTCGTCGTCATCATCATCATCATCTGCCGCCACCGTCGTCGTCGTCATCATCATCATCTCAATTAGAAAATATCTTTCTACCAAATCCCATAAATCCATCTTAAAAGATGATCAAATCTGTAGAGATCCAAACCCCTCTTCAATATTTACACTTTAAAAAAAGGTTTTACATATATGCCTTTTAAATTTCTAATTCTAAGTTAAGGAGACATAATACTTATATATTTATGAATGAAATTATTATTAACTTGAAAATCTTTATAATTATGTGCTATTAAGCATAACATAATTATTTAAAATAAAATAAAATATCAATATAAATAAAATCAATTTACAGAACATTAAAATCGTTAAAAAAATAATTAGAAAATTTTGAGAATTCCATTCAATATTACTAAGTATCGCTTTGAAAATTCCATTCAAGATTATTTACTATCACTTTAGTGGTGTAATAGTGATTGCACCGAAAAGGTGCATTTTACAACCCAGTAAGGGAGACATATGTAACTCCTTCTGTGCTCATTCTAGAGTTGACACGTATCCTTTATAAAAAAAGTATTATTAAAAATAACATGTCCACTTAAATTAAATTTAAATTCTTTAGAATTGCACATATATAAAGCAACATAAATCATATCAACTAAAACTATAAACATTGGATTACATATTTCCTCAACATTTCTACTAGAAAAAAAAATTTACACTTTAAAAATTTGATCCCTCTCAATGGTTCTACATCATCCAAACATAATGCATTAACTTAAAACCATTAAAAATGCTTCAACATTACATTGAAGAAACCGAACATAATGCATCAACGTAGAACCATTGAAAATGCTTCAGCATTGCATTGAGGAAACCAAATCAAATTTTGTTATAATTGCTTCTATGTTTTTTCATATTTCAACTCACGTATGGATGGTGTTAGAGTTCATATTTCAGAAAAAACAATTGAAGTATAGTTCCAATAGGGTAACTCTTTTCTCAACCTAAGTTTATGCAATGCATTAAAACTCTTGTTCTCACGCTTAAGTGTGTACGTTGCATTAAAACCCTTGTTCTCAACTTCTCACGTTTAAGTGTACAATGTACAATGCAATATCTTCACGATGGAAGCATATTCTTGCTCATGTATCTCATTATATGCGCGCTCTTTCTATAGAGTGAGAAGGTGTGAAATAACAGTGGGATGTGCATATAACGCGGTGTTTTAGAATAACTTTATTTATTGAATTTATTATTATTATTATGAACTTTGAAGAATGGAAACATGATTGAAGCTTGGGGTTTTATTATCATTGTGAAGAACATTATTAATATATGCTAAATATTCTTATGGGAAAATAGTATTTTTTTAAACATAATGTAAAGAGGGGCAATGCCATCAAATTAATAGAAGAACCCACAATCATGAAAAAGAAGAGTACTCCATTGTCATTTAATGCTCCTCAACATTGTTAATTCTCATCATATTATGAATTATAAGATTATATGGTTTAAAAAGAAAAAAAATAGAAAATGTTAAATTTTGTTATGAGGAATTTCATTTTAAGTAATTGAAAGGTTTTATAAGCTTAAAATAGGTGTGTTTGGTTTTTTCCCTATATTAGGATTAAATAACAGGTTTCTGTTTCCAATATAAAATTATTATTCTTAAGCTTAAAGATATTAAAATTTTATTTTATGAAAAAAAAATGTATTATTACACGAGTGTGATAAAACATGTATTTGACCATTCAACAACCTATAACAAAATTTTATAAGATACACATGTTGATGAAACACATACATTTGTAAAAATAGCTAAAAACTTTGAATATACACTAAAGAATAATGTGCTTAAAAAGAATCACCCAATCTCTAAAATAATCTATGTAGTAACACCATCTTATATAGGCATTGATTGCATGTCCACAAGTTAAACTTTGTGATCAAAGGAACAAGATAATTATTTTCTTAGGTGACAACAAACAAATGTTATTATGTGCCATTTACAATATTTCAAACTTCTTAGCTTATGTGTTAAGACCTAACCAGTGATTAGACCTTGAGATTGATCCCAAACTTGAGCTAGATAAGCATCAATACCTTTATAGAAATGCACTTCTCCATACATATTATCAATAACACATTTCACATAAAATTTGACACCAAAAAATACTCAATATAAAGTTGATTCTACAATAATGAGAAAGCTAATTATTATTTTACTTACCTACTACTTGTTCCTCTTCACTAATCCACTCCAATCCCATAATAATAATATGTCTTGTTCCTCTTCACTAATTCACTCCAATCCAATAATAATATTCACTAATCCACTCCAATCCCATAATAATAATATCTCTTAATCGTGACTTATACATCCTTATGCGTAAGATAGTAAGAACGCTAATGGCTGTTAGATTTCTTTCTAACGATTCCTTGAATTTCATTCTAATGAAAGCAAAAGGATATTCCTTAACTTTCCTCCTACATGTTACCCTCCACAAATACACTATACTTAGAGATAATATGTCTCGATCATGCCTTGTGCACCCTTTACATGTTATAAAAGAAAAACTCATCATTATAAAGAAGAAATATTACATACAATATGTAATCTTTTTATCACTTAATTAAATAAATTGTTACTAATATATTGGAAATAAATTAAATAAATTGTTGCTAATGTATTGGAAATAAATGGTTGCTAATTTGTGTATTTAGTTCTTATCTTTTAAGGTCTTAATTCCATATAGTTGTTGTAATCAACCATGCTTTACCCCTATGTTATGTATAATTTGGTTTTAATGAGAATGCTTACATATCTCTTTTCATAAAAATGGTTTGTATCGTTCCTAATTATAATGAATGGTAATATTATAAAGTTTTTTTAAATGAAAATGGATAATTATTTTTAGGTTTAATGTTTAATTAATGAGTATTTATTTATGTAAATATTTGATTTAATGACATCAACTTCTAAATTGTATATAAAAAATTATTAAGTTTCATTTATTTTTTAGTTTTAATAATTAGAACATATATCTCTTTGGTTTTGAACTTGAAATTAAGGTTCAAATTGTAAAATTCTCTTTACTTCATATTTATTAAAGTTCCACATGTTAGCTCTACCTTGAACATGGAATTAAACTTCTTTCTCATACTAGAAAGCATCTTTAAGCACAATCATACTAGTTGGTCAAAAAAACTTATCACAGAAAACTATTTACACTTGATCATAGTTAATAGATAATCAAACTTATATAAGATTAATTATTATTACTTATATTAAAGTGATAAGGCTGGTATTAGCATGTATACTCATGGTAAATTTTGTTTAGGGTATCTTTTTAAATATTTTCTTGTATACATACAAAGTATTTCAAAAAAAGTTATCATTGCTGAATCCTTAAATGTATTTAATTAAAATTAAATGAGATTAATTGGAAAAATAAAATTATTTAATTAATAAAAATTAAAATATTACTACCATAAATATAAAATATTTTTATATGTAAACTTTTTTGCATTTTCATTTCGATATCACTTTATGAGTAATATTTATTTAGCTAATAAATATTTTGTGTTAACATATTTCATTATGTAATTCTCATCTAAATTCACATACTAATATTATGGAAGTATAATGATTCATTTACACAAAATTAAAATCACTCTAAATGAAAATATAACTATGGAAATAAACAATTTTAACACATTAAGATTATATTCATTAGAGCTTGTTTGAGGCATTAAATGACCATTTTTGGGGTCAAAAGTATGCAAATAAAGTTACTAGCCTCTTGGTACTATTCTACACATTGAGATATTTCTAATGGGGCAAAGATCACTACAATCAAAGTTCATATGAATGTGTTATGCCTACTACAATGTGACCTAACCTATTCACCAACCTGAAACTAACATATCTTATTGACCAACATGAGGCTAAGTGGATGCTACATCAACACACAATATTTACACATGTGCAACTAGTCATTTATGGACTTTTAAGAAGATTCTACATGGTCCAAAACCCTAACCCTAATCAAAAGTTAAGGAATGAAAAAACCATAAAACCCTAACCTTAGACAACTATGAAGCAATGTTAAATACTTGACTTTTAGTAAAGGAAGGGTTTCCATTCTCATCATATTGTTTATTGTTCCATAATCGAGCAAAGCATCTAGGATTTGGATGTTGAAGCATGATAAATGAAATATTAGATCCCATAGTAGTCATCAAAGCTACACCGACCATGTCAATTCGATAGTGAGTCAACTTTCTTTGTAATTTCATTTCATATGTAAGAACAAAAGTGCAAGAGCATTAGACTGGGTTTTTTCGTATGTATGGTTTTCCAAGGGTATATATGATCTTCTTTGTGTGGATAGTGTGTTTTTATTATCTTCTTTCATTTCAATAATTGTTTAGTTGAATATTTTATGTGATAAGAAAGTAATATTAAATTTGAATGTAATGAAAAACACTACATGATAAAATATTTTAGAATATTGTAAGATATTATGTGACAAACTATTCCAATTAAATAGCCATGGTGATTTACATATCATTTGTGTGAATTTGTGGGATCCAAGAAGTGGCATAAAAAAAATATTAAAACCTTAGCCATCATATATATTTATAGTACAATCCATAAGATGAGTTAGAGGTGAGATTTAGATACATGGAAGAACAAGTCATGAACATGTCTCACAACATGGCCATCCTCATGGAAAATTTAAATAATGAGTTTGGACCTTTTAGGGAATTTGATTATTCTAACTCAGAAGCTAGATTGGATGAGAAATATAGAGATAACACATACTTTTGTCCCTAGAAACTTTTCGGTACATTTTTGGAAAAGTAGTTTTGGTATGAACGGGGCTACAATGAATTGGCCCACCAAATTGGCCAGCTCTGAAAAAAGAGACTTAGATAAGAGGAAAAACAGTGTATTGGTGATGTCAATATGTAGAGTTAGTTAGGCAGTTATATTTTTGTGCCCACTTACATTAGTAACTTTGGGTAGTGGGAACGACGGTTAAAGGCTATCAAAATACTATAAATATGTAACGGGTTGGGATTTTTTGGGTACAATTTCTAATTACTCTTTAGTTCAAGCTTAGCAATAAAGTGGAGTATACTTTTTCTATTTATGCCAAAGTTATCAGCTGGGAAGAGTTGAGATGAGAATGTGTTATCTCCTCAAATAAAATAGTCAAGTTTGTTCATTTTAGGTGATAGGAAGTCATTGAAAAATAATTTTCTAAATTTATTTTGGCTCATTTTTTAGAGCTTTAGGTATGTAATAAAGTTTGAAAAACATTGGATTTGGTTTTTTCTTCAAAAAGATCAAAAATTAGGTTTCAGTGGCTTAGGTGGACATTTCAACTGTTCATTAGCCACCAAAATCCTATCTTTTGGCAGCTTAAATGTAAAATTCGGGGCTATCTTAGCCACTAAAATCACAGGTTTTTCAAACGATAAAATGCCTTGGGAAAACTAACTTTTCTCAGCCACGGAGAGGTCGTTTTACATGCTCAACTAGTCGATTGACAACTAGAAATACTTATATTTCCAATGGTACTTTCATATATTCATTTAGATATTGCAAAGGTAGTCAAAAGTCTCCCGCAAGATGAGGCATCGTTTTCAGGAGTGTGGCATTTTTACTATGCTAAGTCAACATTTTCAATTGATGATCCTAGGCGACTGGAAGATCATTTTGAGAAATGGTCAGAGGATTTTTTGTTTGGAATGTCAAAGAATAATAACCTCTATCATTTTTTCTACAGGTGTCACATATTGGAAGAATCAAATCCATCTCTGAGCCCTAAATTTCAGATCTCAAAATTCCCCTCTTTGACACATGTATTTGAAATACAGATGTTGGGAAAATGGAAACGAATCTAAAATAAATTAGATAGGTTTTTGATAATAAAAAAACCAAAAAAAAAACCTCTCTCATTTTTCCTACAGGTTCCATGGATTGGGAGAATCGAATCCATCTCGGATCCCTAAATTTCAGATCTCAGAATTCCCCCATTTGAAACATGTTTTTGAAATACTGATGTGGGGCAAATGAAAATGAGTATCAAATAAATGAGATAGGTTTCTCATCATACTAAAACAGATAACAATAACCTCTCTCTGTTTTCCAAAATCTGTTTTTATATCAGAGATATAAGTCAATATCTGAGCAGCAGATTTCCAGAAATGTTTGTATTTTCCAGCCACCTCACAAATTCGGGTTTGAGATAGGAAAAGAGGTTATTAGATCCATCTTTTGAGGATCTTGAAACTGATTTGTAAAGCTTATTTAAGCTCATTTAATAATCATTGTAATAGGTTCAACTTTTGGAGACTTTTTCATACTTTGTAAGCTCAAGCTTCTCATTTTGAGATCAGTAATACAAGCTTCTATTGTTCAGATCTGCATATTCTTGTCTATTCTATTACTTGCACTTGAATGTCAAATTCATGATTATGTTTGTCTGATGTTTGATAACTTTCAACTTGTTAATGCATCCATAGACTAGAATTTGCAAGTATTTTACTTGGTTTATTTGGCAATTCATATATACTTTGCGTGTATGTTTCTGCTAGTAAATTAAGTGTTCTTCGTACATTCATTTATCTACAACTCTCTGAACAGTGATAGTTAAAAGCCTTGTTAATCTGGTTATGTTTATGCATGTCTTGAGTGAGTGAGGTTTGATTGATTCATCTGAATTGATCCATTTGAGTGAAATATTAAGATAAAATTAAGTTACGAGGCATCTTCGACTTACAGCCTAGAAGAGTTTCCTGGAGAGATAACAAATTGGCACCATTGCTGGGGAGAGGAGATTGAAGCTCAGCTTCCTTGGGAGATGACATACATCCATCTTTGTTGATAGACAAAGTCTGGACACTATTTTGGTTGTAATCATCTATCTGGTGACTCCATGAAGGACAAATTCAGTGGCGATTCCATTGTTCAGAAATACGTTGGCGACTTCACTGGTATGAAATGAAC
Source organism: Pseudotsuga menziesii (assembly GCA_001517045.1). Classification (NCBI taxonomy): domain Eukaryota; kingdom Viridiplantae; phylum Streptophyta; class Pinopsida; order Pinales; family Pinaceae; genus Pseudotsuga; species Pseudotsuga menziesii. The sequence continues at coordinate 221,594 of LPNX010970585.1, forward strand.
CAGATCTTAGCAAATAAGTATGCTTTCTGTGATTTTTCAAAGATTGTTGGTTTGATTAATCTAGTGCCTAGTAGAGATGAATTGGAACGTAGTATTCCCAGATTTCGAGGAGAATATTGGGAAGTACCGGCTGAACATTTGCTGGATTTTCATGATTGCATTCATCGGTTGCAAATTGTGGATGAAGATGTTCGGATTAAACTATTTGGCTATTCATTAGAGGTGATTGCTCGTGATTGGCACTAGTCTCTTCCTATTGCCAGTTTGAGCTCTTTGGCAAATTTTCATGCTCCCTTTCATTTGTTTTGCAAAGGAATATTTTCAGCTGATCTTTTATATCCCAAATGTTGTCATGAATTCAATTTATTGAATAAAGAACTAAAAATTCATGACGAGTATGCTGCTGTAGGGGAAACCTCTTATTGTGACCAAGAATAATGAATTTCAGGATGATAACCATATTATAGATGCTTTTGGCATTGTATCAAATGCATCCACCGACTTAGGTTGTCATGAAGATGAGATGGTCCCCTTTGTAAACCTAAAAGATACGGAGCAGAAAGGTTCAGATCAACAATTGAGTTTGCATTTTCCACTGACAGAGGTTGACCAGTCCACATTCATCATTAACATCAGTGAAGGAAAAGAAAAACAACATAAAGAGGTATTTTCTGTTGGCTTTTATGATCCTATTGCAAACTATTTGGAGTCCATGAACAACATAACTGTTAACATATTTATGTTAGATGAAAGATGTCTCATTAGAGGAAATTTCAACTCAAAATGGGCCTCCTAAAATGAACTAATAAAAAAATAGTTAAAATAATAAAATAATATTTATTAATTTTGGAGGAAAAAAAGAAAAAAACTACTTTTTTGTTTGTATTTTTGACATATCTCCTTGTGTTTTTACTCAAATTTCGATCGGGAGAGCTCGTTGGATGCGGAATTAAAGTCCGCATCCAATGAGTACCCACTCGGCATACTTTTGATGGACCCCGATACCCCAAAAATAAGAAATACCTGAAAAAACAAAATGATGATGTCATCATTCCATTTTTTCAGGTATTTCTTGTTTTTTGGGTAGCGGGGTCCATCAAAAGTATGCTGAGTGGGTACTCATTGGATGCGGAATTTAATTCCACATCCAACGAGCTCTCCCGATCGAAATTTGAGTAAAACATAGGGAGATATGTCAAAAATACAAACAAAAAATGTAGCTTTTTTTATGATACCTATCCCCAAATTTATATTAAAAAAGTGTTTAAGAACTATATGGTATTTCAAATTTAAAGCAATTTCATTAGCTAATACATGATGACATGGAATTCGAATAAAAGTTAAAAGGCCCATTTTGAGTTGAAATTTCCTCTAATGTTTATCATCTGTTCAAACCACTTTTTTGTTGGATATACATTCCTTGATTTTTGGGTTCAAGATCAAGGATAAGTTCAACAGATCAGTTTCTGACATGGCTCCATTGGAAGCATGATGTCACTTGATAAGAATCCTCTACTGATTAGAATTAAGAGTAGGAAAGAGAATAAGATATTTATATGAGCAAGCAGATTTTTCCATTTATTTGTTGTTGAATAAGCAAGATAGACCTTTAGGCATGCTACAGGTTTGTAGGGGATCAGTTGTAAAGGAAGCTCTTGAAAGGTGTTCAGAAGAAGATTGTACTCCTGACTCCATGCCCAATGGAACACTAGACTAGGTTTTCTATTTTGTTGTTCAGGAAAGGAATCAGATTTCTGGTTCTTAGAACCTCACAGGGAGGATTCCATCCCCGAGTAGGAACCATATGTTATCTCCTCAAATAAAATAGTCAAGTTTGTTTCTTTTAGGTGATAGGAAGTCATTGAAAAATAAATTTTTAAATTTATTTTGGCTCAATTTTTAGAGCTTTAGGTATGTAATAAAGTTTGGAAAACATTGGATTTTGTTTTTTCTTCAAAAAGGTCAAAACTCAGGTTTTGGTGGCTTAGGAAGACATTTCAATTGTTCATTAGCCACCGAAAGCCTAGCTTTTGGCAGCTTAAATGTAAAATTTGGGGCTATCTTAGCCACCAGAATTACAAGTTTCTAAAACGATAAACTGCCTTGCGAAAAATAACTTTTATCAGCCAGAAAAAGGCCATTTTACACGCTCAAATAGTCGATTTATAACTAGAAATCCTCATATTTCCAATGGTACTTTCATATCTACATTTATATCTCGGTAAGGTAGTCAAAATACCCCCACAAGATGAGGAGGATTTTTCAGGAATGTGGCATTTTTACTATGCTGAGTCATCATTTTCAAATGATGATCTTGGGCTACTCAAGGATCATTTTCAGAAATGGTCAGAGGAGTTTGTGCCTGGAATGTAAAAGAACAGTAACCTCTATCAGTTTTCCTACAGCTATCACATATTGGGACAATTGAATCCATCTCTGATCCCTAAATTTGAGATCTCAGAATTGCCCTGTTTGACACATGTTTTTGAAATACATACATCAGGAAAATGAAAATGAATCTCAAATAAATGAGAGATTTTTTTTTCTCATAACAAACCAAAACTAAATAACCTCTCTCATATTTCCTACAGGTGCCACAGATTGGGATAATCAAATCCATCTCCTATCCCCAAATTTTAGATCTCAAAATTCCCCTGGTTGACACATGTTTTTGAAACACAGATGTCGAAAAAATGAAAACGAATCTCAAATAAATGAGAGAATTTTTTGCTCATTCCAATCCAAAGAACAATGACCTCTCTCATTTTTCCAAAATCATTTTTTATTTGAGAGATATAGGTCAATATCTGAGCACGATATTTCAAGAAATTTCTGCATTTTCCAGCGACCTCACAAATTCGGATTTGAGATAGGAAAAGACGTTATCATATCCATCTTTTGAGGATCTTGCAACTAATTTGTAAATCTTATTTACAATCATTGAAGAATAATTGTAAGAGGTTCAACTTTTGGAGACTTTTTCATACTTTGTAAGCTCAAGCTTCTCATTTTGAGATCAGTAATACAAGCTTCTTTTGCCATTACTTGTTCAGATCTTCATCTTCATCTTCTTGTCTATTCTATTGCTTGCACCTAAATGTCAAATTCATGATTTTGTTTGTCTGATGTTTGATAACTATCAACTTTTCAATGCATCCATAAACTAGAATTTGCAAGTATTTTACTTGGTTTATCTGGCCATTCATATGTACTTTGTTTGTATGTTTCTGCCAGTAAATTAAGTGTTCTTCGTACATTCATTTATCTACAACTCTCTGAACAGTGATAGTTAAAATAATTGTTAATATCGTTATGTTTATGAATGTCTTGAGTCAGTGAGGTTTGATTGAGTCATCTGACTTGCTCCATTTGAGTGAAATATTAAGATAAAATTAAGTTACCAGACATCTTTGAGTTACAGCCTAGAAGAGTTTCCTTAAGAGCTAACATAATGAAATGCAAAATTATTAATTCCAAAAGATCTCCAAGTTATATTGAACTTCATAGTGAAATAAGAATGAAGGATATTGATTTTACAGTGAAAAATTCATAAACATCCACAATGAAATTAATCATACAAGAGAGATAAATTTTGCATAAATTACTAGATACAATAATCATTAATCAATAAACAATAAATCCATGATACAAAAGAGGAAATTAAAATCCTCTAGGAGTGATTTGAATTTATATCTTCATACTAACTCCAAACATGACTAATCTAGAAAAAATCACCTCTAAAAACTCACTAGTGCAACTCCAGACAACAAAAATAATGAAAAACCACTTAACTAACCATGGAAGGTGAGGAAAGGTGCCTATCTCCAAAAATAATGCCAAGGAGGTGCTTGGATAAATGAGAGTGAACTGAATGTGGCCCATCAGAGCATGACACAACATTTACTAGGGTGAACAGATGGTGGAAATCCCATAACTCAGTGTGGGATCCTAAAATATAGGGATTGGAATCTGGAGCTCCTAGTTGATGAATGAGGGTGCAACAAGTTTCTAATGGGCCCCAGATAATATCTTCATACACTAATGAAAGTGATAATGACATCCTAATCTAGGAAAGTGATAAATAAACTAAGGTGGTGGACAAGAAAGGATTAATAATCCTAACACCCCCCCTTAATCTAAAATTGGACATCCTCGACCCTGGAAACTGAGACCAAAGGGAAGCCATACAACAATAACTGAAAAATAAATTGCTCAATAAAAAGAGGAAATGCAGAAAGCTTTAAGAGAACCCCCCCCTGAAAATTAATAGTAGGGAACTAGATCAATGTTTCACAAGAGACATTTTTTTCCTGAGTAAACAACTTTGCAAAAAAATTACGTAGTTTTCACCTCTAAAGAGAAGTAATGCAATGTAATTTTGCTTATGTGCACTAGTTACCAGATATAGTGCATTTGAACCTCTCTACCTTCTTCCAATATGATGCCAAATAGGAAAATAAATTGTTGCTACGTTTGCATCCATACTTGCACCTTTTGAACCTATTTGACTATATGGAAGGGTTCAACTTGACATGCCATGCCCTGGGGGATTTCTTGATCCCATACAATGGTTTCCTAAATTTTCATACCAAGGAAGAATCATCAATGTACCCATTTGGTTTCTCCATGTATATATCTTCTTCCAATTTATCATGTAGAAAGGCACTTTTGTCTCTTCTCTCTGGAGGAAGAGAGACACGATCAAGTGTATCATTGTTCTGTAGTTATTCATATTCCTCATATAAGGTTTCCTGCCATTTTGGATTATATCAAGCCTCTTTATAGTACTTTGGATCAAACACCACCATCATGTAGCATGTCATTGGGAGAATATAACATCTTTCTGGTGGAAGTGAATCTATATGACATAGTGCAAGGTTCTCATATTTAAACTGAGATCTGGTTTTCCTTATATTAGATGGATCTCCAGCCATGTCCCCAAGATCTTCAATGACTTTATGAGCCCATTTAAGATTAGGATTGGGAGAAGAAACTGGATCTAGATCCGTTCGATGTTCTTGAACTTCATTCTCAATATCAATATCTGAGTCAAATTGGTCCCAATATTTGAATTTTGGCTCTGAATCATCAAAGTAAACATTATCATATGAAAATAGTTTAGGTAGAATAGATTTACCTTCCCTTTTAAGTGGATGTAGATCTTTCAATGAATATGACTATGCAAAAAGTGTGAGAACTCATATCCATGGAGGCATGGTTTGTAGCACTTTTAGATATCCGCTTCCCAATAGATATATATGAGATGTCAACTGTGTCAAGTCCAAAACCAACTCTCTTTGGTGAACCAATGTGTGTCATCTAGTAAACAAATAACAAGTTTTCTTCGAAAGAAGGTACATACAAAACATTTTTTAACATTCTATGTTTTGATTGTATTATACCCTTCCCTTCAGCTTGGATATGACTATAATATCCCATTTGAATACTTGGGCTATTAGTGAGATTTAATGAAGAAAATGACTCTATGGAGGAAACCATGTGATTGGAGGCTCCAGAATCAATGAGGAAAGCATGAGATTTTAAAATCCAGCCTTTAGTGCATGGAATCCCTCATGATCATCAACCTTGATTCCATGATCAGTATTCCTTGCACCTTCTTGGAGGGAAATGTGGTGTTTTTCAATAAGTCTTTCCATTTGATTTGTAGTATTCACCATATACGTAATCTGTGGATGGTTTCCTTTATTGAAATAGGAAACATGGTCTTTTCAAATCTCTTCTGATTATCCTTCTTGGAGCCCGAGGATCCATCTGATGGATCAATCTCCTTCTTTGGTTTGAATTCAGAATTTATTTTATCCTTCCCTTTTGCTTGTGCAATCTTAGTCTTCCCAACCAAAAGATCTTGATTCTTGGAGGTTTTTAGGGATCCCATTTGGATCAACTTATGTTGTTCTTGGATCAAGGAATTAGTGAATGCATCAAGTGATAGCAGTCACTAGTTTGGGGTTGTAAATCTCCCAGAGTGCAAGGTGGACACAAAAACTGAAAATTCAGGGCCAAGATTTCTCAGACTGGATAGAACCAGTTGCTCATCGTTATTTTCAATTCAACATTATTTGCACTGCATGACCAAAGACTTCAATTTGGTGAAAAAATGTTGGATTTTTTAGAAATTGTTGGGTTGAAGAGAAATCAATTCATTCTCCAAAATGTGGTCTCTCATCTCATCCTTCTTTCCAAACAATGATTTTATCTTCAATCATACTTCCCTTGGGATTTTTAATCCATCAAGGTGGAAGACAAACTCCTTGGAGATATGAATACACATGAAATCAAAGGCTTCATCCAATTTGTCCATGTACTTCAATTTATCTAAAGCTTGTTGGGGTTCAACCTCCTTGACCATTATGACACTATACAAACCCTTGATGCACAAGACTATCTACATATCTCCCCTCAAATCAACTTAATTAAATGTTGTGAGGATCCTCGATATCAAGGAAGATGATATATCCATTTTGCATCTTGTAGGAGCAGTGCAATTCTTTTGAATTCTTCACAAAACCTGCATAAAACTCTCAATTCGAAGGTAAACCAACTCTGTAAATATCTGATAATATGTAAAATTATTGATCCCATAATATATTTAGGATACATTGAACCTCATAGTGAAAGAAGAATTAATGATATTGATTTTGCAATGAAAAAATCATAAACATGCACAATGAAATTAATCATACAAGAGAGATAAATTTTTCAGCAACTAATTGATACAATACTCATTAATAAGTGTACAATACATGCATGATAAAAAATAGGAAATTCAAATCCTCTAGGAGTGATTCGAATTCATATCTTCAAATTGGCTCCAGACATGACTAACGTAGGAAAAATCACCACTAAAGACTCACTAGTGCAACTCCAAACAACTGAAACAATGAATAGTTAGTTAACTAACCATGGTAGGGGATAAAATGCACCTATATCCTCAAATCATGCAAATGAGGAACTTGGATAACTAAGAGTGAATTGAATGTAGCCCATCAAATCATTACCCAACACTGACTAGGGTTAACTAATGGCGAGACTCCCATAACTTAGTGTGCGCTCCTAAAATCTAGGGATTGGTCTCTAGAGCTCTTAGATTGATGCATGAGGGAGAATCAAGAGACTAATGGGCCTCATATAATATATCCATACACTAATTAAAGTCATATTGACATCCTAATCTAGGAAATTGATAAATAAACTAAGGTGGTGGACAAGGGAGGATTAATAATCTGAACATGAGTTGCATGGAGTAGGATAAGATATGCAGGTTCTGTGAACATATACATTGAAATAGAGGATGAAGAGAAGTTTATAGGTTGTGAGCACAGAATTGAAACATTATTCATTAATAAGAATAATGCTTATGTGGTTTTCTCCAATCTTGGGTATCCACTTAAAAATCATGGTGTCCAATGTGGTTGTGTTGTTTAATGTTTAGTTTGTTGTGTTGTTTTGTTAATAATGCATAATGAAAAGTAATTATGTTTAATGAAGAAATTTATGAATGGTATAATTTTGGATTTTATGTCGTAGTTGTTTAAATTTGTTATGTCAAAGCCTATGAACTATCAAAGATCTGTTTGTCTCCAAGTTCCATATAATTAGTATGTTGAATGTTAAGAATGTCAGAACATTCCCATTCACTTCTATATAAACCTAATTCCTATAGTTCCCATAGGTACATCGGGTGAGGCCTCATCTTCTCCATAGGTGTTGCCGAAAGGGTCAATCCATTTTGGGTCAGTCTCTTGGGTTTTGTTGGTATGTGTTGTTTAGGTGAACCTGGGTTGAAGTAGAATTGTGCCAAAAAATGGTTCCATTATTGGGACTGGGATCTATATCGAAGGGGAATGTGGCATCCATGGAATCCTGATATAGAGTCTTGGGCTGATCGTAAGAAGAGGGAATTTTCTCAAGAATAAAATAGAGATCCATGACTAAACTAGGAATCTTGGCTAGGTAAGTGCGTTTACTCAAATATCCATGATGTGTTCTTTGGTTAATTTCTTACTTTATTGATGAATGGTTATCAAGGTTGAATCTCCAAAAGAAGTGTTTCCAATGGGGGGGCCTTGGGTTTGGACATCTGAGTTAATCTAACGACTAAAAAGAATGAATAATAATATTTCTCATGTTTTTCAGTTTTTGTTGGATAGTATACTAGATGGGTACATTACTGAATTTGTTCTTGACATTACAAAGTCTCATAGTGCAGCAGAAAGAGAATTATTCAAAGGACAGCGAGGTAAGCAATTTAAATAACTAAACATGTGGATTAAAATTATTCTTTATGAAAAAGGGATCTTGAGCATGAACTCTAAAAAGTAAAGTAATTGTGTGCAGTGATACTAGGTGTCGACTAGAGGATGGTCTGGGATAATGTATGGAATGAGCTAATATGTTAAGAGGAGAAGAGAGAGAGAGAGAGAGAGAGAGAGATAGAGAGAGAGAGATGAAGAGTGTGGGTTTTTGTGAAGTGGGAAAATATTTTGGTTGAACAAGAGGAGGACTATGAAAAGGAGAGAGATTTGTATTATGACAGAGAGAGGGAACTATGAACCAATGCCACAAATAAACAAAGACTTGTATGATCGAGAGGAAGATGAAGAGGAGGAATACTAGCTCAATTTAGAAGAAGAAGAATAAGAAGAAGAAGCACTTGAATATCCATCTCAAAATAGAGGCTATAATATACCTGAAACCTTGCATACATCTGTGGAAATTGAGGTAAGATCTAATAGCTCAACAAATAAAAATACTAGTAGTAGTAAGAACACTGCTTTGAATAGTCATAAAATCCAAGTGTCGGTCCTTTGATATAGTATCATTCAATACCCCAAAGATGTAGAATTGTTGGTGATGCAATAAAATTACCTATTTTCCATAGGAATAGATTGAAAGATATGGAAAATAATTATTTCCTATGTGAATATTTATGGGATGAAAAGAAATTCCAATATGATGATGTGAAAAGAATGCAACTAAACATGACCTTTCTATGTTTTACACTAGATTAGTTTATGAAAGTTTCTAATGTGCCATTTGGAACACCACAGAAGACACTCACATACATTAAAGTTCTCCTAAAAGATGATTTTAGAAACCTTAAGTATGAATCATACTATATCACATGAAGGAGATAAAGAAACCACCAACAAAATAGATATGGGACTTCGAGCATAGGTTCAAAACATTGATGGCTCAATTGAGTTTCCAAATGTCTGATTTTCATCCTAAGGAGTGGTTCATAACTACCTTGTTACTACATATCCGAGTACCATTGATGCAACAAAATATTATGTCACAAGAAGAGTATTTGGAATTTTTTATGAAGTTAGAAGCATCTTGAGTCAAAGAAACTAGTGTAGGAATGGTTCATATGCAGTCATGTCTCTCCAATTTGTCATTCTGGATTCAAGATATTACAAAGGGAAATGAAATAAGGGAAAAAATTTGGTGTACCAAGTGAAAAATAGAGGTTCACCATAAAGACCAGTTCCTAGCATGCCAGGAATATCTAGCATTGGGATCCCCTAATTCATTGAATTCCTCAACTACGCCCTGGTGCAGAATATGTCAAAATAGAGGACATTGACCTAAAGAGTTCTATTTCCTTCAGAAACTTGTAAGTAATCCATATAAATTATTTTGTAAATTCTCTTGATCAGTGGGGCATGATGAGAAATATTGTCAAGTATATCAATTTCTCATAGAATGTACAACAAATTCTTATCTTATGAAAGGATAGGAGAAACTTGAAAGAAACAATGCACAATTTAATCAGTCGAGAGGTGCATTCCATGCATGTGAATGAGGAGGATTTGGTTGATGTATATGCAATGTAATCTATTATAATTATGCTCATTCAGGAAATTTCACAAGGGACTTTTAGAATCCCACTTCGACATGATCATATTCCAAGGAACTAGATCATACCATTGAATATTGTCCCTAATTGCTAGCGGATTAGTGGCAAGCAAAAGCTAATCAGAATCAGAATCAGATTATTCATAAGATTTCAGCATAAACAAGAAAAAAATCATTTTGTTGCAATGGTGACCGAAGGAGGACATATGAGAGGAGAAGATAAAAAAGGTTATAGAAATATGCAAGACTAAATGGTTAGACCATTTGTACAACAACCACCATAATTTGATGTCCAAAGGGAAAAATGAATTTTCTTTTAAGAAAGTCATGAGTTTATTAAAAAAAGGGGAGCTTCGACACTGCTCCACCACTAGTATTTGATGAAGGCCATGTTTATGACATGCCACCTCACTTCTACTGGTCGACCCCAAAGATATCTCAAGGAAAGGTAAGTGCACTCAAAAACATTTTGAAGAGTTTTTTGGCCTTAATTAAACATGGAGATGCTTCGCATGGATCGTATAGTTTACTGGATTATTTATAAGAATAACTTAGGAAATAAAAAGTTGTGAACCATGTTCAGAAGAGAATAATGACTGGAAGAGAACTAAGACTTAATGTACAAATTAGAGATTACGATATGGAATTTGTTATATTATATTTGGGGTTTGATGTCAATGTTATTAATAAGAAAACCTAGGAGAACGTGGGAAATCCTAAATTAGTGTGGTCACCTATTCAATTGAGATTGGAAAATCAGTAGAAAGTGACACCATTCAGGAGAATGGTGGGCATCCCTATCGAGATGGAGGGACTACATACTTTCACATATTTTGAAGTCATATATATTGTTGATGATATGAATCCATATCCATCGCTACTGGAAAAACCAAACTATTATTAATTTCAAGAAGAGAATGGTAATATTCAAAAATGAAGAAATTAGAGTTTTCGTACCTATGGAATTGTTGGGGAGACCATGATATATCGAACCTGTAAAAGAGGAGTATATAATGCTAGTGATTTAGAAAATATTTACAATGCTTCTTCAAGGGTAAATGATTGTATCAACCCTACCTCAAATGGTATATTAATTGGAAGAGTATCAGTTTATTCTCATTAGACTTTGGTGAAGCTCTGGAAAACTATAAAAATAGATTACATAAAGTACAATGCGAAGGTGTTCCCGAGTTACGAAGTCACTACACAAGGTTGGAAAAGAGGTATGTGATATTTCTACCTATGAAGGATTTCCTAATTTGGATACATTTATTGTTGTTTTTCAAGTTAAGGTACCAAAACAACAATGACTATTGGCCTTAGATGTTGCTCTAAAATCTACTCCATCTAGGTGGTGAGTTGCTCATAAACAATCTATAGAGGGTTGGTCTTAGTGGAGAAGACTTGAAGAAATATAGTTTGGAGAAGGAGTACATATGACGAAGTGAATTAAAATGGATTAACCAGTCTTGTAGAACATTTGAGAACTTGTAATATGACATGGCATAATACATCAAAGCAAGAATGGGTTCATATGTTCATCCATACATTGGTTACTATACCAAGGAATTAGTATACATCACTAGAGATGTGATGAGGAACTACATACTGGGATATTATAGCTATGATTTTCATATAGAAATTTGGATGAGAATCCAACAATGGACACTAAAATACAATTTATTAAAGAAAACATCTTTGAATAGATACCAGTACATATGTCTAATTTTCCTCAAAATATTGGGACAATCGAAAAAACGATGGTGTGCTTGAACATTATAGGGGGACCATAGGATGACGATCTGAGAGACGCGCATATTTTAGAAACTAACGGAATCTATGATCTAGAAGGCCTAGATATTTCATATGACAAATTATTGAAGCCACTTAAAAATAAATAAGATAAAAATTTCCAAAGAGGATTGACACAGGACGACCTTTGCGATGGAGTGGACTATAAACAGTAATTCCATTTGGCTTAAAGAATGCTCTTTTATTTTCTCTAGAGTAATTGTCATTGATTTTAAAGAATTTATTCATAAGTTTCTTAAAGTATATTTTGATGATTGGAAAGTATATTGATTTCTTAAAAATCACATTGAAAGCTTAATACTAATGTTAGAATAGTGTAGACAGTACTAGATTTCATTAAATTTGAAGGAATGTATAATTTGTGCTCCATTTGGTATATTGCTTGGTCATTGTGGTTTGTAAGCAAGGATTGCTGATGGATCTCGCGAACTTGCAATAATAGTGGATTTTCCTCCACCTACTTCTATTTGACAACTAAGAACAAATTTGGGACACACGGGCTATTATAGGAACTTTATAACAAGGTATGCTTAGATTATAACCCTTATGGAAAAGTTATTGATGAAATATGTAAATTTTAATGCAATGAAAAATGTTAGGATAGACCCGGCACACTGTTATAGCCCTAAATGACACATTATATTCCTATGACCACTTTACCATGTTTTCGTCTCATGTCGACACTTCCATGATGACACTTCATAAAATTCACTAAACAAACACCTAAATTGGAGGAGCCATATCTGGTGTCCCATAACTCTATTTGACCTCTTATTTAAACCTTTGTAAAGGTATTCAAGTCAAGAAAAACTTTACAGATGACTCTGAAGCCTGGAAATGCCCGTAAACACCCTAAAAATAAGAATCTTTGACCTAATTACAACTTTTGTTAAGCAAACCTGCGATTTTGACCTTTGTACTCACAAATTTTCCTTCATGCTACCCGCGGTTACACCATGTAGTGGTAAAAAATAATTAAATTATCAAAAATATTAAATTAGGGGTGGTCTGGGATGCTATGGAACTAAATTGGGAAGTTATACCTGACCCCTATTTGACCCTATCTCTTCATAAATGTATAAATCGAAGGAGAGAGGTCCATGAGAAGGGACTTGAACTTTTGCATTATTATTCTGGAGGAATTGGGACTCTCGTTCCCCCCACCTTTTCCCTAGTGATAATATCCTTGTGTAGCAGAGCTTGGAGGCTGAGTTCCCTGGAGAAAAGAAGCAGCAGAACCAGATCAAGGTTTCATGAGGTGCCTAGCTTGGAGAAGGTATATTTGTACTTTTTCCATGTTTAATAAATATGTGATGTACTTCTTCTTCCCAAATAATTGTCTAATGTATTTCATACTTCTATTTCTGATCATATGTTTATGATAATCAGATTAGGTTTTCATAATTCTTTGATTATCATTACTTTACATTCAGTCAAATTGGTTTGAGGAAGTTTTAACTTGTTTTGCGAGTCTCTTAGAGAAAGAAGAGCAAGAGGAAGGGCTAGAGAAATATTGGATGATCCTTCAATAATCAGGTATGGATCCTACTTATCTCTAAATTTTTATTAAATATGCTTGTTGAGCATTATACATCTATCTCTCAACCATAGTATGTTGATGGCTTCTTAAACCCTAGCCATAGGAAACTTTCCTCTAGAACAGATTTAGCGACTCCACTGGGGGAGTCTTGTCTGTTTGGGGTTTCTCTTTCTTTCTTCAAGTATTTTACAAGGTTTCAAATTCTTCTTGTAACTTATGAAGACCCTTAAATTCTGATAGAACACCTCCCCTGCCTTCCTAAGAAGGTTTTTGAACTGTTTTGCCCCTTTTCCCACCCATTCGTGAGTTTCATAGTGAACAACAACACGTACAGGATGTATTCATGACCTTCACTACTATCAACATATGAGAGACCCATGACCCAATAGTAGAGAAACACGTGAGTGCCCCTAAAACTACTTGTTTTCATCTTTTTGGTGGTTTTTTCGGCGGTTTGATGGATGTTTGGTTGGCCTTTTGGGGTCCTCTCCAATCTTGATGAATTTAGGGAGTTAGTGTAAGCTTTGTTATGTGTTGTTTATTTGTGTTTCAAGTCCTTTTGTAGAATTATGGTTTTATCTTTGCTCTTCCCCCACCCACCTCCTTTACTTGGCTTGACTTTTGGCACTTGTTTTTGGTCAGCCTCTGTTAGTGATCTTTGTTTGGTTTCAGAAGATTTTTGGTCTTTGTTTCCTTATTTCCTTGTTGGTTAACTTCACCATGACAAATTAGTGGGATTTTCTCTTATGAAATCCTCCCTTCAATTAGGGTTTATCCTGACTTTAGGGTCGTCTAGAGTCTATTTGTTGGTTGTATAACAAGAGTCCTTTTTCTTTGTTCTTGTTATCTGCATACTTTAGTTTGTACGTATTTTTTCTTTTGCATTTCTAAAAGAAAAAGAAAATGAACATAGAGTTTTTTAATATGCATGTAGATTAGGGTTTTGTATTTAATGCACTACATATCATTATTATTGAAAAAATAAAAAAGAAGTTGTTCTTTTGTGGCTTTCAAGTTTTTGTTTGAAAAATAAAGAGAATAATTTTTATTTTTGCATTTCATTTCTCTTTGCTTAGTGATCTTGTTTCAACTTTGGGTCAAAACACCATTGGTTTCACCTTCTCCACCCCCTTTTAGTAATAAAAAACCCTTTAAAATGAATACTTAATATCTAAAATATATTAGTAACTGTTTTTTATAGGGACAACACACATTAATCTAGGCTAGTGTTTTGGGTTAGGGATATCTTAAATTCCCAAAACATCAAACTCAAACATAGTGGCCTATATTTTAGGAAATAAAACTAGGTTGAGAAAGACACCAGAAATATCCTCTCACACAGGAGTTAAGCATGAGTTCGTGTGATATTGAGATGTTGTAAATACCCCTCCTCTTCTTAGTAAAGCATACACTAGAGTTGTTGCACGTTTGGGGACTCACCTAGTACCTCCTCCTGGACCTGTGTGATGCCTAGTACTCCTTGATTTTTGGGCTTAGTTACCCTTCCCATGTGCATTGGATGGATTGACGATTGTTTCATCGGACTTCCTCCATGATTTTGATAGACTTAGTATCTTGTCTTCTAGGATCTTAGAGAGGTGGTAGTGGAAGGTTATTTCCATTTCTCCTAGGGTATACTTTGAAGGTAAACTCGACTGACAAATTAGGAGGGAGGTTTGGTGATTCTAGTGCTTGCACCCAGAGAAATATTCATGAGACACCAAGTAACTACTCTCCTTCAATAATTGTTAGTTCTAGGTCCTCATCATCCTATAAATTTCTTTGGAAGGCATATTTGTTTTCCTAGCTTGATACTTAGGTATTTTTTACTAGTGGTTTTTTATTTGTACTGTTGGTTTCCTGTTGACCTCAAACTTTGTCTTCCTATTTGAAACTATGGCTAACACCCCTATGAACACCAACCATGAGTCCCCCTTTCTAGGGACTCGTTGTACCAGTGCTCTCATGGGGAATGTGGTGTTCCTCGGATGGCAACCTTGAACCTTTCAGGATTCACCCTAGGGATACTGGTTTGGTTTTTCTCCACTCCAACCTTCATGAATGCTCCTTATTCTTCACAAGTAAGCTCCTTATATCAAGGGAATCAAAAAAAAAATTCCTTCACCTGTAGCTTCCTTTCCACCTTTTTATAACTCATGCGTTGAAAATTTTGATACTATTAACCGAGAGTCTAAAAGGAGTAAAATAATGAAGAATAGGAAGAACACTAAAAATAAATGGGGCACATGTTCATCCTCTGCAGGTCAAGTTGAACCTACCCATCCAACCTTTCCAGGTCATGTTGGATCTAGTTACCCAACCTCTACATGTCATGATGGGAAGCCTTTTCCAACCTCTATAGGTCATGTTGGACCTAACAACCAAGCATCGGTAGGTCATGTTAGGGGCACACACTCAGGCTCTACAAGTTATGTTGAGGGAACTTATTTGACCTCTATAGGTCAAGTTGAACCTACCCATCCAACCTATGCAATTCATGTTTGATCTAGTTACCTAGCCTCTGTAGGTCATACTAGGAAACCTCATCCAACCTCTGCGGGTCATGTTGTACCCAACCACCCAGCCTCTGCAGGTCATGCTAAGGGCACACACTTAACCTCTTTGAATCATGTTGATCCTAACCATTCAGCCTATACTTGTCATGCTGGTGGAACCTGTCCAACCTTTGCAGGTCATGTTGGACCCAATCTCTCAGTCTTTGTAGGTCATACTGAGGGAAATATCTCATCCTCTGTAGGTCATGATGAGGGAAAATAGTCATCCACTGCAAGCCATGTTGACATTGTTGAAAATAATAACCATTCAAAACACAATATCAAGTTCTCTTGTAAGCTTTGTGATGGATACCACCTTACTCATCAATGCACTACCATCGTGGAGGTACGGAGATTTTGGTTTCAAGGCCATCCCGCTCTTGAAAAACTTAATATTTTCAACAACATATTCAACCTTCATTTGATCAAGTGGTTGAAACTTCCCAATATTTGGTTCACCCCACTCTTATTTTAGAGAGTGATCCTTATGTGATTCAAACAATGTCATCTTTGGTCAATCCCACTACCTCTTCAAAGAGTTACTTTCACGAAGCAGTTGAATTGATTCCTTCTTCGATCAATCCTACTCTTCCTTTAGAGAGTGAAGTGTTTTCCTCTCACATTTTCTTCACTTCCAGTTCAGAAATTACTTAACAAGGGGGCACTGAACTCGCTTCGGATGAACCCCGACCAAGCTCTCGTATTTTTTCCTTTGATTGGGATAGCCTAGCTGAGCTACGCCTCCCTTCTGATGCACCTTTCCAGATATAGGTCCAAGTTGGACAATACATGATAGATCATTTTAATGTTGATGAAGGAGCCTTAGTTAGTATCTTATATTCTCATCCTTGGCGAGACATGGGATCTCCCAGCCTTGTGTCAATTGTTATTCACTTACTAGAGTTTGATAGAAGAACTAGTACATCCTTGGGAATTCTTGCAAACACCTGTTACTTTGGGTGTGAAGACTATATTAGTTGATTTCATGGTGATTGAGGACCCCTTAGACTTCAATATGCTCCTTGGGAGAGATTATGTTTATGCCATGTAGGTTGTCGTGTCAACATTCTTTCATGTGATGTACTTTATTCATGGCGAAGAAATTGTCACTATTGATGAGTTCAATTTCATTGATCCCTCTCTTGACTGAACTAGAAACCAGATCTTTCCTTTATTCATTCCTAGTGTCTCAATATACACTACCTTGCCATGGGTGAGCTATGTGTCCTCATATCCATTTCATTAAATTTCCATTGAGGAGAATCCTCTATGTTCATGTTTACCTTCTTGGGACTTGGTCCCAATAATTGAACAGGAGATCCATCCTATACTGATGGTGGAGCCTGCTCTCCACTCTGTTGATCCAACTGAAAGTGTAGACATGTGTCCTATCTGTGATGGTCTCCTTCCATCTAATGAAGTATTCCTTGAGTTTTTGAAACAATCTGACCTTCCTTTGGATGTCAGTTCAGCTGTGACTAAGTCTAACCCTAATTTGCTTCATAAGATTTATATTTCCATTGATTGATAATCTTATGTTGATCTTGTTGAGTCTTTGGACTCTCCCTTTCATCGACAAGTCAATGATCCTGATGAGTTTGATTTTTCTTCTATATTTTTCAACTCCTATGATACTGACTTTGTTTTTGAAGACTCTATCTCCCTTATTGAGTTTTTCTCTTTTTTCTAAATTTGATCTTACTAATCATAAAACCTCTGAGATTGGCACTATAGAGTCCTCTTTGGTTGAATCTTCCTTGACTACACCGTATGTAGAATATAACAAAGTTGCATGTGTTTCTTCCAAAGTGACCTTCATCGAATATTTTCTTCTAAATGATTCTAATGTTGTTGTTTCTTGGAGACAGGATTTGTAGTTGGATTCACAAATTCTTAGTGGACTTTCCTTGTTGTTCAAGCTATCACTGCATTTGCATGTACCTTGATTGCACTTATGATCCCGATGTCATATTCCACTCTTTTAGATCATTGTATAAGCCCTCATATCTTCCTTCATCATCGCTTAACCTTCTACCATTTTTCCTTTGCAACTTGAAACCTTATTCCTTGTGGAGATGTTCCTCAAGTGTCTTTATCTTGCTCATGTTCCTTGCATTATACTTAGGTTTGTTCCTTGTGCTTGGAACTAGTTTATCCTAACTCTGAGACTCGTATCCTCACATTTAGAGCATTCTTTCTGCTCTCCTTCGAGCTCGTTAAAAACAGTAAGGAATCCACGAGTTGAATTTTCCATACTTGTTAAAAATTCATGAGAAAGATATAGAGTTATCTTTAAGCCTTGATCAGAGGGCCTTAAAATTGACTAAATTGCTGAGTAAACTTGTTTGTTCAGACTCACTAAATGGAAATTAAACAATCATACACATTAGTGGTAATTTATCTCTTTTTCGTACCATGTGGATTATTTACAAAAAAGTAGCACTCTATTTTCTTCAAAATTTAGAAGAGTATATTCAGGCATAGGTTTATCTCTTTTTTGGACCTGGATAGTTGAACTTACGAAAAAGCACCCTTTTTGAGCTTAGTTTTCTCTTTTTCATGCTATGTACCTAAACATGTAAAATATTATGAGCGTACTTTATTTATTTGTGATGCTCTCTAAACCCTAAGAACAAAACATCGATCTTTTTTTTTTTTGTACCATTCTTGTAAATAAATGGAAATTTTTTTGTAATATTTCTTTCCTTCACACTCATTAAACCTAAAGCGCTTCTGCTTGCTTTTCAAGGAGAATTGGTATGGTTATATTTTAACCCTTTTTGGACCTTGCTGACTAACTACAAAAAAGGCATACCCTATTTCGTCTGGATTAAGAGAGTTCTCCTCTGTATTGTTTTACACTTTTTAGGACTTAGGAGACTAACTTTATGAAAAAAGAACCCCCTTATAGTCTTCTTCTGAGTTTCTAGACTCTCGAAACTATGAAAACACCATCGAGCATCTCCTAATTTGGGCTCGTAAAATCCACGAATCAGTGCTTTATCAAGCATTATTTTTTTTCTTCTTCGAGATTGTCAAAACTGAAGAAGGTCTCGAGTTTGCTTTCTTGTACTCCTTAAACATTTACAAGAAAGAGGGAAGGGAAGTTCATTAACATGTTTTTTACATCATTGAATCAAGTCTTGTTTCCTTGAACAAAGCATTAGTTTTGAGTCTAGCAACAGTTGCGACTCAGTTTTTGAGCTTATCTCGATTTAGAGTTTTACTCTTCCAGTTGGTATCTTTTCCAATTACATGGAGAATTTGTCAATGTCACCTACATTGCATATTTGTGTCGTTGGTCCTTTTCGTGTAAAAATATTCCTAAGTCACTTTTGTGTCATGTTCACTTTTCAAGGATAAACCTTTTTTGGCCATTATACGGTTTCCTTGTTATTTTGTGTAGGTCATTCCATGGTATCAGTTCATTACATCATATCTTCAGTGGTTCTTGTCGTAAATGTTTGTACTAGTTCCATATCCAATATGTCTTTGAATTGTATTGTGTTGTTTTATAAAGGATTTTTTAATTCCTTCCTTCCAATGGATCTCTTCCTATCGATGTCAACACATATTTCTCTAGGAATGCAATTTAGAGTTTATGAAAGTACCTTTTGGGTTGCAGTCATCAATGAAAGTTCCCTCATTAATGGGTAGTGGGAATACCTTACTGTCTCCTACTCGATAGATTCTTCAAGTGTTCAACTTCAAAACCTTATGTTCACACTTGTTAGAATGTACTAGGTACCTTGGGGACCATTGTCATTAATGGTGGTTTCCCTTGTGTTTGTTAATGGTTCTCATTATTTATCGATAATCAAATGGTTTCCTCCATGCTCGACTTCAACTCCTTTATTCGCATGGTTAGGATTTGTACCTTTGGGTAGTTTGGATTGAAGACCTTGGGATGACAGTAGGATCGTCATCTTTTGTTATTTCTCAAGTTGCATAAGACCTTGTCACAATTCATATGACATATATTAAGACATAGATCCACCTTGTAATCTTGTGGTTATGATTGATTATTGAAAATGGATCCACCTTTTTCATTTGTGGCCATGACTCCTTTAGATTTGATATGACGGCTTTTTGCATATTGAGATACCATGATAATTGCATTAGTTACACATGTTGGATCCACCTGCATCTTTATGGTGACTATTTGTATATTGACATGTATGTCTTAGTGATCATTTTTTTCTAACATTTATCTATCTTTTAGGTACCTCTGTTCGATCCTTTCGATCTTGGATTTTCTGCTCTTTCCATACTCAGTTGTTTCCTTTATAATTTATTTTGGGTATCATATTCCCCTCTAACCTCATATATTAGGGGCATATGTTATAGACCAAAATGACACATTATATTCATGTGACCACTTTCCCATGTTTTTGTCACATGTCAAAACTTCCATGACAACAGTTCTTAAAAGTCATTGAAAGTCACTGAAAAAACACCTAACTTGGAGGAGCCATATTCAACATTCTATAACTCCATTTGAAGTCTTCTCTGTATCATTGGAAATGTATTCAAGTCAGGAACAAGTTTTGGTCAGAATCCAAATATTGTAAATTCTCAAAAGAACCCTAAAAATGAGCATCTTTGACCTAATCGTGACTTTTTTAAGAAAACCTGTGAGTTTCACCTTTGTACTCACAACGTTTCCTTCATGATACATGTGATTACATGTTGTATTCATCTGAAATAATTAAATTATCAAAAATATTGAATTAGAGGTGGTTTGGGAGGTTATGGAACTAAATTGGGAAGTTGTAACTGACCCCTATTTGATCCTATCTCTTCAAAAATGTATAAATAGAAGGAAAATTGTCCACGAGAAGGGACTTGAACTTTTGCATTGTTATGTTGGAGGAATTGGGACTCTCATTCCCCCCACCTTTTCCTAGTGATCATCCCCTTGCGTATAAGAGCTTGGAGGCTGAGCTACTTGGAGAAGAGAAGCAGTGAAACCAAATCAAGGTTTCATGAGGTGCCTAACTTCAAGAAGGTATATTTGTACTTATTCCATGCTTAATAAAGATGTGATGTCCTTCTTCTTCCCAAATCACTGTCTAATGTATGTTATACTTATGTTTTTGATAATATCTTTATAATAATTAGATTAGGTTTTCATATTTCTTTGATTATCATAGATTTTCATTTAGTCAAATTAGTTTGAGGAAGGTTTAACTTGTTTTGCGGGTCTATTGGAGAAAGAGGAGCAAGAGGAAGGGATAGAGAAATCTTGGACGAGACTTCAATAATCAGGTAGGAATCCTAATTATATATAAATATTTCTTATATATCCTTGTTGAACATCATACATCTATCTGTCAACCCCACTATGTTGATGGCATCCTAAACCCTAGCCATAGGAAACTTTCCTCTTTAACACACACTAAAGGAGAACATGGTACAACACCTATTTTGGTATTTTATGACTGNATGATAGTTGTTCAGTTGTAAAAGTTAGGACATGATGAGATCTTGCGACAATGTGTTCTGGAGTATGAAAGACAAATTATATTGGTTGAAAATCATGATGGTGTTACAATATTTCACTACACAGGAAAATATACTGTGCATAAGATATTAAGAGTTAGATTGTGGTGACCTACCCTACGTAAGGATGAGAAGGACTATTGTAAGACTTGCGACGTATGTCAGAGGGCCTAGAAACCATCAAGAATGGACGATATGAGGATAGTTCCATAGGTGACATTGCATTATTTTGACAATTGGGTCATTGATTTTATGGGTTCAATCAACCCACCTGGGAAAAGGATGGGAGCAAGGTACATTATAACTATGACAGACTACCTAGCTAGATGGGATAAAGCAACATAAGTGAAATATTGTATTGGTGTGACTGTTATAAATTTCCTCTTTGAGATTGTAGTTACAAGGTTTGGAAGTCCTTGAGTTTTACTAAGTGATCAAGGTGTTGGAATAATCAACCCATAGTTAGCTACCTTAGATATTAATTTAATTATTTTTGTCTTATTTGCCTAGTTCATGTGTCCCACCTTATGCAAGTTGTCAATTACCTATCCATATTGCTCCAACTTGCCTAATTTGACCCATGTAGTTCTTTGGAAACCTCAAGGAATCAATTCTGCTTTATTCCTGGTCTCCTAGGTGCCCTTCTGCTTTTTCTACTTTATTGCCTGCTTTTTCAGTGCTTTAAGGCAATAGGGAAAGTTTAACTAGGTGAGCTGAACTAGTTTTTTGTCCTCTTCATCCTCCACTCTTTTCTCCTTGTAAAAGAATGTATGAGTTTTCATTCCATCACTCTTTATCTTGCCTAAGCACTTTTGCCAATTCGTGAGCTCCATGACTGATTTGGGATCAGCTTTTTTCACCTATGGGGGATTTGCTTAATTTTAGTAAGCCTGCTTTATGCTAGATTCGAATTGATCCTCATGCATTCAAATCCCTTATGTAATTATTTAATGAAGCAACCTATTATGTTACTGGGTTGGCTATTGTACACTTATTCAATACAGTTTAGTGTTCAGCTCATTATTCAGTCTCTTTTGTGAGTGATTTTGCATGTTCAATTGATAATTGTTGTGAGTAAAATTAATCTATCACTGGGTTCAATTTCCACATGGTATCAGAGCCATTGTATATATATTTCTCTCCTTCAAAATTTTTTTGCAGGTTCGACATCAGTGACTGGGAGCCTTCTACTGACAGCCGGGACAATTTCTAAGCTATGGATCAATCTCAGAAGATCATCTTGACTCTCTTCAATTTATTTGAATGGAAAGTAGAGATGGAGATACTGTTGAGAGCGAAAGGCCTCTATAGGGTGGCTATGGAAACAGAAGCAGAGCCCAATGTAGCTATAGAGAAGATTAAATGGTACAACAGGAGGGATGAGGCCTATGGTCTCCTGTGTCTGAGTATTTCCAGAGACCTCCTTTTCCATCTTAATGGATTGAAATCACCGAATGAAGTATGGGAGAATCTTACTGATCTGTTTGGAAATACAGATGAGATGAGGGGACATCAAATTGAAAATGAACTGATCTCCCTGAGTCCCAATAGCTTTGAATCTCTGCAACTTTATTTCTCCAAGTTCAAAGCACTTGTTTTTGCAGCTGAAACAGTGTGGGATCGAAAATAAGGATGATCAGCTGGTCTTGGCCATTCCCTTGAAGCTTGGCCCTGACTATTCAGTGTTTGTTTTGACCTTCTATGCCACAAAACTGACAGCTCGAACCTGGAAGATGCCTAGCCTTGCAGATTTCATGGAATCTCTCACACAAGAACAAGACAAGCTGGTGATGATGGGCACCATCAAACCATCCAAAGATCAAGCTCTGATTGCTGGAGATTCGAGGGTGGATTCAAAAAGCAAAAAGAAAGCTAAAAATCCACCTGAGCAAAAGAGAGACAAGAACAAGTCTCCAGAGGAGCCACATGGTTCCAAGAAGAATAACCAGAAGAAGAAAAACAAAGGAGAAATGAGCAAGTGCGCATACTGCAATAAGGGAAATCACACTGAAAGCTCTTGTATGAAGAAGCAAATAGACATGCTGACCCAACTCCTGGAGAAGAATGGCATCTCCCTTCCAGACAACTCAAAGAAGAGAGAAGGAGGATCAAGTTTAGATGACAGAGAGAGAGTTCATGCATTGGTTGTTGGCACATCAAGCTCACCCAGTTTTATCATTGATTCTGGAGCTTCAAGACACATGGTTTCAACCAAGGAGTCATTCTCCTCACTTGACATGTTGAAGGGACCACCTATAGTATTGGGAGATGACTCTCTCACTGAAATTTTGGGCAAAGGTAGGATTGATCTTGATCATGGTCAGTTCAACAATGTGTTGTATGTGTCTAGTCTTGCCTCCAACCTCTTATTAGTGTACCAGATGACTCACACTGGGTCTCTAAAGAAGTTCATATTCTCCCCTGATGAAGTTGAGATCATAGATATCTCAAGTGGTAAATTCATTGCAAAACGAGTTGTGAATCATGCTCAGAAGGTATACATGTTCTCACACTTCCTACCCTACTCAAACCCCTCTGCTCTTTTGATTCATGCTAATGAAGTAAGCAAGCTTTGGCATGAGAGATTTGGCCACCTAAATTAAAAGTATCTTTCTGATCTTAGTGAAAAAGAGATGGTCATAGGTTTTCCCAAGATAAAATTTTCCAAAGGATTTTGCCAAGGTTATATCCTAGGAAAACACCTAGAGCATAAATTTGAGAGAGCTAGTCATGAGAGAACCTCTGCACCCCTCAAGCTGATCCACAGTGATGTTGCTGGCCCATTCCCTCATATGTCCATGAGTCAGGACAAATATGCGTTGACTTTCATAGATGAATTTTCCAAGTATTGATGGCTTTACTTCCTGAAACACAAGTCTGAAGTTTTTGGCCTCTTCAAAGTCTTTAAGGCTTTGGTTGAAAACCAGTCTGGGAGGAAACTCAAGGTCCTCAGATCTGACAATGGTGGTGAGTATGTCAAGTCTGAGTTTATTAATTATTATGCAAGTACATGTATTCAGATGCAACATTCTATCCCTTACACACCACAACAAAATGGTGTTGCTGAGAGGAAGAACAGATCACTGAAGGAAACGGCAACATGCATGATGGAGGCCAAAAATTTTCCACCAAAGTACTGGGCCGAAGATATCAATTGTGCAACCTATATCCAGAATAGGGTTTGTCATAAACAGCTTGAAGGTATGACTCCTTTCGAAGCATGGAGTGGGCACAAGCCAGATGTGACCCATTTCAGGATTTTTGGCTCAAGGGCTTGGGCTAGAATTCCAACAGAAAAGAGAAAGGCTTTGCAGCCCCAAAGCCAAGAGTGTTTATTTGTTGGATACTCTAAATATTCAAAAGGGTACAAACTGATAAATTTGAGCACAAATAAATCCTTCATCGAAAGGTGTGTTCAGTTTCAAGAAGAACCCCTTGTAGTAGTGGAAGTTGGAGAAGCCTCTTCACCACCTGAACCTCTGAAAGTAAGTGAAGATTTTTTTGAACATGATGATTCTGATTTGTCTTATGGATATGAGTTTATTGCAGACCCTAACATCCCTACAAGGCCAAAATGGGCATCCAATACACTACATGCAGGGTGAATCTGCGGACCTGGGTAACACTTTTTGGCAAGCGCATTTCGGCAAAAACAAAAAAACGCACCTCGGTCCAGGGATTGTTAAACCCTCGACCGAGGTCTTAATATATTGACCTAGGTTTTATCAAGCCCTCGATCGAGGTTTTTTTCATCCCTCGACCGAGGTATTTAAATACCTCGGTCAAGGTTTTGTTCGGTCGAGCGCTTTACAAACCCTCGGTCAAGGTTTCATTAAGACCTCGACCGAGGTATTTAAATACCTCGGTCAAGGTTCATAACTTGGTCAAGGGCTTAAGAAAATAGACTTAGCCCACATTCAAACAAATGAAAAATTTTCTATGCCTTACAGAGGTGTACACCTTGCCATTCCTAGCACATAAATGAGCGGAGTTGATACCTATAAATTCACCAATGAATCTCCTATCCATTGAGGTATCATACACACATTTTGGCATTCATATGAAATTTATTTTTTAATTACTTCTAAAACTTATACTTAGAAAACCACATTGCAACTTCGAA
>LPNX010970585.1:247107-311339 GCA_001517045.1 Pseudotsuga menziesii
TGTCAAGCAGCCATGAAGGAAGAGTTCAGCTCACTCCAGAAGAGAAACACATGGGAGCTAGTGGATCTTCCCCCAGGGAGGAAGTTAGTTTAGTGTAAGTGGGTCTACAAGACCAAATTTTCTGCTGATGGTTCACCACTGAAGTACAAGGCCAGATTGGTAGCCAAGGGCTACTCACAGGTTCATGGGATAGATTACAATGAGACCTTTTCCCTAGTGGCAAAGATGGATTCCATCAGGCTAGCCCTAGCCATTGCAGCCTCAAAGCAATGGGAGGTACATCACATGGATGTATAATGTGCCTTCCTGAATGGAGATATCACTGAAGAGATATATATGTAGAGGCCTCAAGGTTTTTCTACTAACCCTTCTCTTGTGTGCAGGTTGAGAAAGTCATTGTATGGGCTAAAGCAAGCCCTCAGGGCTTGGTATGCCAAGATCGATAGCTTCTTGCTATCACTGAATTTTGTTCGGTGCAAATCAGATCCAAATGTCTATTTGAAGTTAATTAATGGCTCATTAATGATCATTGTGTTATATGTTGATGACCTCATCATTACAGGAAGCTCAAAGGATGAGATTGCTTCCTTAAAGGGTGCAATGAACCAAGCCTTCTCCATGACATATTTGGGGCTCTTAAGTCAATTTTTTGGGATTGAGATTGCTCAAACCAAAGCTGGAATCAAGGTGCACCAATCCAATTATGCCTTGGATTTGTTGAACAAATTCAGAATGAAGGATTGCAAAGCAAGCAAAACTCCTTTCCTTTTAGGAGTGAAGCTGGAAGAAGCTGATTCTTCACCTATGGTAAACAATACACTGTATAGGCAATTGATTGGATGTTTGTTGTATCTGACACATACTAGAGCTGATCTTTCTTATGCAATAAATCTGGCTTCTAGATACATGGATCAGCCTCATGAGATCCATTGGAAAGCATCCAAAAGGATCCTTAACTTTGTTCAGGGAACAAGGACACATGGGATCTTCTATAAAGCAAAATCTGATCTTGATTTGATTGGATTTACTAACAGTGATTGGGAAAGTGATAGCACAGACATAAACTCCACATCAGGATATGTGTTCATGCTTGCACAAGGGCCAATCAGCTGGTCAAGCAAGAAACAGAGTGCCATTGCACTCTCATCTACAGAAGCAGAGTATAGAGGAGTTGTTAATGCAGCAACTCAATGTTTATGGTTGCAGGGATTACTTGGAGAGTGTGGCTTCGAATCAAAGTACTCAAATACCATATACTATGATAACCAGAGTACCATTTGAATCTGCAAAGATCCAGTTAAGAAGCAGAGAACCAAACACATTGAGATCCATATGCACTACATTAGAGAGCTTGTGCATGATGGCACCATTCACCTACTCTTATGTTCATCTTCAGAACAAGTAGCTGATATATTCACCAAAGAATTTTGTGAGAATACCTTCAGTAATCTCAAATCACTGCTGGGGATTGCTGATCATGCTGTGAAGCATGAGTGAAGACAAGATTTCCAAATTTTGTTTTACAGTCCATGTTTAAGGGAGGATTTTCCCATGTGGTTTTTGCCTCTTTCCTTGGTTGTATGGACATGCAGTATGTAAAGGGTGACTAAGCCTTGTTTCTAGGACCTATATTTTTCTGATATATTACTCATAAGTTAGGCTTAAGGGGGGGTTTTAGAATAATCAACCCATAGTTAGCTACCTTAGACATTAATTTAATTATTTTTGTCTTATTTGCCTAGTTCATGTGTCCCACCTTATGCAAGTTGTCAATTACCTATCCATAGTGGTCCAACATACCTAATTTGACCCATGTAGTGCTTGGTAAACCTCAAGGAATCAATTTTTCTTTATTCCTGGTCTCCTAGGCGCCCTTCTGCTTTTTCTGCTTTATTGCCTGCTTTTTCAGTGCTTTAAGGCAATAGGGAAAGTTTGACTAGGTGAGGTGAACTAGTTTTTTGTCCTCTTAATCCTCCACTCTTTTCCCCTTCTAAAAGCATGTATGAGTTTTCATTCCATCAGTATTTATCTTTCCTAAGTTATTTTTCCAATTCGTGAGCTCCAGGACTGATTTGGGATCAACTTTTTGCACCTATGGGGGATTTGCTTAATTTTAGTAAGCCTGCTTTATGCTAGATTCGAATTGCTCCTCATGCATTCGAATCCCTTATGTAATTATTTAATGAAGCAACCTATTATGTTATAGGGTTGGCTATTGTACACTTATTCAATACAGTTTAGTGTTCAGCTCATTATTCAGTCTCTTTTGTGAGTGATTTTGCATGTTCAATTGATAATTGTTGTGAGTAAAATTAATCTATCACTGGGTTCAATTTCCACACAAGGGACTCACTTTATCAACAATACTATTGAATCATTCACATAATAATTTCATATCTACCATAGGAGTACTACATATAATTCATAGGAAAATGGGACTATTGAATTATTCAATAGGATTCTAGAGCATACCTTGACAAAGGTCTGTAATGTGAACTGTGAATACTAGGACTTGAAGTTCCTTGCATTTTTATGGTCTTAAAAAAATACATATAATAATTTTATAGGTTAGACATACTTTTTCTTGGTATATACACAAGAATCTTTCATGCCCATGGAGTATATTGTCCCAAGTTTAAGGATTGTTTCTTTCACCGGTATGTCTGATATTATTCCTATAGGAGAAAGAATATTGTCACAACTTCTATAGCTAGAAGAAGACAAATATATCACAAGATTCTAATAAAAATTTTAGAAAGAGAAAGAGAAGTCCTGGCATGATCACCACATTACCAAGAAGTAGTTTCATCGAGGGGAATTAGTTATCCTCTACGATAGTAAGCTATCCAAACATCCTAGTAAGTTGAGGATGCACTGATTAGGTCCTTATGTCATTAATTACGTAACAGAGGGAGATGTTGTGCTATTAGAGAAGCTAAATGCAGAACCTCTCAAGGGGTTGGTTACTGGGAGTCGACTAAAACCTTATAGGGATAGATGTGCATTTATTTGTTGAATTTGTTTAAAGCGAAAAAAAAATATTGGAAATCCCACCTTTGTAGTTCTCTTGAAATCTTGTATATATGTCGAAGTATTTGTTTCTGTCAAGTTTAATGTGTATGTTTGTCGAAGTATGGTTTTGTTGTAGTAAGATTCTGGGTCGTCCTACTTGTTTCTATCGAACTGGATAAATGCTCTATCGAGGTTGGAATTATATTGTAGTTGCATTTAACACAATTTAAATGACTACTTTTATGGTAGAAGCAGTGGCATTGTTAATTGAATTCTATCATAAATACCCAAAAAGATCAAGTGTCTGAACGGATTAGCTGCAACCTCCATATTCATTGTAAATAACGGGCCGTATTCATTGAACAACAAAATAGATTGAAAAAACATGTGTGGAAATAAGATTAAAATCACATTGGCCAACCATTCGGGACTCATTGTTGTTAAGATGTTGAAGTGTATTAAGGAAGCCAAAGCTTGAGAAATAGAACATAGTGTAGCACATAAGACTACAAGGATGCAAGTTGATCTCTCATCCATGAGTGAAGCATAGGGCTCTGTTGAAGAAGTTGAGATGCAGGAGTCCATACTAATTGTCGAACAACTGTCAGAAGTCATATCACCACAAATTCCCATAAACATACAAAGGAGAAAGAGAACATCATATCGCACTATGAACCTAGAGGACAGAACAAAAGGTAGACAGGATTTTGAGGCCTCTAGATCTAGGTCTACGAGATTGTTTCCTAGATACATGTTGCCATGGAAGATTGTTCCACAACTAGTCTGGATAGCCAAGAATATTAAGTACCCTATGGTAGCATTGCCTATTCTGAAGGATGTTCATGTGCAGGGGGACATAATGGGTAATATCAACAAGTTGTCCTATGATGATCACAAAATTACAAAGTGTTACGGAGAGAAATTCCTATGGATTGTGGTACCACAACAGACAGATTAACTCCAGAAAATAATCCTTCCCTATATGCAAGAGAAACCAAAAATCTAACACTAAAGGATCTCGATTCGTACCTTATTCTAGACAGTTGATGTAGATCCCCATTGAGCTTTTCCACTCTCGCTTCTATTAGCAATTTGTTTCCTCAACATTTAGTAAACAAGACAAGCATGCTATATATAATTGTGTTAGACCTAATCTAGCATATATAATCAATAACACACAAGCATTTAAAAGAATCCATGGATCAAATGCTCATTTAAATACACATTATTAGACAGGAAAAGATATTTCTATTGATATGAAACAATTATTACAATAGTGACAACCTATGTCAGCACATCTGCGAATCAAAGAAACTGAGTCCCCCACTCGGGCCTCCACCACTTCAATCCTCCATATCTCCATAGCAAGCTCACAAGCCAAAGGCAATCTTGGGAAGAACACAATGTTATCCAAGGGACAAATGGATGCAAACTCAAGTATAAGCTATGGAAACAATGGAATATAGTTTTCTTTCTCTTCAATTCCTCTCCCTTCAATGTATCTAAAGGGTTCCTTATATATCTCTTCAATGGGGTAATGGAAGGTCGAATTCAAGCAATCTCAAGGCATATGGAAGGCCAAGAGACAAGTGACTTAGATCCACATCAAGGAAAACTCCAAAATCATTTGGCCTTTTGCACACATCCCGATGTACGCGGGTTTAAGGGTCAAATCCATGTAAATATGCGAGAAAGAGATTAAAAGTCGTGTACGGAAATTATTGCATGTTTTTATGGATGATCTTGGAAACATCAAAGGTACAAAAATGGTCCATGGGGTATAAAGAGTTTGCAGAGGGACAGGGAAGGCCATAAAGGTGTGATCCACCATGTGTGGTAAAATCAGTTGTAAAAGATGCCCCCTAATGTGTGAGGTTAGAGGGGTCATATGCGAAATACATTATAAGTCCATCCCAAAAGTGGAGTGATGAAGAACCCGGTGCAAGAACCATCCATCCCATCAATACAATACAATGATCAAAACTCTACACATAACTGCAAGTAGATGTAGCAGTCCCAGATACATAAGAGTACAATGGCCATGAATAGGCATGATACAAAATATGACATGTGTGGTCATCGCCACGTACAATATAGATATATCAAAATCTCCATGATGAAGATATACATAGGATTATGACCTCCATGTAGGCTGAAGATATATAATAGATCAAGATCTCCATAATGGCTGGAAATATCTGACATATACTGGAATCAAGTCACGAGAGCTGAAATCTCATGAACACTGGCACGATCAAGGAGGTAGCATAGATGAGATGCCACCATCCTGGAAGGTCTTCTACACAAATAGCTACGAGCACATGTCCTACTATGTGAATAGAGGTGTCGAGGTCAAACATAGTAGTCCATTGTCTGATTACCGGTCATTGATGTATACCGTTAACAGACGCGAGATCACCCATCGATAAAGAAAAATGGGAATCAAGGTACTAGAGTGAAAACTAACAAGTGTGAATAAATGTGTTGAGGTCAAACACTTGACAGAATCCATCGATCAGGGGACATTGATGTATTCCCAAAAAATTGTAAATGGCGAGAGAACCTGCCATGGATGACTACAAATCTCAAGGCACTCAAAAATGACTCTAGATTCCTATCCCAGAATAAATTATTTGAAGTCGATGGGATGAAATCCGTTGGAAGGAGGGCATTAAGGAATCACCCATCATCCAACACGAGGTACTTAGCAAAGATGTATAATATGGAATGACTCGATCATAATGTGCACGAACCAGTAACTGTACCGGGAATGACTGACATGCAAAGTCAAGATAACTGAGGAATGCCCAACTCAGCTTTCAAATTCCTTCGAACAAGATCATAAAG
Organism: Pseudotsuga menziesii; assembly: GCA_001517045.1. NCBI lineage: Eukaryota > Viridiplantae > Streptophyta > Pinopsida > Pinales > Pinaceae > Pseudotsuga > Pseudotsuga menziesii. Next base: position 252,967 of record LPNX010970585.1, read on the forward strand.
ACAAATGGTGATTGAATGTAGGCAGCATAAACTTGATATACAAAACTGGGACATCTCTGCGACATAGGAGGCATTGACAAAGGCTTCATAGGGATTGGAAGCTTAACTAGTTGGTCGAGATAAACTCAGAGAAATGAGTACAACTCCTAAAGTCAAACTATTAACACAACCAATGGATGTGATATACATTTCTCTATTCGAAGCTGACACGACTCGACTACTGCCAAATATAACATCTTTTCTTGTCTGGCTTTTTGGTTTTTTGATTTTTTGGACTTTTTCAAATATTTTGAAAATCTTGAAAAAGAATAAAAGTGCTTTATAGTTACAGACTAGGAGGAGACGAGTGTCAATGGGAAAACAAACTAGTTCCCAGCAGCGGAACATACCTATGCTCAATGCAAGGACACATGTGTAGGATAACGACACTCGGGGGAAAGTCCCCTCCTGGTCAAAAATGGGGAATCAAGCTATAAAGGATATGTAAAATGGCTCTGCATGGCTAGACATGAGACAAGATTAGGCTATATAGCTAATAATCAAAGTCAAGGAAGCCGGCATAAGACTCAATGAGGTAGGAAAAACTCATGATAATGCAATTACAACTTGACATAAGGGAGTCCCGGGGAAATGGCTAGAATAAAGTTCAAGAGGAGTATGAAGCTCTTGCGCAAAGACATGGCAAGACTAAAAGGAACTCCCAGACCTAAGAGAGGACTCACAGCATGGGTACCAAATGCAAAAGGGATCTAACTAGGACACTCATGTATAGGAAAGCTATACCATTCACATAGTACAACTTCTAACAACAACATGAAGGTTCTGTGATACCATGGAATGGGTTCATACCTAAGGTTAAGATGGAACAGTCATAAAGAAATGCATAAGTGCAAGTGGATGTGATATCCTAACCTATATGCCAGTTCAAACATAATACATGTGATAGGCACAAACCAGTCAAAACCTTGAAGAGAGTGTACAAAAATTGGATTCTACATGACAACCATATTAGTCCAAAACAACCCAAAATAGTCAATAAAGAATCCAAACTATAGGATATAGGGAGGAATGATCATGACAACTACTCCCAAAGGAAACAATGCAGTGAACGATGGGACATAAAAAGGAAAGTAAGGTGTAGACCCAACGTTCACGCATCCACTACCACCCCCATGAGGGTGACCACTGGTGTAAATACTGAGTGAAGGGTTTAGGGTAAGGGGTTGTGATGCCCCCAAGTCTGACACCAGGGTCCATACTAGGAACAAGGACAAATGATAGGATACCAGGCATGATGAAAATAAAAGGACCCAGACTCAAGAGAGCATAAATATACTCAAGTAACCGCGATCCCAAAGGCCAACTAGCACACAAAGAGCACACTCCTAAGAAAATATACAGCCAAAATACAAGCAAACCAAGGGGAGGATATGTGAGCTCCCAAATGCAGCAAATATGTCTCTCCTAGGAGAGGCTCCAAACTCCCATACAGTACAAGTGGAGCTATGTAACCAATTATAGCGGCCCTCAGCTTCAATGCATAAAGCGGCTATGATGTCTGACCTCTACCTAGCTAGGACACTCACAGAATAACCTCTGCAAGTACCCCATGTGATATCTAGGTAAGGAAGGTAAGTTCTCCTCAATATAATCAATGCTTAGGTAGATAGTCATAGGAGCAATTGACCGTATGGGTAGGGTAGCAAAGCCCGGAACTCTTAAAAGAGCCCCCAGATACGACTACAATCTTGGAAATATCTCCAGTGCTACTCAGTTACAACTACGGGTCATCCCAATCATAATTTCTAACTACCTCATGCTTAACTCCCTTGTAAGAGGAGGATCCCGACAACACTAATTATATAAAGGATTTCACACTCTCACATGGACAAACACCTACTTGTTGTTGTTTAGTAGTCTTGGAGAATTGACTCACAATGAACTATTCCAAGACTCTAAAACCTAATCTTGTGAATGCACCCTATAAAAGAAAAGAGTGTAATTCATTTTATTATCTGTTGATTTTAATTGGCTGTAATTACTCAAAGGGAAATGATCATGCAACTAATGATGTTATGACTCGGTAGTGAAGTAAATATGCGCACCATAACAAACAATTCTAACTGCAATCTTTGTCAAATGAAAAATAGGGTATGCCACTACATGAGATGCATAAATATATATTCCTTTCTAAATGCCAATGCAATACTTCATATATGAAAGCCTAAATAAAACTCTCATCCAAGCAATCCAATGCAAGTACCTCCTCAAATCCATATGCAAAAAATGCAATTACCTTGTATTTTTCCATATAAAAGAATGCAAAATGCAATAAAAGTCATCTAAAACTCTCACTCTCTGCAGCAAGTATAAAACACAAGCCCAGCAAGACACCAAGACAAAAAAAGAGTAATGCACTAATGGAAAAACACAAAGGATAAATGACTAAAACTACTTTCAAAGAAAAATCAATGAAAAAGCGGTCTTTGGTCACAAAAGAAGCATCCAACAAACAACATTAGACCCAAGGAAGACCCAACCACACTCACAACCCACCCAACAACTTCCCACAACATCAAACTCATGAAAAGGGAGGATGTACACAATTGTTTAAAGAACAACTGCGTATATACATGACTTTTGGCCAAAAAGCTGCATGCATACATGGATTTTGGCCAAAAACCTGCATGTATACGTGACTTTTGGCCAAAAATCCGTATATGTAAGCGAATTTTGGCCAAAAACCCGCTTATACAGAGAAGGTAGTGGTAAAAAGCAGGCCAAGGGTCAAACCAATAAAGGGGAGTGTCAATGGATGAACATACTATAAAATGCAACACAGAAACAAGGAGAAACAAAGAGCAAGTCAAGAATATCAAGCACATTGTGCCCCCAAACCCCAAAGAAAAAGAAGGAACATCGCCAACCGAGTCACCAATTTTATTACGGAGAGAAATTCCTATGGCTTGGGGTACCACAACAGACATATTAACTCCAGAAATCAATCATTCCCTATATGCAAGAGAAACCAAACATCTAACACTAAATGATCTCGATTCATACCTTATTCCGGATGATTGATGTAGATCCCCGTTGAGCTTTTCCACTCTTTCTTGTATTAGCAATTTGCTTTCTCAACATTCAGCAAACAAGACAAGCATGCTATATATAATTGTGTTAGACCTACTCTAGAATATATAATCAATAACATACAAGCATTTAAAAGTATCCATGGATCAAATACTCATTTAAATACACATTATTGGATAGGAAAAGATATTTCTATTGATATGAAATAGAGATTACAATAGTCACAACCTCTGTCGGCACGTCTACGAATCGGAGAAACTAAGTCCCCCACTTGGGCCTCCACCACTTCAATTTTGCATCTCTCAATAGCAAGCTCACAAGCCAAAGGAAGGCTTGGGAAGAACACAAAGTGCTCCAAGGGACAAAGGGATGTAGACTCAAGTATAAGCTCCGACAACAATGGACTATAGTTTTCATGGTCTTCAATTCCTCTCCCTTCAATGTATCCAGAGGGTTCCTTATATAGCTCTTCAATGGGGAAATGGAAGGTCGGATTCGAGCGATCTTAAGGCATATGGAAGGCCAAGAGACAAGTGACTCGAATCCACATCAAGGAAAAATCCAAAATCATTTGGCCTTTTGCACACATCCTGATGTACGCAGGTTTAAGGGTCAAATCCACATATATACGTGAGAAAGGGATTAAAAGTCACGTATGGAAATTATTGCATGTTTTTAGGGATGATCTTGGAAACATCAAAGGTACAAAAATGGTCCATGGGGTCTAAAGAGTCTACAGAGGGATAGGGAAGGCCATAAAGGTGTGATCCACCATGTGTGGTAAAATTAGCTGTAACACAAAGTACCCAAAATTTCACATTAAAAACTATATGAAGGCTGCTTATTTGGAATATGGTGAACCATTAGAACTTGATCCTATGTATTGACCTCTAGGGTTGCATAGTTTCAGTTTTTTGTCACTAATGTGCCTGTCGCACTTTGGACAGGCTACCGAGGCTAATGCATGTGTCAAGAAGTTGTTTTTATGTTTCCATGGTGGATTCCTATGGATTAATAAGAAGGATCTAGTTAATTCTGACTTGATTGCAAGGATCATAGGGTTACCGAAGGCTAGGGTGTACCCTACTCATTTTTTTGTTGTTAAATAAAAAGACAGAGGTTTGGAAATTTAGATGAAAGAGAGAATTATCACCTACAAGAGAACAAAAGAGGGGTTGATATTGCATCTATCAATGACCAAGAATTTCTATTCGCAGCAAAGGAATTGGTTACCAAAGTACTACAAAGGGTTTGTTCAAATTAAGTTCCCACATCATTCATAGTAGCTGCAAACCAATATGCATTAGGCATACAAATGGACTAGACTACATTTTTCATCAATGATTGTATCAATGCCCAAGATAAAGGTGACCCTTTTCCATATTCACGGTTATTAATTTTAGTCTCATTTGTTGCATCGGAAGAGTCGATGGATTATCAGGGTAAAGAACAACATGGCCCTTTTTTGGTGGTGAGATACGCAAACCTATGGTTTAACGAGAGAAACACAAGGAAGATAAATAGAATATTAACTTTTATATGCATAAAGAAGTGTTGCATCATAATTATATTACAATCCCATGCATAGAGGCATAGACAATGGCAAGGATTTTGGGAATTGTGAGTTTCAAGGCCAAACCTCGTCATTTGTATGTACAAGCAAGGTGGGATCCATGTCAATAGTGGTTAATAACTGGTTATAAGTTGAAAATAGAATAGGTGGACATAATTGTCCAAGAATGGCTGCAGTAGTGGAATTTCCATGTCAAAGTAGAGAAAATATCAAAATATATGTTGCATCAGAATCCACGACGGGAGGGGGGGGCATCTCAGTAACATGATATTGGAGGTGATAAATGAAACCCACATGATTCATAGGATGATGAATAGGAATCAAGTAATACGCCAATTGATCCAGGCCTTTGGGAAAAACAAAAAGATACAACATGAACACATGGAGGGGAAAAGAAGCAAAGGAATGAAGGGATATCCCTATGACTGCATTAATTAACGATGATTTTGACATCCTATTTAATAGTATGAGCGGAGTAGAATACCGTCCAACTATTTGTGGGAGTGATATACCTGCTTGATACCCTATGTAAATAACTCAAGTCAATAAAATATAGCACTACAATAACAAACATGTGAGTCACATGATGAGACCAGGAAATAGGAATAGAGAGAAAATTTATCATCATCATCCATGACAGACTAGGTAGTTAAAATGCTATCATGAGGATTAAATTTTGAAGAGGAGGGACGACAATGAGAAAGCTCCCTGGTTGGGATTTGTTAGTCTAAAGGTGTTATCCTTCCTTTTGCTTATGCTACACAGTCTTCAACAGAATGTTGGAGAAGAGATAAAGACACATGAGTAGTCAATATATGTTTTAATGAAGAGATATAGGTCCCAGAGTGATTCCCCCAAAGAGCAATATGTCGAGATTCAAAAAAAGAGGGAACCATTGAGTCAGGAAAAACAAAATATACAAGAGGTTGTCCTAGTTTCCTATTGCAGTGTACAAGAAGAAGAGGTAGTTGAGGAAATGATTCCTAACATGAAAATGGTGTGACTTGGAAGAGTCATAATGGGATTCAGGAAAAATATTGGGGAATTAGAATCAAATATGGTACCAAGCATGCCCCCTAAATTTATAGAATGATGATATACAAAAGTGAAAGGGCCATTCAGAGTATCAAGGAGTGTGAAACTCAATGTGAAAATATGTAAAAGAAATACCACAAAATTGGGATACACTATTAGAAGATGTTGTGCTTTAGGATATTACAACCAATTTAGGAACAATTTAGGATAATATTAAAACCCTACGAGGTATTTTACATATTTTATCACCAATGGAGAGGATGGGAAATGTTTCAAAGAAAAAAGCATCACAGGAAGAAATTAACCAGTTAAGGGTTGAGCAAAAAAAGAGAACATAAATCGTATCAAAGAACTCCAAAAAGAGGTTGAACGAGCATAGAAAGTGATTAACGGAGCCCATATATATATCAAAAAAATAGTCAGATAGACGGTGGAGTAGAGTCAAGAGCACATCAACACAGAAATGGTTGAAGAAGAAAGTAAGGAAAAATATAATTTTCAGTAAATGTAGAAGCGATGAAGACGATATATAAAGAATTATTGTCATAATTGAAAGAACTACTAGAAAAAACTGGAAGGGGCTTGGGATGAGACAAATGTGAGTGTTGGGGGCATGCTTTCCTTTGAAATTTTTGGTACATTTTTGGAAAAGCAGTTTTTGTGTGAACATGGATATAATGAAGTGGTCCATCGAAGTGGTAAAATCAAAGAAAATGACCGAGAAAAGAGGGAAAATGGTGTCTTGATGATGTCAAGATATAGAGTTAGTTAGGAAATTAGAGTTTTTTGTCCACTTACATTATTAAGTATGATTATTTGGTGTGCGGGTTGGATTTTTGGGGTGAGTTTTTTACTTATGCTTTAGTTTAGGTTCAGGAATAGAGTGTAGCATACATTTTTTGTTTGTGTCAAAGTTATGAGCTGTGAAGAGTTGAGATGAGAGTGAACCACATGGAGTAGGATATGATCAATTGGATGTGTGAGAAAAACCATTGTAATATAGGATGAATAGAAGTCTACAAGTTTTCTGTACATACCTAAAGTATTTCTTAACTGTGACTCATTAATAAGAAGAACTCTTTTGTGGTTTTCTCCCATCTTGTGTTTTCACTTAAAATTTGTGGTGTCTGATTTGGTTGTGTTGTGTTGTTTTTTTAGTAATGAATAAAAAGACAAGTAAATGTGTTTAATGAAGATACTTATGACTAGTATAATTCAGGATTATATGTTGTAGATGTTTAAATGCAATATGTCGAATATTATAACCTGTCAAAGATCTTTCTATGTCGATGTTTCAAATTATCATTATGTTGAATGTTAATAATGTCACATTATTCCCCTTCATGACAATAGAAACCTTATTCATGCATTTCACATAGGTTCTTCAGGTGAGACCTCATTTTCTCCATAGGTGTTTCTGAAAGGCACAATCCCTTTTGGTCGATATCTTGGGGTTTGCTAGTATGCGTTGTTTAGGTGAACCTAGGTTGAAGTAAAATTGTGCCAACAAAGAACCAAAAAATGATTCAGAAATCCTCAAAAAGAGAGACCAAGTTCCAACACCATTAATCATTCCAATATTTTCTTAAATTGGAAGTGAAACTAGAAATCAAACCCTACCAATGTGAGATTAATATTGTTAATTTTATTTAATGGTTTTAATAGTTAGAAGTTTTTTAAGTGTTCACAACATAGGAGAATTTCAGAAAAAAATTCATAGCTAAAGTTAGAGGTCCATGCTCAAGCTTAGTGGAAAATTCAAATGGATATGCTTAGGATAGAGAGTGATACCAAAATAACTAAGTGGGATGTTCTTAAACCCTCCTTAAGTTGCAATGATACCCTATTGGGTATGGATAATACTAGTGGATCTATTGGCATTAATTCTAATAGAATACAAGGAAAAGTGTGCAAGGGTGCACCACCGAGTTCATAAAAATGGCCATTATGTTGGGTATATTTCCTAACAACTTGGATGTACTACTTAAGTATTTGAGAGGTTTACATAGTCATTTAATGAGGAAATTAATGCTCTTTGAACCTAGTTCAATTGATGAGGAATGTATGCAAATATATTTGTTTTGGAGAATATGGATAAAAATGAAGGACAACAAAGTGATTCCAAGTACAAACACCACCAAGATGCTTCTAAGGAGGGAAATAAAAAGTGGAAAGGAAAGGAAAAGAAGAGAATGGGAAATATACACTAGTGCAAGGATTCAAACAAAAACTATTCACATTGTAATATCAATCATCACATCAAATACAAGTGTTGGAAGCTACATCCAGAGTCAATCCAAAGAGCCACAAGAAGGATGGAAAGAAGTAGAAGATGTTAGCCATGGATTCCAGTAACCATGTATAGAGAAATTCAAATGTAGATGAAGATATTGTATGCACTACAATGTATAAGGAGTTGAATTTAAGTACCCTCAATCCCAAAAAAGAGAAGGAATATATGAGTAAATTGTTGTTGTAATTGTAACTTTGGAAAATATTTATATTGCTATTGTATATTTTTGTACCCCCATCGGGGATGTGTGTTCCTCCTTTGGCGATGTCATCATTGTGTATGGTCACTGAGTTTAACCCTCTGTTATAAGTTGGGAAAATAGTCCCCAGGTTAAATAAAGTAAAATGTATTTATGTGTATTCTTAGGTAGGTCAGCCCCACAAGTAACCTGGGTGACCTAGTGGTTGAGTTAACAACTCAATGAAGAATATAAATAGCGAGGCACCCTCCTCATTTGTTGCACATTGCAATTTATCTCTCATGTGCACTTTAGTAGAGAGAGGAAGAGGATAGAAAAAGAGTTGTTGCCAACATATTGTTCTTGGGTTATTATCTCGTCATCTTATCTTTATGACAGAACTATTCAAAGTTAGTTTGTGGGATTCTCTGCTTTATGGTTTCCCCAATGAATAACTCTATGTCTTGTGTCTCTCATGTATATTTGATGTATTGTTATGCTTTTTATTCTTTTAGATAAATATACTAAGTAAAATAACTGAGAAAAATAGCATGGTATCAGAGCCACCCTGAAAGAAGGTACTTTGCAGCCGAAATACAACTATAATGGAAGCTACTGGAAATTAGGGTTTCATGCTTGAAAACCCTAGAAGAGTGAATCTAGTCATCTTGGAACTTTCGCTACAACATGATATTAGAGAAGGATTGGTAGCAAAAACCTTTATAGTCCGAAGAGAAAATATTTTTTTACCTTGCGTCAAAGTTTCAGCCTCATATTATTTATACTTTAGGAGATATGATTCCTCCAAATAAGGGTTCCATCCTCCTCCAGAATACATTCATAAACATGTGACCTAGGGAGAATTTCTATATCTTGAGATAGGAAGGTCCAAATGAAATTTATAAATATGTTTCAAAAACATAATAGACTTTAATTTATGTTTTCAACGTTTTAGACCTCGAATGTGAAATAGTGACATGTGGAAGTCCATACAAGTTTGCTATGATAAACACTCCTCAAAATAGTCACCTTGGGAAACTTAGCATATGTCCCACTTGGAGAATCCAATTCTTCTCTAACCTATTGGGTTAGGAAGATGACATATCAAACTATCTCAGTGCGTAGTTTCATACTGTAAGGAACCAAAACTTTGGAGATACAATAGAGGAAATCAACAATTTTGTAGAATAAATTGGGGAAACTATGGCTTCCTGTTATGGGAGCTTCCAACCACTATTTTCAGAAAAGGAGTACATTGGAAAACTCACCTTGAATAGTCACCTCTTTCAGTCCAATCAAAATTTTGAAATTCCAAGTTTGGAAACTTAGGGTTTTTCTGATAAACCTTAGATCAACCAGCTCTAGAACCAGGTCGGACACCTCAAATTAATAATATTTAAATCTTTACAATTTCCATCTGAGGTTCTCATTTCAAAATTACTAATCACACCCAGCTTGATGACAAGATTGGTGAAGCTGACAACTTCTGAGCATGGGAGTATAGGACCTCCCCGATCGTTAAAGAAAATGACTTGGATTAGTATTTCAGTAAGGAAGTTATAAGAGACTGAGGGATATGAGGTTAAGACTAGAGCCAAGAGAATCATTGAAGATTCTATTAAGGATCATCTCATCCCTCACGTGTCTTCCTTGAAGACACAAAAACTAAGTGTTTGATTCTATGACGAAGCAATCGAAGAAGAAGAAGAGATTGTTACAACCACCTTAAATGGCCTCCCAAGATCATGGGACTCATTCATTCAAGGAATGTGTGCCAGAAGGAAGTTGATTACCTTCAACAGATTCTAGGAAGAGTGCACACAAAAGGAATCTCACCTCATAATAAGGTAAGTAGAATATGGGAGCAATTGAAGATCAATCTCTCACAATTCAAATAAGATTCCTCAAGTGATGAGGAATATGAAGGACTCAACTCATGAAGAACCTCTTATCCATCTTAGCATTTGGATATGATATGATATAGTTGTGAATGAAGAAGATGATGAAGCTAAAGGCTCAAGAAGGAGTCTACCCACCAAGAAAACAAAGATAAGTGTTTTATTTTCATTTCATGATATTGTTTGGTTGTGCACTTGTTTATATTCACTTGATGTGTTATGCATGTTTGAGTGTTTGCATTTGTACTACTGAATTGCACATAATGGGTAAGAAGTCAATGATATTGTACAACATTCCATTTCTACTTATCTATATTGAAACCATTGTGTTGGCATATTAGGATTATTACACACTCTTAATAACATTGGGGTAGAAGGCATCTAGAAGTTACTGTATGTGTACAGGATATGGATGAATGTTGTAGCATTGGATAAGATAGTTGAATGACTATGTGACATATATTTGTCACTATTAATATGTTTTGGAAATTATGATATGTTTCTGATCATGCAACTAAACTTAACTTGTAGATCATTCCAAAGAACAAGTAACGACAATTCAGAAGAGGAACCTAAAACTTCACAGGTCAGAGACACCATGGCAAAAAAAAACGCTTCAGAAGAATATAAACAGAGAGATAGATCCACCTCGAGAGATGAATACCATATTGGGCAGGATAAATCATCCAAGATGGAGAATAGTATGAAGAGACTTCCAAAGAAAGAAAGAAGCCTCAGACACACTCTAGTTATGTGACACTATTGAGCGACAACATTGATGCAGATCCTTCCAGCTATGAAGAAGTAGCCAAGAAGAAAGGGAAGGTGACTATTATCAAAGAGTACCAGTTTATCAAGAGGAATGATGTCTAGGATGCGATGCTGAGAATAAAGGGAAGTTGCATATGTATCTACAAGATCTAGGAAAAATCATATGGAAGCATCAAGGGATACAAGGAAAGAGTCGTAGCATGATGCTTCTCACAGAAAGAAGGCACAAATTCTGATGAGGTATTTGCATTAGTTGCGAGGTACATATCTAATAGATCCATACGTGCAGGTGTGATATGGGAGACACACCATTTGGATATGAATACAACATTCTTGAATGGTGTAGTGAAGGAGGAAGTGTATATAGAGAAACCACTAGGAGTCGAGACACATGACAAGAAGAGTCATGTGTGCAAATTAAAGAAGGCCTTGTATGAGCCTAAAAGGAACCCATGGGATATCACATACAATTACATGAGGAGCTTGAATATCACCTAGAGTGATGAATATCTTAACCTTTGCTACAATGTTGAAGATGAAATCCTATAGAAGATGACAAGATCACATATGTGAGAGGAAATTTTCAACAAAGTTCAATATAGAGGATCTTGGTATCTAGTGACATTAGATGGATACATAGAAGGTTAGTAGCATAGGAATCTACTTGTCACTCCAGTACAGATCTCTCGATACATAGAGTACCAAATCCAGAGGTAGTATGATACTCTGCTATAGAGGGAGTGACTGCAGAAGAATCTCAAGCTTGACTTGGTAGAACATGATGGAAATCTTATTTATGGGCCTAGTCTTTACTTAGAGTAAAGCGGATTCCACCATTTACTTCAAGGTTGAAGGTGGAAGACCGGTGATGCTTCTGTTATGTGTCGATGACCTGTTCCTAACAGATGAAGAGGAACTTATTAAAGATGCACTTCTTAGGAATGGAGGTGTAGCATTATGCAGATCATATTTTCCTTAGTCAAGGAAATTATACAATGGAGATTATGAAGAAATTCAAAATATAGGACCACAAGGCGATAGACACACCTATGGCATCAAACTTGAAGCTATTGTGTGATGCTTCATCAGAGTCAGTTTATGCCACAATGTATCGTCATATGATTAACTCACTGATGTATCTAATGAATACGAGACCGAACATATGCTTTGTTGTGAACACCCTTAACTAGTTTATGACGGATCCAAGACATGTTCACCCAGTTGCAAAGCATGTAGTGAGGTACCCGAAGGGTACAATTGAGTATGGGATCAAGTATAATACAAATAAGAAGACTAACCTGTATGGTTATATTGATTCGGATTGGGCAGGAAGATCCACTGAGAAGAAGAGAAATTTGGGTTTCTTCTTCAGTTTGAGATCCAGTATGGTCTGCTGGATTGGCAGGATGAAACCCTACATGGAACTGAGTACAGTCGAGGAAAAATATGTTGCCACTTTCTTGGCTAGTTGCAAGGTAGTATATTTTTGAAAGCTACTATTTGATTTGATTGATCTGACTTGCATTTTTGTATGATGTATAGAGGACAAATGAAGCTCCGGTATGTGATCCAGATCGATGACAATCAAAAGAAGGAGTGATGAATTCTAGCATAGCTGGAGATACAAAATATCTGAGCATAAAATTCTTGGTGAAGTTCGTAGGTTACTCAGATGTAATCAATATTCTTGGTTGTCCTCATATGTAATTAGTCTTGGAAAATATCGCAGGTTATCTTTGGACGTAATCAGTCCTGATGTGATTCTATGCTAGAAATAGCCAGATTGAAGTTTGAATACTTCATAGAAAGAATTGGTGTGATCCCGAACGAGACCTATAAAAAGAGGGAGAGATGAGTTCTAGCTTAACTGGCGAGATAGGTTATCTAAATGTAAAATCCTGGTGAAGCTCGTAGGTTGATCAGATGTAATCATACCTGTAGGTTTTCCTTGGATGTAATCAGTCCTTGCAAAGCTCACAGGTTATCCTTGGATGTAATCAGTACTAATATGTTTCTATTCTAGAAATAGAGAGAGACCAAATAACACATATGCATGATATCTCACATGGAAAATGAGACAGGTTGTCAGAACGGGAAAAATACTGGTGAAGTAGGATGCTCAAACATTATTAGTCCTATAGGTTGTCCTCAAATGTAATCAGTCCTGGCAAAGCTTGTAGGTTATCCTTGGACATAATCTCTCCTGATATGGGTTATCTAAATGTAAATATGATCCTTGGCGTGGTACAAAAATTATTTGGATGTAATAATTCATGTGGGTTGTTCGAGTGTAAAAATGAGACATTGCATGGTACACAGGTTACTTAGATGTAATATGCCCCGAATTTTATCTGAACGGAAAATATCCTAGACGCAGGTTGTTTAGATGTTCCTTGAGGTTGAATTAGAACGTAAAAGATCCTGATGCAACAGTTTGTTTGTTTGTAACCAATCCTTACATCTATATCCATATATGTGTGTTCCCATGTTGAGATGATAAGGTCACGAATCATGAGAGGTGCACCTAGGTTATTCTCCTTTACTGGTAGAACCCATGTTGACTGTGGAGAGACGTAATGCACTAAGTGTGCTCCTTAAAGGTTATCACATAGTGGTAGATGTAGGATTGTCTTGCTGACATCCTAACATGTTCCTATGTTGATAGAACACAGGTGCTATGCATCTGGGTTGTGATCTATGTGTTTTGATTTTGTTTTGTGCAAGACAGAAGAGATGATCTGGATACGAAAATATAAAGGTGGGAACACAGGTTATTTTCATGGCAATGTAAAGAAGGCCATTGATTGTACCTACGCGATGGTGATGATATGATGGTAGGAAACACAGGTTATTGCATTGGAAATATAAAGAAGGTCCTGGGTTGTACCTACACGATGATATAATATGACAAGAAGATGGTAGGATACATAGGTTATCGTAGTTTCAAAGTAAATAATGGTCCTGGTATATACCTGAGGGATGGCTTGCTTGTAGATATTGTTACAGCTAATTTTACCACACATGGTAGATCACACATTTATGGCCTTCCCTGTCCCTCTGCAGACTCTTTGGACCCCATGGACTATTTTTGTACCTTTGATGTTTCCAAGATCATCCCTAAAAACACTTATTATTTGCTCTACGTGACTTTTTAACCCTTTCTCGCGTATACACGCAGATATAACCCTTAAACCCATGTACATCGGGATGTGTGCAAAAGGCCAAATATTTTTGGATTTTTCCTTGATGTGGATCCAAGTCACTTGTCTCCTGGCCTTCCATATGCCTTGATATTGCTTAGAATTGACCTTCCATTACCCCATTGAAGCACTATATAAGGAACCCTATGGATACATTGAAGGGGAGGAATTGAAGAGCAAGAAAACTATAGTCCATTGTTGCCATAGCTTGCTTATACTTGAGTCTGCATCCCTTTCTCCCTTGGAGCACTTGATGTTCTTCCAAAGCTTGCCTTTTCTTGTGATATTGCTATCGAGAGATGGAGGATTGAGGTGGTGGAGGCCTGGGTGGAGGAATCAGTTTCTTCGGTTCGCAGACGTGCCGAAAGAGGTTGTCATTCATGTAATCTATTATTTATATTAATTGAAATATCTTTTCCTGTCCAATGATGTGCATTTAAATGAATATTGAATCCATGGATGCTTTTAATTGCTTATGCATTATTGCTTATATATGCTAGATTAGGTCTAACACCATTATATATCATGCTTGTCTTGTTTGTTGATTGTTGAGAGAGAAAATTGTTAACACAAGCGGGATTGTAAAAGCTCAACAGGGATCTACATCAACCATCTAGAATAAGGTATGTTTCATGATCCTTTAGTGTTATATGTTTTATTTCTCTTGAATATTGGGAAGGGATTGATTTCTGCAGTTGCTTTGTCTGTTGTGGTACACCCCAAGCCATAGGAAATTTTCTCCGTAACAAAATTGGTGGCCATACTGGGGAGTTCTTAGTCATTTCCTTTGGTGGTTTTGTCAGCATTCAATGTTCTTGAAATGATCTGATTTCTCTATATCTGAGTCGGGTCTAGGGGAATGTTTTCCTAGTAGTGTCTTATAGGAGTAAATTTTGTCTCAGCTTATCTGTTTGCCTTCTTTTTATCTCTTTTTCTTCCTGTATGCAATTTTTTCCTTTGCAGTCGCATGTACACGCGGGTTTTCCTATAATAGCCATGTATATACGCAGATTTACTGCAAATAGTCACGTATGCCCTGATTTTTTCTTTCTTGGGGAAGATTAAGTGTTTCTGGGTGCGTGTGGATGATTGCTGAGTCTTTTGGGATGCTTCTGGAGTCTGTATACACCCATGTTTTTGACCAGAGACACTTTTCAGTTTAAATTTTTGAAAATGTTCTTGTCATTTCATTTTCTATTTTTTGTTTTGGGATTAGTGCATTAGGTCTCTTTTACCTTGGGATTAGTGCATTAGGTCTCTTTTACCTGAAGATATGCCAGCATTAGAGAAAACAAGTTTATATGTAGAACTTGGAGTGAAACGTAAGAGAGATATGAAGTCGAGAATGTTAGAGACAATGAGGAGTTTGAAAGCATACTTGGAAAGCTTTAAGGAAGATAACCTTAAATTAATGAATTCTAAATCAGATCAAGAAGAGAAAAATGAACTCATTCTAAAAAGTTTGACAAATGCACTAAAAAACAACAACAAAAATATTGCAGTACAAGGTGATAGTAGTGAAGAAACTATAGATAACATTCATGTGATCCCGCGAGACTTAAAGAAAGATAATGACATAAAAATTGAAGATAAAAAAGAATAGCCTATAGAGTTACAGGGAGAATTCAAAATTTTAAGGCCCCGATATTTGATGGAGAGTCTAAGGAAGCAGCTGAAGCTTGGTTACTAAATATCAAATTATATTTTTCAGATTATATATATACGATGATAATTTGTGGGAACGCTTAGCAATCTTATAGCTTAGTGGAAAAGTATCCATGTTGTGACAGGAGGCTAAAAGTGTAAATAACATACGCAGTACAGAGTTAAGTTGGAAAGTTTTAAAAAAATGATTTAGAAAAAAATATATGTCAGAACGGTATTATGATGATAAATCCAAAGAATTCGATGATTTGCGACTAGAGATGTTAACTATGGAAGAATTTGTAACCAAGTTCATAAATTTACAGTGCTATGTACCTTACCTAAGGGATGAAAAGGCTAGATTTTAGAGGTTTATTAGTATTTTACCTCCAACATATAAGGAAAATATTGAGTTTGATATGCCTAAGACCATGGATGAGAAAATTATAAAATCCAAGTTGTGTTACCATTTGTTCAAGCAAAGATACAACTTGATTAGGAATTGGAAAAATAAAAATAAAAATGAGAAGATTGATCAAAGGATTTAAATCTTCTCCTTTTAGGAAAGGAATGAAAAGTCATACTAATTATAATTACAATAAACCAGGTACAACTAGCAGTAGTGGTATAAAGGGTACTAGAAATTCCAATGGTGGGTGGAATAACACTACGAAAGAGATTAAATGTTGGGTTGTAATGGACCTCATTTGTACATAAATTGTCCTCACAATCCCAATAAAAACAACTCACATAAGTATGCTACAGGCATATTCCATTGTCAATGACATAGCGAGGAACATAGCTAGAATTAATGTTGCTTTGTAAGATAGAAAGGCGGATCATCAATCCACTATGCTAGAAGTAGAAGATAAAATATCAAATACATATGTTTCTATACTTATTGATTCAGGAGCTATTTTAAGTTTCATTTCACCAAGAGAACTTGAAAAATATAAACTTATTAAGGAAAAACAAAAAAAGACATGGTTGGTACAATTAGCGATGGGAATGAAAAGGAAGGTTACATAAATAGTTAAAGGTTACAGATTAGGCTTTAATGGCATGGATACTATAGTTAATCTAAACATACTTCCTTTAGGATCATATGACATTTTTATAGGTATGGATTGGTTAGAATCTCATAAAGACATTATTGATTGTTTACATAATCTTTTGGATTGCATGGATGAAGAAGGTAAATACCATATAGTAAAACGAATTTACATACCTATATCTACACGACAAATATTTGCAGTACAATTAAAAAAATGCATTAGAAAAGCGTGGCATCTTTTTGCCATCAAATTTAAATAAATTGAACCTAAAATGTCGAAACAACGATGGAATGGTTTCCTATTCTGAACAGGATCATTGTATTCCCTAAGGAAATACCTGTATTACCACCTAAATGAGATTTAGATTTCTCCATAGATCTAATGCTAGGTTCAGCACCGGTATCACAAGTCCCCTATCATATGACTAATCCAGAACTGACATAATTAATAATGCAAATACAAGAATTACTGGACAAGGGATATATTTGGCCTAGTGTATTGCCATGGGGAGCATCTATGTTGTTTTTCAAAAAGAAGGATAGAACTTTCAGAATGTGCATGGATTACTGTCAATTAAATAATATGCCAGTTAAAAATACATATCCTTTACCAAGAATAAATGATCTGTTTGATCAGATCGGTGGAGAAAAAATATTTTCAAAAATTGATCTCAAATCGGGATACCATCAGGTACGGGTCAAAGATGAAGACATCCATAAAACTCGATTCTGAACAATATATGGACACTATGAATTTGTGGTAATGCCATTCGTTTTAACAAATTCTCCTGCAACATTTATGAATATGATGAGTAATGTGTTGAGTAATTTTTTGAATAAATTTTTGTTAGTATTTATTGATGATATTATAGTATATTCAAGGAGTTAGGCGGAGCATGAATGGCACTTAAGGAAGGTTTTGGAAAATTTAAAGGCACACCGGTATACACAAAACTAAGTAAGTGTGACGTTTAAAAAAAGGAAGTACATTACCTAGGACATGTTATTTCAGAAAACAGAATAGGAGTTGATCAAGCCTATATTGGAATAGCCTACACCAAAAGACATACATGATATAAGATATTTTATGGGGTTAACAGGATACTACCACAAATTCATAGAAATATTTTCCAAAATAGCTTACGCTATAACAACTCTACAAAAGAAAAGTGTTTGATTTATCAGGAATCTAGTATTGAGAAAAAAAATATATTGACAACATCACCAATATTAAAAATCGTTGATCTAAGTAAACACTTTGTGGTATGCACTGATGTGAGTAACGAAGTTTTAGGAGGTGCTATATCTGGAGACATTATTTGATAGGAAATAAATTTATGTTATTAACAGACAATATTGGGCTAAAATATTTATTTGACCAAAACACATCGAATGCCCTCCAAGCTTGTGTTCCTGAGTGAGTATGATTTTGCAACTAAACACATAAAAAGGAAGGAAAATATAGTAGAAGATGCACTAAGCTGACAACAACATAAAATGCATTCAGTGCTGATTAGTAATTATGAATCTAAATTCAAAACTTTGTCAAAGGAAGCATCAACTAATGATGAGCAATATAGGAATTGGGTTGAAAAATGTAACCAGGAAAATTTTGGAATAGAAAAAAGTATGTATCAGATTAATGTAGAAGGGTTTCTACATTTCAAAATTCGAATTTATGTGCCTAACCAATACAATATAAAGTAGTCCATATTTAAAGAATTGCATGATAACCAGTATGGATGACACCCAGGATATCAAAAATTTATAACAGATTTAAAGAAAGATTTTTATTGGCCAAATATGAAAAGAGAAGCAACTGAATATGTGGCCTAATTTTTCATTTGTGAATAGGTTAAATCCATTCACCAACACCCAGCTGGATTATTGCATCCCATACCCATACCAAAATGGAAATTTGAAACTATAACTATGGATTTTATTACAAGGTTACCGAGAACAAATAAGCAGAATGACTTCATTATGGTTGTAGTTGATAAATTAAGTAAAGAAACCCATTTCATACCTGTAAATTAAACTTATAAAGTTGTGAATATTGTTGACATATTTATGAAGGAAATTTTCATACTACATGGAAGACAAAAAATAGTGATTACAGATCGTGATGCTAAATTTACTTCAATATTTTGGATGTCACTATTTAGACGTATGGATACAAAATTGAACTTCAATGTAGCCTATCATCCGCAAACGGATGGATAGCCAGAGAAAGTGAATTAGATTTTGAAAGACATGTTGGGAATGTATGTGTTGAATCAATTAGGTAAATGGAAGGATTATATTCATCTGATAGAATTTTCATATAACAATAATTATGAAGCATCTCTCAAACTGAGTCCTTTCGAGGTGTTGTATGGTACGAGGTGTAAAGTGCCTCTAAGTTGGGGTAATTTGGAGGATAGATTGGATTTAGGGCCAGATATGTTACCGTATATGGAAGAAATGGTACGACATATAAAAAAACTTAATAACGGCACAAGACAAGCACGAGAGTTATGCAGACAATAAATGAACAACTAAATAATATAAATTAGGAGAACATGTATTCCTAAGAGTCAAACCAAAGAAAAGAAAGCTAAGAACATGACTCTATGCAAAAATGGCACCCAGATATGTGGGACCTTTTGAAATTTTGGCTAGAATAGGGCTTGTAGCTTATCAATTGGTCTTACCCCCTTATATAATAATTCATGATGTTTTCCATATTTCTTTGTTAAACAAATATGTTGCTGGTCAATCTTATATTATTAACTGGAATAATGTACATGTGGAACCCGAGGGAGATTTCCACTCATCACCAATGTGCATTCTCGATAAGAGAGAAATTCAGCTTTGGAAGCCGATTATTGTACAAGTTAAAGTAAAATGGAAACATTATTCAAAGGATGAAGCTATTTGGGAAAAAGAAGAGATTATGAGACATAATTTTCCAGCTTTATTTCAAAACTATAATAATACTAATTAAGAACCGAGGATAGTGCAAAGTTTTTAGGAGGGGAGGATTGTAATACCCCCTTGTTACTTTTGATATTTTATTGTTATTTGCTTTTAATGAAACAAGTAAACTAAATTTTATATGAATATAATTGGAAATTGAGAGTTTTAGAAGTTATATAATTAATTGATAGAAACTTGGGTTTAAAAACAATTATCAAAACCTCATCATTCTTTACGAAGACAAGTGGCCAATACTAGGAACAGTTAGTTATTTTCTATAAAATTCCTAGGCAAGGGAAGATGCGTGCAAAGTATGAGTTATAAGAAAAGAGATAAATAAAAGAGAGATATTCGAGAGATCACAAGTGAAGGCTCTTTGGAATGTATCCAAGAAATAGCACAGAGATTCCAGAGAACAACTTGAAGATGTTAGGATCTATACTAGAACCGTCAATGAGCATAAGCGAATGCTAGGTTCTGGAATAACTTACTCTCTATAGTTAATAATGGCAACTTGAAGTTGTAGGATAACAATTTTAAGCCCAAGGGTCTGGGCAAGGGTGTAGAACCAAACAATCTTGTTTGCTACAAATTCCAGTGGTAGAGTGGTGTGTAGTTGTTAATACTACAATTTCTAGGTTATACACATATGTTTTCTAAAACTAATCTTATTTCAGTTATAGCCACAACTATGGAATTACTCATTTTATTATTATTTTTTATATTTCTATTATTGTGATAAATATAGGGTTAAATGTTTCCCTATTGTTGTTTATATTTCTATTACAACCATTAAATATAGGGTTAATCCTTTCCCCATCGGTATTTACATTTCAATCACAAACATAAAATAGGGTTAATCTTTAAATTATTGTTGTTCATAATTTAATTGCATTCAATGATATGATTTTGAGGAATTAACCCTTTCCTCTAGTATTATTGTTATACAATTACTCATTAGCAGAAGTAGATATGATTAAACTGTAATAAATTGTAATATTTCTTTTTAAAACTAAAAACCTTCAATGATAATAAAAATTCTTACTATATCGAAATGAACTGAGGAATAGGGTTCAAAAATTCATGAGAATAATCATATATATATATATTAATCTTTATACATTGACAACGAATAGTAACCAACCTCGACATAGGTAGGGTAGAAACCCCAACATTAATCTCGATTGAACAAGTCTTTTTTTATGCAAATAGTAAAACCAAGATATGGAAATTTAGGTGTGTAACCACAATAATTTATACAGTTAAACCAATATCCATAGGGAGTAATAATTCTGAATCGAAAACCCTTGTTTAAAACAGAGTTACGAATTAACTAAAAATACACCCTACATTTCATTATAGAAACTAAAAACCCAACGCTATCTTCATACCCGAGTTAGGGTTTTTAGTACAAAACTTAAACTAAGAACTCAACTGTAACTACGCCGAATGGTGTTTTAAAAACCTAAATAACTCATAATGAAAATTACCAATAACACAGAAGCCGAAAGGATTGAGAAGGTAAAGTCACAGCTACGATTCTTTTACACAACAACCAACTAAATCAAGAACAAGGTCACTTGATAACTGAGCATACAGATGAAATGGTCATGAACACTATACAATGCCTCCTTTAAAGTACATATTGTGGAAAGAACCGCAAGTTAAAACCTAGAAACTTACCAATCGAACCGAGGATCGATTCCCATGTGGCCACACCTGCAAAAAATATAGGGTTATTACACAAATCTTAGTGTATAGCTGAGGAGAGAAGTAATAAAACTTTTGACAGTTGCTAATAAAAATAACATAGATGATTTACCTATAGACTAAATCATGTGATGCAATAGAACGACAATGATTAAAACATATGTATGGGTCATGTGTATTGAATGTAAAAACTAGAAAATGAAAGCAATAGCTCAAGAAAAATACAAGGGGTATAGTTGTAAGCCGAACAACTAAAGTTTCATTCAAAAAAATATGATCATTTATACTCTTGTATTCATGAACAATTTTTGGACAGATCAATTCATAGCTCTTCGACTTAAGGATTTTAGTTCCCGACAGTCCTGTTGGAATGGATCAACCTTTACCAATGTCAAACCTATCCCTTGTGCTTTCTATATGTCATCCGATTCCATATTTGGAAAGTATATTTTCTAATCAAATCTCTTTTGGCCAAGCTTTGGGCTATTGTTGGATTCACTGATTTTTTTTTCATTTCCTTCCCCTTTGCTAGATTGTTCTTTTGGGATGTAAGTTCCATGACGCTTCTCCTTAGTAGCTTGAAGTGATAGATAGGGTACCTGGAGGGTTGAAAGTGAGTTACCCATGAAGCTACGTAAGTTTTACAGTTTAAACTAGCCTATATTTCCCAAATCACTCATAATGAATCGCTCGACAATTGAGGCTTAACCTTTTACCTTTTCTTGAAACTATACTTGCACTGGTGATTTAATTTCCTAAAGTATTGATTATTGCATCTTAACAACCTCTTAGTGTTTCCACAAGCAAAAAAAACTAAAATAAAGTAAATAAGTAAGAAAATATTATTTAGATTTTTAACATATAATGTTTATACCTTTAGTATATTACAAAAACACTACAAAAATTATTATTAGTCCCTGCCCTCTGAGTTGGAAGGGACTCTATGAATCGGCTTGCTGATGTTTTCATTAATCTACATGAAAACCAAAAATATTACACGAAAACCAAAAAGTTTTTTCCTAATTTTCTTATGTGATATGATTACAGTATGTTTTTTTGACCAATAGATGTTTACACCATGTATTTTTGATGAATAGAAAATTTGGAGGTCTTATTTGGCCTCATATCAAGGCCAAGGTTGATTTTTTTTCAATTTGAACTTAAGATAATGGTTGTTTTTCAATGAAACATAGAACACTATGATATAATGTTAAATATTATATTAGCATTAGTTTCAAACATTTAATGTTATTCTTCTATTTCATGTTCAATGCTCAGTCGATGCATCCACTACCATGCTCTTACTTTTGCTGCCACGGCCTCCCCTCTTGCTCTTACTACCACCGCCTCATGTTGCTATATCTACCCAAGGACGCACTATAATTTCTTTAGTCGATTGTGCCATTATCATTTCATGGTTGAAATGATAGTTTGNCTCTTACTACCACCGCCTCATGTTGCTATATCTACCCAAGGACGCACTATAATTTCTTTAGTCGATTGTGCCATTATCATTTCATGGTTGAAATGATAGTTTGCAAGACTTGTGGCGAAGCTTTCATGGGAAAAAGAAGCATTTCACCTTGTATTTGCTATTGTATGCGCATACAACAGCTGCATGTGCGAAGAAGCATATAATGCCTATAGTACACAGATTTCATTTGCATTTGGAATCTGAAAACAATGGCATCCAGGAGAAAATCAAAAGCATGTAGCAACTAGGACCAAATCAGAAGCTTAAACCTGACAATAGTTCAAACTTAAGGATGTTCCGATCGTATTTTTCCTATGGCTGTGAACTACCTTGAACTATCATTTCCCCATCAACCGTCTTTTCCTTTGCCAAATCCGTATGGGAATTAACAGAAACATAGTATTTTCAGGTGGCTTTTCTCTTCCACAGGAACTCGTTGTACAAATCTGTGCCTCCTTCGGAAGGATTTAGTAATCCGTAGTTGGCCTCCAGGCTCATTATGATAACATTGCTCAACAAGAACAGAAATTGCTCATTCGAATAGAAATGCCAAATCTCTGGTATCTTCACCAGAAAAAATTCACAGAAAGATGGCAAAATTGCTTTTAAATCAAAAAATGAAAAGCAAAGAATCACAGGAATGCTGAAGAGCACAAAATAGCACATGGATTTCTTCCATTGATGAAATCGCTTGAATATTTTTACCGCCTCCAACTTCTCTAAAGTCATGAGATCCAATATTTCTGCCATTTCTGAAGCTCCTATTTATGGAAATTCAAAATCTATAAGAAGAAGAAGAAGCTAAGTGCTTACCAGCAGATTTTATAGCCTCCATTTCACTTTATCCAAGAGAAATTGGAGAAGAAAATTTCCTGAATCTATGAAGAAATTCCAGAGATGGATGAAGAGTGTTTAAGAGCATATGGATGAAGAGTGTTTAAGACAACTTTCAGGTCAATAGTCACACGAGCTATTTTCACTTGCATTCAATAGAAGTCAAGAAGTCAAGTAATTTTAGGAAACATTCATTCTGAAAGCCAATCCATTTATACAGTTATCATATCCTCCCTCTTGCACTTCTCTCGCACCTGAAAGTCCTTTTAGGAAGATGGTTTAGAGTTCTTTCATTAGATTTCTATAGAGTTCTATATACATCACTGCATCCATAATAACCAACAATTCATTACTTAACAAATACACACTATCTATGTTCCATTTCTATGTTCTATTTACAGTGTAGAGTAAGACATCAACAACGAGTTCAATATTATCAAGACAATCATTAACCATGAGTCTCTAAAATTCTATACATGATACACCTACATATTCAAGCCTAACATATGAGATATTACCCATGAAATGCATATGAGATTCACAACATATATTTTTCAAACATCGTTTTCAAACTAGTAACAGAAACACAGATGGATTGACAAAACAATTTACTAAACCCTTTTTAAACTCAACGAGCATGCATTACCTTCTTCCTGACTCCATACAAATTATTGTAACCAAACATACATGGATTTATCTTCTTTATGGAAGAGGTTATTCCTTCCTTGGATGGTCTTTCTTCCTCGTTGTTCATTCCTCCCATGCAACATTATTTCTTGGCAGCAACAATATACAAAGCACAAACCTTTGCAAACAAGAGACTTTTTTCGTCCATGCAGGCTTCTCTCTTCACAACTACAACGGGTTTCCCTTGATTCAAGAATGCACTCTTCTTCTAACACATGTTTGTGTGAATTGGCTACAAGCCTTCCTCCCTATGTCTATAGGGTTTTCACCTACATTCTCTCATGCAAACATACTAGTTCCCATCAATCTAAATAAGATGTTGTGTCTAGAGGATTTTCAAGTGGGTTCTCTCATGCAAACATACCAGCTTCCCATCAATCTAAATTTGGGTGAATCCATGAAGATGGGTGTCTATTTTGGGGGGTATTATGAGAAAATAAATTTGATTTTTTCATGTTTTTCAACTTTGGGCAAACGAAAGTGATATTTTTGTTTAGAATTTCACTTTCAAGTAAAAAGAAAACTTTTAAAGAATTATGTTAGCTTTCTATTCATAATTTTTTGATTTTTTTTTATTGAGATTTGATATGTCATTTCGGAAAATGTTTGGCATTGTGTCCTTAAAAAATAAAAGGAATAAAAAATAGTCATGTTTGGTTGCGCCCGTAAAATCATTGTTAAATTCATGTTTTGCAAAAAACAAATATGCTACGATAATATACACACAATATACTATTGTGATGACTATAACTTTGTAACCAACGGATCTATATACTAATTATAATATTTTTTTGAATTCGATCAATGGGAAAACCTTGTCGGTTTTAAACATGTTTTTGGTTGAGCCACTTTTCTCTCAATTGACTATAAAAATAAAAAATCTACGAATACCCTTTTGAAGTAGACACTCCAGTCAAGTGCACCATATTTGTTTCAATTTTTTTGGTGGTGTATTTTTTAAGTTATATATTTTTCATGTCACCGCATTTGGAAAGAGATGAAACTAAACTTGACACATGTTAAGAAACAAAAATAAATAAAAATATCAGATCTCACCTATACACAACAAAATCTATACCTAAGGAAAGTAGATTTAATCACGAAACTAGACGTATCAAGTCCGACAGTCGATTTGTAGTGTAAGGAATCCATTTTACCTTCCGAAAATGGAGAAACCTGAAAACTATGCAAGTTATAGGTTTCAGAGGTTATTTAGTCGAATTATTATTTGGCCGAACAATGTTTTTCCGTAATGGATACGTTACAAACAAGGTCGTTCAGCCAAAAAACTAAGTGCAAAAAAATTTTCATTGGCCGAAAAAAATAATCGTATAAGTAAAACGAAAGAGCCTCATTATTTTTGCACCTCTTCATTTCGTATAAGTAAAACGAAAGATCCTCATTATTTTTGCACCTCTTCATTTCGTATAAGTAAAATGAAAGAGCGTCATTATTTTCTCACCTCTTCATTTCGTATAAGTAAAAGTATTTTTGAAGTAGTTTTCAGAGGAGATTTCTTTCGCCAAAGGGTTTTTAGAAGGTATTTTCCCTCTTATTTATTTTCAAGTGGTACATTCAAAAAGTTTTTTCCCAAGGCCTTTTTGAAAAAATATTTTGTGTTCTAAAGTATTTTTGAAAAGAAGTTATTTCTTTGCAAGAAGTTTTTTCATAGAGTATTTTTCCAAGATATTTTTCCAAAGTAGGTTATTTGTTTGCAATGGATTTTTTCCGAAGATTTTTTTTTTTTCAAAAAGTTTTTTTTCCAAGGTATTTTTGCAAAGTAGGTTCTTTGCAATGGGTTTTTTCCAAAGATTTTTTTTGCAAAGTATTTTTGCAAATGAGTTTTTTTTTCCAAAATATTTATATAAGTTGTTTTTTCAAATAAGTTTTTTTTTCAAAGAGTTTTTTTTTCAAATTTTTTTCCAAAGAAGATTTCTTTACTAGGTGTTCTTATTTTTTTCCAAGGGTTTTTTAAAAGGAGATTAAGCAATCATGGGCAATAAAAGAAACCATAAGAAAAAGTGATCGCAAACGTGATGACAATGCTAATAGGAAAAAACAAAAACTCAGAAATACAGCCAAAAGAGCAAGAGTTGCAGAAACGGAAGAAATAATTAAAGATATAAGAACATATTTACATGACACTGTTGATGAAATGGAAATTAAAAATAGGGTACAAGAAGAACAAATGGAAGTTGAAAAGACCATTGTTGAAGATGTAAATAGTGATTTACATGTTAATGTTGATGAAGTCAATATTGAAGATCAAAACCAAGATCCAGAAATTGGACCTAGTATGTATATATCATGTATTTTCGAAATTCATTTTTTATAATGAATTTTATTTTGGGACATATGTTAAATTAAATTAAATTCGATTTATAGGTACTTTCACCATTGATGATGAAATGTTAGAAGACATTGATTGTGACAAATATGGAGAAAAATTACCCATACATGTTGCACGATATCATGCTTCAAAAATTTATGATGATATTCTCAAGGATTGTTCAATAGTAGGAGAAGCACAAATTTTGAGATGTTTATTGGTGTCCAAGAAGTTAGAAGGTGCTATGTCATTATTGGGTATTCACAAGGCGACAAAAGAGTCGAAACTGAAACATAATGTGATAGAAAATATAGGTGATGCAATAAAAAAATTGAGAAAATCCAGAAAGAAAGATACCAGTGCTGCATATAGAGCAATTCAGACAGCAATTGTTTCAACTAGTACTAGACAAAAACGTTTGACAACACAACTAGCACAAGCAATTGGAACCTCAAGAAAGACATTATACAAACATAGCAAATTCAAAATGCAAATAGATGAAAATGATGAACTTGCTTGCTGGGCAATTATTTGTAGACAACCTTACAAAGATAGAATGGGAGAAGGTGTTAAATATATTGTATAGAAATATTGGTTGGAACATGCTCGAGTTTCACCAAATTCAAGGGATGTGATACAATAAAGAGTATCACGAAATGTATATGAAATTCATCCAAAACATATAATGGAAATGACACAAGTACAATTGTTCAATAAATTCAAGGAAGATCACCGTGGAATTAATATGTCGATCACTACATTTGTGCAACAAAAACCATGGTATGTTAGACCTATTAATATACGTGACACATGTTGTTGTCATTATCATGTGCAATTTCAATTATATTACGACACGTTTCTTGAAATTGGTTAAATGTTTTGGACAAATTCACCACCTTCAATCACAGTACGTGAATTCATATCTCAAACCCTATTTGAGAGAAATCACGATGAAGTAGTTTATACTAAGAAATGTGTCAATGGAAAACATTGTCATGGTTGTGTAAATCTTGTTTTATTCCATAATAAATACCCTATCAATAATGATCAGTCGCTTTCAAATGTAACCGTTGATTGGAGAAGATATGAATACAACATTTATTCTACAAGTTCTAGTGATGCACATTCCAAAAGAATTGAATTGCACAGATTTTCTCAAGAAATTTGAAAGTGAAATTTATAAATACACCAAGAATTCACATAGACCATGATGGAAATACCTTAAATTCAAACATTCCCTTGAAATTTTTCCAGATGGAACAATTTTGTCAGTAGTTGATTTTGTAGAAAACTACACGTTTGCTGCCCAAAAAGAGATTCAAAGTGAATACTATAATTCTGACCAAGTTTCGATATTTGTCCATGTTCTATATAGACATTCTCAACAAGATGTTGATGGCATTGAAAGCATGTGTGACAATCGAGATGTGATTAAATACTATCACTTTTATATCATAGATGATCGTACACATGATACACATTTTGTTCAACATTGTATTGAAAAAAATTTCTATGATTCACTAAAAAGTCGTAAAGTTAAATTCAATGAACATTGGATATGGTTGGATGGATGTGCGGGACAATTTAAATCTTCATGATCATTTTTTTGGTTATGTCGAATTCATAAAGCAATGAACATTAAACATTTCTGGAATTTCTTTGAAACTGGACATGGAAAAGGTGAACATGATGGTGCAAGAGCATGCGTAAAAAGAGCACTTCAAAGATGGCAAATGAACCATTCTTCTAGAAGATTCCATTCAGCTGCAGAGGTTGTCTAATGGTGTAAATCAAATCTAAGCCATGATTGTAGTCAACAATCAAAATATGTGCACAGGTATGTACATTATTTTTTTTAATTTATATTAATTGTCAATTTTAAAAAATGTATGTACTAACATTGAAGTATTTGTACACTAACATTAAAAGTTTTCATTTGTGATTTATCATGTATTGTGTAGGGTTTTTTGGCTTGTTGGGGTCCAAGATATAGATAGATCAATACCATAAGAGGCTAGCACCATACATGGGACTAAAGAACTTCATCTATTCAAACAAAATCCTTCCAAAACGTGTTTACATTTGACAGTAGAAAGCAAACATGTTTTTTTCATATTTGCACTAAAAATATTGAATCTACAGAAGTTTGTGAAAACATAACGAACAACTACGTAAAACATTGGAAACACACAGAGATTAATCCAAAAGGAAAAATGCCACTGGCAAACATAGAAGAATTAGAATCAGAAGAAATAAAAATATCATCTGATGGCTATAGAATTTCAGATCTTGTTAGAGAAAGTAATGATGTTGTTGATTGTTCAATATTGTCCATCACCTTATGTTTATATATTTAATTTAATTCACTTAACTCCAACGCCAATTGCAATTTGCACAGGAGATATTTTCGTTGTGATTGCACCTTTAGACAACAATGAAAATGTAAAATATTATTTGATGCGATGCACTAAAGGAAAAATGACTTTATTGGAGGACTACAATGACAACGGATTTACATACGAGAGAGGATCCATCATTTTAAAAGGCTATTTTTTGTAGCAGACCCGTATGACTGAAAATTATGTCTACTTTCAGGATTATGAACCTGATGTTATATGTTGTCAGTATATTCATTTAGTACGTGCATCTCGAATAAAATTGGTATAAGTTGCATAAAAAAAAACTTAAAAAATAAAAAATGGAAACTGTCCAAATATGACCATGAACGGATAATTGAGGATGAAATTCCATTGCGATGTTTTTAACTATAGCATTTCTTGTTTTATGTTAAGATTGGCTATCATGAATACATTGAACTTTAATTTATTAAAATTTAGAATCAAGTTGCTAATTTTACCTTAGTAATAAAAAAATTTAGAATTCAAAATCAAGTTGCTAATGTTACCTAAGAAAATTTATGGATTGAGCTATAATTTATTAGAATTCAAAATCAAGTTTCTAATTTTACTTTAGTAGTAAAAAATATTCCTATCAAAACTTCTTAACATTCCTAATCATTCCTAACATTCACTCATACATTCATATATTTACGCCTATCAAAATTTCCTAACATTACTAACATTTCCTAACATTCATTTCTAACATTCCCCACATTGATTCCTAACATTCCCCACATTGATTCTTAACACTAGATTGCATCTATCATTCCTAACATTCCTAAAATTCTCACATTTTCAACACTAAAAATATTTTACATATACAAACATACATAAATTTACTAATACATACATTCATATAATTGCACCTATCTGAACTTCCTAACATTCATTCTTAACATTCATATATTTACACCTATTAAAACTTCCTAGTTCCTTTCCTAACATTCATGTATATTTTCACCTATAAAAACTTCCTAGTTTCTTTCCGAACATTCATTCCTAACATTCATCTATATTTGCACCCATCAAAAGTTCCTAACATTCCAAACATTTTCCTAACATTGATTTCTAGCATTCCCTGGACATTGATTTATAACATTCCCTGGACATTGATTCCTAACATTCCCCACATTGATTCTTAACATTAGATTGCGCCTATCAAAACTCTCTAACATTCCTAACATTCTTAAAATTCTCAACATTCATATATTTGCACCTATCAAAACTTCCTAACATTCCTAACATTCATAAAATTCTCAACATTCATATATTTGCACCTATCAAAACTTCCCAACATTACTAACATTTCCTAACATTCATTTCTAACATTAACATTCCTCATTCCCACATTCACTCCTAACATTCCCCATGTTCATTCTTAACAAATTGGATTGATTTCATTCTTAACGTTAACATTCCTAACCTTTACATATACATGCATATAATCCAAAAAACAATATCTAAGATCAATGTATGTATGTATATAATCTAAAAAAACAATCATGAACATTAGAGTTAAATGTACATGTATATAATAATAAAAAAACATTCATGAACATGTGTATAATCCTAAAATTAAGCTCCTCGATGTTTGAGTCAAAGAATTCGACCACTATCCTCCACTAGGGTCTTCCCTTGGACTCATAATAGTATGAAACATGTATAAAAACAGATTATGAATATCATAAATTATTTAAATAATTTTAAATTAAAGTCAAAACATTAAAACATTAAACTAGTATATAGAAGATCAATACAATTATTAACAAAATTACCTCAAATTATCTATCATTCAATGGAGTCTTCGCTTTGCCTCTAAAAGGTGGAGGAGACCCAAGCTGCAACATGTATAAAAATAGTTTATAAATCTTACAAACTATTTAAACTATTTTAAACTAAAATAAATAAAGTAAAATATTAAACTTACAATTCCACCACTATCCTCCAATGGAGTCTTCCTTTTTCCTCGAAAGATTGAAGAGACCCAAGCTTCAACATATATACAAGCAATTTACAAATGTCAAAAATTATTTAAACTAATTAAACTTATATATCAGAGAACAATTTGGGTAATATTACATACCTTGAAGAAGAAACATATAAAAATATTACTACTTTTGCTTCCTCTAAATTTTATGTGTAGATTTGTAGATATGGGTTGAGGATAATAGGAGTCATAGATTTAATCAATCATATCTATAACTCCAAATAATCCAAGACCCATTTCTACAAATAAAGATAAATGACCCTTCTTTATATCAATGACACTGCAACCATAGATGATAAGGAGGATTCATCTCTACCACTGTCACGTCCCGGTCTTGACCCCGTTACATTAGATGTATACGATGTGTATTTTGTAAATGATCATGGTGTGGAGCTAAAGGCCAAGGCCCCACCGTGGATCGGTAATGCTATGTTTTGGATTTAAATTGTCACCGATGGTATATCGGGGCATGCGGCACATATTAAGTTTCAGCATCATGTAAATATGCATCATAATTAATTAAAATGGACACAACCAGCTACGGTCGCGGCAACCAAATCGAATGGGGCATGATTTTCTAAGGATAAGGGGAGTGAAATATTTAACCTATGGGCCAATGGGGAAAAGCCAAATGTCTATGAGGAAACCCACCCAAGCTGTCAACTACCTTTCTTGTCTTTTTCTCCAATCATTTAATTCTGCCAGAATGTGGTTGAGTTAGTTATTGCATGGAAGGGGAAGAGTATGGGCAACCAAATTCGAATTGGGCAGAGACCCATTTTTCAAAAACGTGTTCTGACTTCCCTGGCAGGAAAAATACCCAAAAACGCAGGCCATTCTGCCATGCCTTCACGTTTTTCAGTTTCCTCACGTTTTGGGAGCAGCTAGAGATTTTCCTGTGTCTTTTCTTTCCACGATTTTGGCTGTTAGCTTCATTTTTCCCATGGATGGGAGGTCGTTTTTGTAATGCCAGGGCATGGGTTGTCTTCCTCACGTTTTTGGAGATGCTGGTGCATTTTCCATTCACGTTTTTGTGATTTCATGTGTTTTTACCATGGCTGTGAAGAGCCATTCACGTTTTTGGCTGTCTCACTGACTTTTGGGTCTCACGCACTGGCTATTTGGGACGTTTTTCCCTGCTGTGAGTTGGTTTCCCTGATAAGCTTCAGGACTGTGTGTTTTCCCCCATGTTGTGAGCCGTTTTTGCTGTTACGTATGGGGCTGTGTAATTCGTTTTTACTGTTCAAGCTGTGTTAGCTAAATTGATTGCCTGAATGCAATGGTTAGTCTTTGAACTGTGTGAGGAGTAAGGATTTTGGCTTGGTTGCTTGATAAACCTGGTGCTAGAGACCACACAGACAAAACTAGAGGGATGGCCTTCTTCTCCATCACCCCTGAATAGCACTGGAAGGGAATGCAGGGCCTGAGGGACTGTGTAGCAGAGAAGGGAATGATTCCTTGTGTTGGGTGTGGATGGGTGTCTTAGAGGTCAGGCTAGTTTTGGTGTGGGTGTTCTTGGCTCTGTAATGAGCTCACCAGCTTAGCAATTGCCTTCTTCAGCTCCTTAATGGCCTGATAAACCCAACTTGGTTGGCTTGGCTATGTGTTTTGTGTATCCTGGCTATGTGTAAGCCTGCTAGTTCCCTTATTCCTTGGAGAATCATGCCCAGCTCGGGGGTGGCAGCGTTACTGAGAGATTAAGAAGCACGTTGGCCTATGGTTGGGTGGAACGTTGCAGCGACGTAGCTGGTTGTGGAGCAAAGCTTTCATAAGATAAGTAATCTTGTGTATCTTACCTCTGCAACTATATTTCTATTAATGAAAATAATGAACATGTTGAAGAATGCTTGTCTAGATGCATGTTAATTTCGCTGTGCAAGGATAATTAATCATAGATGTGCATAATCTACAATTGTAGTTGTGTATGTTAAATGAATTGCATTTAGGCATGTTATACTGCAGTGCATTCTCTCTTTCAGCATTTGGTTTTATGAAATTTTTAGCCTGTACATGTTCATGGGCACTTAGCTTGGCCTGAATCAAGCTCTTAGTCGCGTCCTCTCTGCCGATCGGAGGCATGGGGACGTGACAACCACTATCACCATGTCGATGATCAAATGAATGTGAACTATACAATAATATTGAATCCAGAGGTGAACACAATAATCTTTTATTTTCATTTCGGACACCAACTCTTGAAAAATGTGGTGACCACCTATGCTTCTGTCTCAAGGTTTCTCTCTTTCCATTGGATATGATATCTACAAGTTTACAGAAATATCAATTTCTACATGTTAATTAATCAATTTCAAAAACCTAGCTACTATAAAAACTAAGATTTCAATAAGGACCTAGATATCCCTAATATTATCTAATAGTTCTTTAAATGATTATAGCTAATTTATTATCTATTTCCATTTTATATGATATATACAAGTTTATAGAAATATCAATTTCTACATGTTAATTAATCAACTTCAAAGACCTAGCTACTATAAAAACTAAGATTTCAATAAGGACCTAGATATTCCTAATATTATCTAATAGTTCTTTAAATGATTATAGTTAATTTATTATCTATTTCCATTTGATATGATATCTACAATATTACACAAATCAACTCATATCATGTTCAAATTCTACATGTTAATTCCTCATCTTCAAAGATCTAGCCACTAAAAAAACTAAGTTTTTAATAAAGACCTATATGTCTTTAATATTATCTAATATATCAAATCATAACATATTCAAACTCTGCATGTTAATGCCTCAACTTCAAAGAACTAACTACTATAAAAACTAAGTTTCTATTACCTAGATGTCCCTAATATTATCTAATAGTTCCTAAAATGAAAATAGATACACTATTGTTGGATGCATGTGAAATTAAATCAAAATAGCTACACTATTGTTGGATGTATGAGAAATTAATGTAGCAATCTCTATGTTTTTTATGTGTTTTAGATTTTTAAAACTGCCTTTCTAATAAAGACCTAAACGTCCCTAATATTATTTAATAGTTCTTAAAATGAAAATAGCTACACTATTGTTGGATGTATAAGAAATTAATATAGCAATCTCTGTGTTTTTTATGTATTTTAGATTTTTAAAATTAATAGAACCAATATCATCAAATATGAAATTAAAGCTGCATTTATTCATGTCAACTACAAATATTTCCATTATTCCATAAAATCATAAAAAAATATCCCTTGTGCTAAGTAAATTGATCAAAGTCAGAGTTGATGAACTCTGCATGGAAAAAGTTGATGAACTCTGCATGGACAGAGTTCATCAACTCTGTCCACATGGATAGGGTTAATCAACTCTGTCCACATGAATAGGTTTAAGTTCATCACTTCATGTAAACAAAGTTAATCAACTCTATCCATGGACAGAGTATTCATTCATGAACTTTGTCCATGGACAGATTTAATACAAATACCTTCCTTATTATACCTATGAACTTAGATTAAAAATATAAAAAAATGCACAATATATTAATATAATAGTAAGTATAAATTGTAACTAATAAGAATTATACAAGTTATATGTTTATTTTATGATTTAGATTAAAAATACATAAGATCAAACAGATCGATAATAAAAAAATTTAATGTTTTATGTGTAATAATGTTTTTTTTTATGATTTATATTAAACCTACTAAAATATATTTTGCTAAGTAAAGTTATCAGGGAAAGAGTTGATGAACTTTGCATGAACTATGTTTTGCTAAGTATAATCCATTGTCTTCTCTATTTGGACAGATTTGATTTAGAGGTTCACATGTGGATAGAGTTGATGAACTCTGTCCAAATGGACATAGTTCATCAACTCTGTCCAAATGGACAGAGTTCATCAACTCTGTCCATCTGGAGAGAGTTCTTCAACTCTGTCCATCTGAGTGTTGATCAAATCTGTCCAAATGGACAGAGTTCATCAAATCCATCCATTTTATTTAAATTATTAAATATAATTTAAGTTAAAAATATTTCATTCTAATTAAAATAGATTATATCAAATTCATCAACTCCATCCATTTTATTTAAATTATTAAATATAATTTAAGTTAAAAATATTTCATTCTAATTAAAATAGATTATATCAAATTCTAAAAACATAGAATTTATAATTAAAATTAACAAAAATTTATCGATGGTCATGAATAAAATAATCCTTTAGAATACAATTTAAAAAGCAATCAATTCGACTCATAGCGTTGGGTGATAAAAAACAAATCTGTTGATCAACTCTGTCCACATCTAGACAAAGTTCATCAACCCTGTCAATTTGGACAGAGTTCATCAACCCTGTCAATTTGGACAGAGTTCAACTCTGTCCTCCTATCTCCCCATTTTCAACCAGGTTTAAAGCATGCATTCATAATTTGGCAGATTACAATATAAATTACATTTTTAAAACTTTAATAAAAAGGACAACATCATTAAGGGTAGGGATTTTTGAAATGGTTTAATCAATTTTTTATTAAAGTCTTATGAACTCTGTCCAAATGGACAGAGTTAATTAATTCTGTCCAAATGTAGACAAATTTCATCAACTCTATCCAAATATGGACAGAGTTCATCAACTCTGTTAACATGGACAAAGTTCATAGATGACTACCTTTGACATATAGATATTAATTACAACAAAAATTATAAGATTTATACAATACCAATTAACATATGCAAACTTTAACTCTACAATACTACAACGACAAACGAATTCCATTGACTACAACAAGAGATAAATCACATATTCAACGTTTCAGATTATAAAAGCAATTTCATAAAAATTTACCTGAAAACGGGGAGCACAGCAAGACCAGACCATGAACAAACCCTCTAAGAAAAAACCACAAACACCACCACGAAGTGTCCTCCATGAACAGACCTCCATGCCGAACAGACCTCCACATTGAACAGACTATCACGAAGCGACCAACACAAACAGACCTCAAGGCCGAAAGGAAAATAGACAATGTTCAGCCTCCACGTCGAACAGACCATCATAGCCTCCATAGTGAACAAACCATCACGAAGTGACCTCCATGACCAAACCTCCATGCGGACATGAAACTAGTATGTACACGTTAGGAGGAACGGTGACATGGACAGGGATGACGTGCAACAACAAACAAATCAGGTGATGGGAGAAGCACGACAGGATGAAGACAAATGACTGTAGGTGAAAACAATATAAATGGGGCCGGAGCTTGCCTTTTATGCGAAATAATTATTCGGACGAACAATTATGCGGCCGAATAATTGTTCGATTGAAAAAGTATTCGGCCACATAATTGTTCGACCGAATAAGTATTGAAACGACCGTAAAAATGACGACCGGCTATGCGTTCTGTCAAATTAAATGGTTCACCGTTAACGTTATTCGGTCAAATAAAGAATTCGTTATTCGACCGAATAATGATAATTATTCGGCCGAATAAATTAATTATTCGGTTGAATAATGTTTGCTATGTTATTTTGGACACCGGATTCTCACGGAAGTGTTACCCAACTTCGCGTTTTCACCCATAAACTACTCGGACAATATTTATCCTTGCAAATTGATTTCTTTTGAACCCTATTCATTCCCTCATGGTTTTGGTGTTGTTAATGGATTCCATGGGGTAACAAGGTGTATGCTTGCAAAAACAAAGAAAAGGATAAAAACAATCAAAGATGAAAATAATGAAGGTTGCCACTGAAAAATGATGGGAAAAGAATGATATTGTTTGACATCTTACATATGCCCAAGGCTTCATTGGATCCCAAGTTGTTGGAAAATGATAAGCACACAAAATCATTGATTTTACAAGCTCATTTTTCCTCAGTTAAGCGATTGGACTTTTATGACTCTCAGTTGTTGGCCTGGAGTGCTTGTGTTCCAAATTGTTGGGCTTGGAGGGATTTCCCAGCCATTTTGTTTAAAAGCAATACTAGTTTAAAAGTTTCTAGCCAGAAAGGATGCACTGTAAAATCAGTATTAACGATGGCATGGGATATTATCCTCTTGCCTCATATGATACTATCCTTCATATGATACTATCCACTGACCACCTAGAACATGATTTTTCTGTATAGCAAACAGAACTAGATGATTGTTATCCATGTATGGAGCAATGTCCTCATCCTGAACTCAGCCTGCATGTTGTTTGTGTATGGCTTAAACGTGGTTGTGCTAGTTCTCTTCAGACTCAAGCTGCATTACGTTACATTATTTGAACATTTTAACGTGGTTGGTCCAGTGCATGGCCTCAATGTGGAAAACCACCAAAAGATATATTAACCTGAGTTTACTTGAATAGAGCAACCCTCTACCAGATGAAAACATGATTGATGTCTTCCACCTCCATTTTGGCTTTAATAAAGGAAATCGCCAAGTTGAAATTGCACAGGTTCTTTGCTATTTCATGATTGGATTATGTGGTAACAAAGTGCAACTTTCGATGGAATTATTCAATCTTAAAAAAGGTACATTTTATCTTGTTAACAAGAACATCTTAAAAATTTAAAATCATTTTTTTACACTTCGAATTATATTTTAAAAATAAGAAAAAACTACATATTCCAAAATTAAGAGAACTTTCTTTGACATTTGCTTGGGTTTCTCGATAATTCATATAGGCACTAAAAAACAATGGTTTTGATTTAATTTAAAGAATTTTTGTCTTCATTTGGTTGAGTACAAGTATCATCAGGGTTTTTCCTATGCTGTATCTTTTTTGAATTATTTACTCAGTTTGATAATGTTTTCTTGACAATTCTAATGTATCTTGGTGATTTAGTACATTGAACCTCCCTGGTAAGTATGGAAATTTGGAAATATGTTGCTAGGTCCTTACGTCAATGAAGAAGTATGCATACAATTTAATAAATATTTCCACCTAGAAAATTTAGAAGCGAAATTACTCTTGTTCCAACTTTAAGTCAATTACATAAAGAAACACCAAATGAAGACCCAGTATCAGTAGCACAGCCAAAGCTGGAAAACCACCACCTTGATCCAGCAACTTACGTTGCTTACGTTGATGCCTACCTGTTGATTCTGTTGATTATAAAGTTTACTCTTCATTGATATTGGACCACCAGCAACATATATTACAATTAAAGCTCCAGTTCCATATAACCCAATTATTGCATGAAGATGTAGACTTGATTTTTTAAGTTTATAAGCTTTATTTATCATGGAATTTTTCAAAAAATCTTATTTGTTAAATTATTCACTCTAACAAATAGTGTTAATTTTTATATAAGAAATCTCTACCGAAGGTGACCATTATAATATATTTTACTTTACACCATGTTGAACCCATGAAAGCTCAGGCCCATATGAAAACCAAAATGCGAGGAGGTTGGGAGCATTCTCTTATCCTTTGAGTTTTATGCACATAAAACAAACCTGCGATCGGAGAAAGTTTTATGCACATAAAACAAATCTGCGATCGGAGAAAGGTGGAGACAGCACTCAATATTTTCCTCCTTCATTCTTCATGCAAACAAATAAAAGAGTGCAATATTTTTGTTTCATTCGCATTTAGTTTATGTCTCTTTAGTCGCATTTTAACGTATAGCAGATTTGTTTGGATGAGTTCATAAGATTTCAATTTTATTTGCATCTTACCTTCAAACATGCCAAATAACTTGCTGTGCAATTTAAGGTGATTGGGTGAATAGATTTTAGAACTACTTTGACGGGGTTCTTTAGCCAACCAAAGCTAAGCCTTTATTCTACGGCTCTAGGATAAAGGTAGGGAGGAACCTTTTAGTAGCATAGTTTTATGTGTCAATGAGTAACCACTCACAATATAAAAGGGTAAAATTATCTATCCTGACATTGTATAGGTAACTAAGTTGCAGTACTAGAGAGTTTACTTAATTATTTGTGTTTAAATAATATGTTTATTTATGTTTAAATCCAACATTCCAGTGATCCATGTTAAAAAAGTACAAACCTCCTACTGCTGCTTGAAGACAATATGTTTCTTCCTTTCTACATCACCTATCAATAGATAGTGAACTTCCTTACTGCTTGAAGATAACATGTTTGTTCAGTTTGACACTCCTACTACTGCTTAAAGACAATATGTTTCTTCTGTTCGACACCACCTATCAATAGATAGTCAACTTCCTTAAATCAAGGACTTGCTACCTTTACCAACTCCCCTTGTTTCATTTATTAAATTGCAGTTCATTTTCATTTTTATGAAACATACTTTATAGTGCATACCAAAATCATATAACACTCTCCACACAATAATTACATCGAACACTTTTTTTTTGTTACCATATGATTTAATGCATAGAATAACCATTAGTTTGTACACACAATTTTATAATATATTATTAGATCATTACATTTTTCAACATTGAGCGAGTTCTTAATTGAGCAATTATTTTTTATCATAATTTTGATTTTTAAATTTTAAGTCTAAAAATTATATAAAAAAAATCCAAAAAACCAGTAAATATAAAAATACAATAACATCGGATGATGTCAATGTTATTGTTATTCAAAAAGAAACAACTAAATATAAAAATACAATAACATTGGATGATGTCCATGTCATTGTTATTCTAAATATGATAGCTCTCAAAATGTTATAGCCAATGAAAAGATATTTAAGTTTCATTGAATTGTCTTTAGTGTAAACTCCAACCTATCACCATTTCTCCATTCCTCCATTACTTATTATCAAGGAATTAACTGATTTTGGGCCCTCGCCCGATGCGGACGAGCGATAAATTCCTCTCCCTTGTGGTTCTTTGCGACTACGTTCCTATCCCTAAAAAATTGTAGAGTAATACTCGGAAGGGGCGGGGCCTGCCTAAGGCTCCAATGTCGACGGGGCCTGCCTATAACTCTTAACAAGTTAACTCTATCAAATAACAAGTTAACTCTATCAATTTGTTATGTCCTTTAATGTTGTCTTTTTTTTCGTTGGCGATGATGTACATAGTCATATTGAATCCAAATGGGTTGAGAGTTCAAGGTCATACTCATATATCATTTTTGACTTCTACTATAATATTATTAACTATGTAAGAACTTGTTCAATTGTATGGTTTTTAATTTTTCATTGCATTTACAAAGATATATACACAATGAAATAAAGTTTATGAAGTAGACTAAATTGAGGTAAAGTCATTATTGTGATTAGAGTTAAAAAATAAAGTTTATAGTTTGTAATTGAAATGTTAGTATTATCAATAGAGAAGAAAACCTCACCGGAGGTTTACTCAGTGAACTTGATGCATAGCACAATCGTTCACAGGATATTAAATAATATCCATAATTTCACTAAATATTGTAAAATGTCTCCTAAAATTGTATTGTTGAACCCCCTCCCAATATATATTTCCAATTAAGAAAACCCCAAGTTTCACCATACATTGTGGGTATCCATTTTTATTAACCCATTATTTATACTCACTTTATATCATATTATCATGTTGTAACAAGCAGGATCCCTAATGCATCTTAGTATATGCAAACAAGATGCTAAATAAAATAATAGTATAATGCTAATAATGATCCCACTGTGATTGCAAGGGTGACTAATCAATTTGTAGAGTTGGATAGTGGAATACCCAACAAAATAGTAATGGGGAGTAAAATACAACCGAGTGAAGAGATCAATGCATCAAAGAATGTAAAACACTGATAATCTAATCATCAATGCAACTCTTAGAAAATATGAGAATTGCATATGTTTCACCGCACAACCTACCAATCTAGCAATTTTATATCATGTAGATACAATTATATCCACGGAGAGCTCATGTTTTCTATAAGCTTAATAAATCAAATTCCATAAAAATTCAAAATTGAAACCCTTTCGCGAATGGACTTTCCTACCTTCCTATCAAAACAAACATCATTGATGTTTGAACTCAAATGAACATAGAAAAATTTCTCTTACTTTCCAATAACACCTTATGACCATGTGCATAATTTGGATTAGGTCATTCAAAAGGTGCAATGAACTTCCTCTAAATTTATTTTTACAATCAAGGGAATTAACGACATTTATTTACCTTTTCTTGGATTATATTTACTTTATTTTTACTAGAGAGGGAAAAATCTCGATTCTTAATTTTCAAGCATGTAATAGTTATAAACATAGACAAATGGTGAAACTTAAATGATACCATTTCATGGTAGAGATAACACATAGGGTATGTAAATAAGGATTTAGATTTTAACCTATGTTCATGTGAGTTCTAATACAATATTAAGGCACATGCCTCAATCATATAAGAATCGAAATTACAATTATGAATGTCACAAATATAGTTCAATATGCCAATTATTCCTAACGGACAATGTGAAAATGTTAAAAAAAAATACAAAAAGTTTAAATAAATAATTAGTTAAGAAATAGTAATCTATTTTTTCTTGGTTCTGGTGAGCCAAGGAAGATTAATATCAATTTTCTTGGTTTTTAGTGGAGCAAGGTTTGATAGAATCTTAATACCCGCCTAAACCCCAACCTACAAAATTATTCTAAAAAGAGACTTTATAAGTTCAGTGATTTGGAGGTATAAATCTAACCCATGATTTGGAGGTTATTCCTTAGCATAAGTTAGAATTTATGTAAATCCATCCCATGATTTTGAGGTATGAATATAGTCTGTGATTTGGAGATTATTTTTAGCCAAAACTAGGACTAATATGAATCCAAAACATGATTTGGGCGTATGAATTGAGACCATGATTTCAAGGAATGAATCCATCCCACGATTTGGAGGTTATTCATTGTCCCACCCAAATAAAATAACTCCCAATATTTGTATTACTATGTCAAATTAAAAATCCCCCCTTCAGCCCTTAATACGAGGAAATATATTTTTGAGGTTTTCTGGAGTATTCAAACCCCCAATATGATTGGACATGATATGATATTTCCTTGCTAGCGAACCCCCATGGAAAACTTGTGTAGACTAAATGCTTGTTAAAGAATTCAAGACAAGCTTAGCTATAAAGACATGCCAATTTCAAGGGTATGTTTTAGAACATAGAAATAATGCAATAATTGTTAAGAGGGGTAGCTCATATCTTTTTGAGTGTATGATAATGGAATAAGTAGATGGGTTAGTACATGCTTCTTGTGGAAGCCCCAATTATGTGGCCCATGAGGTAACAACTTATCTAAGAGTTTATCTTATAAATAGAAACTTAATCAAAGTTCAATTGATATTTGGATTGTCAAAGTTTAGCTATAAAGATGTCCCAATTATGAGGGCATGTTTGCAATAATTTTTGAATCCATGTCTATGATCATGGAAGGGCTACTGCATGCTACTTGTGGAATCCCCAATTATATGGCATTTGAGGTAACAACTTTTATGAAAGTTTGTCAAATTCAAAATCAACCAAAGTTTTCATTAATAATCGGGTTCTTAAATGGGTGTGATGGATGTGTGGTGCATGTCAAATGTGCTATATAACTTTTCTAAGAGTTATATATAAATTTTCCAAAATTATCAAAGCTATGGTGGCCAATACTTACTATTCATTCAAGCATAATAGCACCCACTTGAGAGAAGATTATGGAGTGTCATTGATAGAGCTCAATTAATTAATAGTGGAATGGTATAGGGTTTATGAAATTTAAAAAGAGCTAAGCAAAAAAGAATTTTAAATATTTAAATATTTTATTTTTTTATTAAATTTATATTAATATCCATTTCCATATAATGTAAGACATGATATAGTTTTCACCCACATTAGGTTTTATTTATTAAATTTTTGCTCAAATAATTTTTTTTCCTAACCTTCTAAATCTTCAAAACTATATCATCTTAATATAGAATAAAAGTGGGACTTTCTATACAAGAGATGCAACCTAGAGTGTGACAAAATCAAGTGGATGAGTATGGACATTGCCCGATCTTGATAGGAGATGCTACACCCTAAAGTCTTCATTACCATTCTTGGTTCCCTCTGCAACTCTCAATTTTTTTTGTTATCCTTACTTTTAAAATGTGTAATTTCATGTTTCTTCATAGTCATTTTATAATTTGTAATATATGACTCAAAGTATATAGCTTTGAAACGAGTAGACTTTTCTATTTTTCACAAAACTCCAACTCTAATTTCTTTTAGGGAATGAGTAGATGGCCTCATAGTTTAAGGCCCCGTGCTCTGTACACACTTTTTTTTGTTAATATGAATACGAGTCTTTACTCTTGCTTAAAAAAAATAGAAACCATCATCATAAACATTTTTTTTAAATATTAAATAATACGCAATTAAAAAAAATTATTATGTTTAACATTATCTAATCAAATAAAATGCTTTTTAATCCTTATATTAATTCTAACGCTTATCTTGTATTCAAGATAAAGAAACGAAGAACCATGAATACATATAAATTGAATTGATGGATAAAATTTAATATCAAACATCATCATTAAAAAACGATTTAAAAAACCATTACAATTTGATGGGTAAGAGTGCACAATCAAATTTAACAGAGCGCCATATCCCTATTGGCGACGACAATCTAAAATCTGATCACAATTGAGTGCATCTGCCTGAGATTCGAGCTAGCGAACAAAAGTAGTTCAGATCTGTACAAAGCAGAGTGTTTTTCTTGGAAGAGGGAATGATATTTGTTACTTCAATCCGAGCCAAGCCGCCAGCTGAGAAGGATTCACAATACCAGGTAGGTGAACATCACCAGCTTGGAGGAAATCCGTTACCGTATGAT
Source organism: Pseudotsuga menziesii (assembly GCA_001517045.1). Taxonomy (NCBI): domain Eukaryota; kingdom Viridiplantae; phylum Streptophyta; class Pinopsida; order Pinales; family Pinaceae; genus Pseudotsuga; species Pseudotsuga menziesii. Next base: position 296,797 of record LPNX010970585.1, read on the forward strand.
AGAGTCTCGCTTTCTCTTTTCTGCTTTCATCTGAATCCTCATCCATTGAAGCAGTCTTGGGTTTTAATTTGCCGTCAGGGGTTTTGGTGCTGTTCGAATCCTGCGGCTGCCACGGTTTTCCCAGCAATGTCCCGCGACTGAGATACTCGTTCGACATAAAGCAGGCCAGCCGCCAATTCACCAACTTTTTTGCGTTCACAGACCGGCGGGGCAACAAACTGGGGCTTCTGTCGTAGGTTTTGCATGAAGTCTGGGGTTTGAATCCCGGCTGCCGGGGCGACAGGCCTCTGGATCCTCCGGCTCCTCGATAGGGTTGCGGTTGTTTGCGCCGAGAGGAGGATGTCGAGTTTGCAATTGTGCCGCTGCTCTCGTTGCGGTTGTTGTTCTCTGTTGTTTCTTTTTCCTGCCTCAATATCTTCGTTCTTCTGGCATCGTTGACGCGATTTCTCCGCCTGAAACCCCATTGATGCTGCTGCTGCTTTTTATATTTATCCATAGACGCTTCCACGGCAAAATAGGGTTGAGATTGGGATTGTGGAGTGGCAGGGAGATTCGAACGGCCGACGTAAGGATGCGGCGAGAATAAGATGTGTGGATCTGATCTGGAACTTCCAGTGTGCGTGAAGCCATTGATCATCATCGGTCGGAGGCCACAGGATGAGGATGTGCATGCAGTTTTAAAGAGAGCTCCAACAAATACAGCAAACCAAACCAATGAACACAAATACAGTAAATCGAACCAATGAATAGCTGCTTCCTTCTTCTGAAGAGCTCTCGCAGGATGCATGGAATGAAATATAAACACAACGCAGTTGCATCCCTCTATAAATAAACACGATTTGTAACAAATATGATATTTTATTTTATTCATTAAAATTTAAAACAATTTTATATCAATTCGCATTCTTCACATAGTGCTTCGTAAATTAAATATTAAAAGTCTTATAAAGTCAACTAATCTACCCATGTTATCCATTAAACAGAGTGACAAATAATTTTTTTGAAGTATCGAGCTAAGCCAGATGTTATAATATTATCCCGAGATGGAAAAGAAGTATAAAATCGACACACTTGCCTGAATGCTAGTTGTGTCCAATGCTCTAAAAAGAGACAACCCGAATCTCTATACATCGTACCAGACATGGAAATTGATAAAATAGTAATTTAAATGTTTAGATATTTTTTTCTTATTTTTCAAATCATTTTTTTTAATTATTGTTTTCTTAAATCAGGTTGGAATATGAGTTTTCGATGCTAGGTACCCGAAAAACACTTACTTTTATATTAAATCATGTCGAATTGGTTAGCATTTGGAATTTTAAATATAAGTTTTTGATATTTAGGATACCGAAAAATATTTTATCTTAAATTAGGTTAGAATGGTTGGAATTCGAGATATAGGTTTTAGAAGGTATCTAAAAAATGTTTTACTCAACATTAAAAAAAAAATTAATATTTAACTAGCATACATAGATAGCTAAATATGATCAATGCACCTTTCATGTATCCCTATAAATACTTTTCTTTTTTCACTTTGAAAGACAAGTACTGAAATCTCAAATAAAGTATCCTTAAATATTTTATTAATACAATTTATATAATTTCTTTTAAATATATTTTTAGAAAATACATAAAATTATAAATATATTTTTTTAAACACAAGTATTGAAATTTCAAATAAAGTATCCTTATAAATATTTTAGTGATACAATTTATATAAAAAATTTTAAATATATTTTTAGAAAACACAAAATTATAAATACTTTTTTTCAATGTGAAATATAGGTAGTGAAATCTAAAACAAACTATCCCTATAAATATTTTATTAATACAATTTATATAAACTTTTCAAAATATATTTTTAGAAAATACATAGTATAAATATTTTATTAATACAATTTATAAATTTTTTTAAAATATATTTTTAGAAAACATATAAAATTAAAATTATGTTGATGATGATGAGTAATGTCCACTAAGACCCAAAAAGCTTACCAAAAAGCTTTCCAAGTTCATTATAGTTTTGGGAAGTTAGGAGGTTATAAACATTTGTATTGTATCAAATACTATGAACCTCTCATCGTCGTCATCCTCACCCTCATCATCATCATCATCGTCGTCATCGTCATTGTCATCGTTGTCATCATCATCATCGCCAACTTCGTCATCATCAACGTCGTCGTCATTATCATACGGCGGTGGCGTCGTCGTCATCATCATCATCGTCGTCGTCGTCGTCGTCATCATCATCATCATCATCGTCATCATCATCATCATCGCCAACTTCATCGTCATCATCGTAGCCGTCGTCGTCATCATCGTCATCATCATCATCATCATCATCTCAATTAGAAAATATCTTTCTACCAAATCCCATAGATTCCTCTTAAAAGATGATCAAATCTATATCGTCATTGTCATCATCGTCATCATCATCATCGCCAACTTCGTCATCATCAACGTCGTCGTCATTATCATACATCGTCGCCGTCATCGTCATCATCATCATCGTCATCGTCATCATCATCATCATCGCCAACTTCGTCATCATCATCGTAGTTGTCGCTGTCGTCGTCGTCGTCGTCGTCATCATCATCATCATCTCAATTAGAAAATATCTTTCTACCAAATCCCATAGATTCATTTTAAAAGATGATCAAATCTGTAGAGATCCAAACCCCTCTTCATTATTTACACTTTAAGAAAAGGTTTTACATATATGCCTTTTAAATTTTTAATTCAAAGTTAAGGAGACACAATACTTATATATTTATGAATGAGATTAATATTAACTTGAAAATCTTTATAATTCTATGCTATTAAGCATAACATAATTATTTAAAATAAAAAATATCAATATAAAAAAAAATCAATTTACTAAACATTAAAATATAGTTAAAAAATAATTAGAAAATTTTGAGAATTCCATTCAATATTACTAAGTATCACTTTGAAAATTCCATTCAAGATTGCTTACTATCACTTTAGTGGTGTAATAGTGATTGCACTGAAGAGGTGCATTCTACAACCTGGGAGTTATATGTAACTCCTTCGATACTCATCCTAGAGTTGACACGTATCCTTTATAAAAAAGTATTATTAAAAATAACATGTCCACTTAAATTAAATTTAAATTCTTTAGAATTGCACATATATAAAACAACATAAATCATATCAACTAAAACCATAAACATTGGATTACATGTTTCTTCAACATTTACACTTGAAAAAAAGATTTACACTTTAAAGATTTGATCCCTCTCTATGGTTCTACATAACATAATGCATCAACGTAGAACCATTGAAAATGTTTCAACATTGCATTGAGGAAACCAAATCAAATTTTGTTATAATTGCTTCTATGTTTTTTCATATTTCAACTCACGTATGGATGGTGTTAGAGTTCATATTTCAGAAAAAAACAAATGAAGTATAGTTCCAATAGGGTAACTCTTTTCTCAACGTAAGTGTATACAATGCATTCAAACTCTTGTTCTCAACTTATCACGTTTAAGTGTGTACAATGTACAATGCAATATCTTCACGATGGAAGCATATTCTTGCTCATGTATCTCATCATATGCGCGCTCTTTCTATAGACTCAGAAGGTGTGAAATAATAGTGGGATGTGCATATAACGTGGTGTTTTAGGATAACTTGTTTTATTGAATTTGTTTTATTATTATGAACTTTGAAGAAATAGTGGAAACATGATTGAAGCTTGGGGTTTTATTATCATTGTGAAGAACATTATTAATATATGCTAAATATTCTTATGGGAAAATAGTGCTTTTTAAACATAATGTAAAGAGAGGCAATTCCATGAAATTCATAATAGAAGAACCCACAATCATGAAAAAGAAGAGTACTCCATTGTCATTTAATGTTGGTCCCAACATTGATAATTCTCATCATATTATGAATTATAAGATTATATGGTTTAAATAAATAAATAAAAATGTTAAATTTTATTATGAGGAATTCTATTTTAGATAATTGAAAGGTTTTATAGGTTTAAAATAGGTGTTTTTGGTTTTTTCCCTATATTAAAATTAAATAACAGGTTTATGCTTTCAATATAAAATTATTATTGTTAGGCTTAAAGATATTGAAATTTCATATTATGAAAAAAATGTATTATTACACGAGTGTGATAAAACATGTATTTGACCATTCAACAACCCATAACAAAATTTTATAAAATATACATATTGATGAAACACGTACATTTGAAAAAATATCTAAAAACTTTGAATATACACTCAAGAATAATGTGCTTAAAAAGAATCACCCAATCTCTGAAATAATATATGTAGTTACACCATCTTATATAGTCATTGATTGCATATCCACAAGTTGAACTTTGTGATCAAAGGAACAAGATAATTATTTTCTTGGGTGACAACAAACAAATGTTATTGTGTGTCATGTACAATATTTCAAAATTCTTGGCTTGTGTGTTAAGACCTAATCAGTGATTAGACCTTGAGATTGATTCCAAACATGAGCTAAATAAGCATCAACACCTTTATAGAAATGCACTTCTCCATACATATTATCAATAACACATTTCACATGAAATTTCAGACAAAAAAAATACAATCTTTAGCTAGGTAAGTGGGTAATAACACATATCACATGAAATTTTATATAAAAAGATACAATCTTAAGCTAGGTAAGCATCAATACCTTTATAAAAATGCACTTCTTCATAGATATTATCAATAACACATTTCACATTAAATTTCACACAAAAAAAATACCCAATATAAAGTTGATTCTACAATAATGAGAAATCTAATTATTATTCTACTTACCTACTACTTGTTCCTCTTCACTCATCCACTCCAATCCCATAATAATATTCACTAATCCACTCCAATCCCATAATAATAATATGTCTTAATTGTGACTTATACATCCTTATGCAAAAGATAGTAAGAACGCTAATGGTTGTTAGATTTTTTTCTAATGATTCCTTAGATTTCATTCTAATGAAAGCAAAAGGATATTCCTTAACTTTCCTCCTACAAGTTACCCTCCACAAATACACTACACTTAGACATAATATGTCTCGATCATGCCTATAAAAGAAAAACTCATCAATATAAAGAAGAGATATGCATAATATTACATAAAATATGTAATCTTTTTATCACTTAATTAAATATTAATATATTGGAAATAAATTGTTGCTAATGTATTGGAAATAAATTGTTGCTAATTTGTGTATTTAGTTCTTATCTTTAGACATAATATGTCTCGATCATGCCTATAAAAGAAAAACTCATCAATATAAAGAAGAGATATGCATAATATTACATAAAATATGTAATCTTTTTATCACTTAATTAAATATTAATATATTGGAAATAAATTGTTGCTAATTTGTGTATTTAGTTCTTATCTTTTAAGGTTTTAACTCCGTATAGTTGTTGTAATCAACCATGCGTTACCCCTATGTTATGTATAATTTTGTTTTAATGAGAATGTTTACATTTCTCTTTTCATAAAGATGAAAAGATGGTTGGTATCATTCCTAACTATAATGAATGGTAATATTATAGAGTTTTTTTTAAATGAAAATTGATAATTATTTTTTAGGTTTAATGTTTAATTAATGAGTATATATTTATGTAAATATTTGATTTAATGACATCAACTCCTAAATTGTATATAAAAAATTATCAAGCCTCATTTATTTTTTAGTTTTAATAATTAAAACATATATCTCTTTGGTTTTAAACTTGAAATTAAGGTTAAAATTGTAAAATTCTCTTTACTTCATATTTATTAAAGTTCCACATGTTAGCTCTGCCTTGAACATGGAATTAAACTTCTTTCTCATACTAGAAAGCATCTTTAAGCACAATCATACTAGTTGGTTGAAAAAACCTATCACATAAAACTATTTACACTTGATCATAGTTAATAGATAATCAAACTTACATAAGATTAATTATTATTACTTCTATTAAAGTGATAGGGCTGGTATTAGCATGTATGCTCATGATAATTTTTGTTTAGGGTATCTTTTTAAATATTTTCTTGTATACATACAAAGTATTTCAAAAAAAGTTATCATTGTTGAATTCTTAAATATATTTAATTAAAATTAAATGAGATTAATTGGAAAAATAAAATTATTTAATGAATAAAAAATAAAATATTACTACCATAAATATAAAATACTTTTATGTGCAAACTTTTTTGCATTTCATTTCGATATCACTCTATGAGTAATATTTATTTCGCTAATAAATATTTTGTGTTAACATATTTCATTATGTAACTCTCATCTAAATTCACATACTAATATTATGGAAGTATAATGATTCATTTACACAAAATTAAAATCACTCCAAATGCAAATATAACTATGGAAATAAACAATTCTAACACATATTAAGATTATATTCTTTAGAGCTTGTTTGAGGTATTAAACGACCATTTTTGGGGTCAAAAGTATGCAAATAAAGTTACTAGCCTCTTAGTACTATTCTACACATTGAGATATTTCTAATGGGGCAAATATCACTACAATCAAAGTTCATATGAATGTATTATGCCTACTACATTGTGACCACCAACTTGAAACTAACATATCTTATTGACCAACATGAGACTAAGTGGATGCTATATTAGCACACAATATTTACACATGTGCAACTAGTCATTTATGGACTTTTAAGAAGATTCTACATGGTCCAAAACCCTAACCCTAATCAAGAGTTAAGGAATGAAAAAACCATAAAACCCTAACCTCAGACAACTATGAAGCAATGTTAAATACTTGACTTTTAGTAAAGGAAGGGGTTCCATTCTCATCATATTGTTTATTGTTCCATAACCGAGCAAAGCATCTAGGATTTGGATGTTGAAGCATAATAAATGAAGTATTAGATACTATAGTAGCCATCCAAGCTACACTGACCATGTCAATTCCATAGTGAGTGAACTTTCTTTGTAATTGCATTTCATACGTAAGAACAAAAGTGCAAGAGCATCAGACTCACCTACTAGTTGGGTTTTTTCGTATGTTGGGTTTTCCAAGCATATATATTATGTTCTTTGTGTGGATAGTGTGTTTTTTCTTATCTTCTTTCATTTCAATAATACTTTAGTTGAATATTTTATGTGATAAGAAAATAATATTAAAGTTGAATGTGATGAGAAACAATACATGATAAAAGATTTTAGAATATTGTAAGATATTATGTGACAAACAATTCCAGTGAAATAGCCATGGTGATTTACATATCATTTCTGTGAATTTGTGGGATCCAAGAAGTGGCATAAAAAAATATTAAAACCTTAGCCATCATATATATTTATAGTAACAATCCATAAGATGGGTTAGAGGTGAGGTTTAGATAGATGAAAGAACAAGTCATGAACATGTCTCACAACATGGCCATCCTCATGGAAAATTTAAATAATGAGTTTGGACCTTTTAGGGAATTTGATGATTCTAACTCATAAGCTAGATTGGATGAGAAATATAGAGATAACAAAGAATTTTGTCCCTAGAAAATTTTGGGTACACTTTTCAGAAAGTAGTTTTGGTATGAACGTGGCTATAATGAAGTGGCCCACCAAATTGGTCAGCTCTGAAAAAAGAGACTTAAATTAGAGGAAAAACAATTTCTTGATGATGGCAAGCTGTACAGTTAGTTAGGCGGTTAGATTTTTGTCTCCACTTACATTAGTAACTTTGGGTAGTGGGAACGACAGTTAAAGGCTATCAAAATCCTATAAATATGTAACAGGTTGGGATTTTTGGGGTACAATTTTTAGTTACTCTTTAGTTATGGCTTAGCAGTAAGGTGGAGTATACTTTTTCTACTAGCCAAAGTTATGAACTGTGAAGAGTTGAGATGAGAATGTCTTATCTCCTCAAATAAAATAGTCAAGTTTGTTTATTTTAGGTGATAGGAATTCATTGAAAAATAAATTTCTAAATTTATTTTGGCTCATTTTTTAGAGCTTTAGGCATGTAATAAAGTTTGAGAAACATTGGATTTGGTTTTTTCTTCAAAAAGGTCAAAACTCAAGTTTCAGTGGATTAGGTGGACATTTCATCTGTTCATTAGCCACCAAAAACCTAGCTTTTGGTAGCTTAAATGTAAAATTCGGGGCTATCTTAGCCATCGAAATCGCAAGTTTTTCAAACGATAATCTGCCTTGGGAAAACTAACTTTTTTCAGCCACAGAGAGGCCATTTTACACGCTAAACTAGTCGATTGACAACTAGAAATCCTCATATTTCCAATGGTACTTTCATATCTGCATTTACAGCTCAGGAAGGCAGTCAAACGTTCCTCGCAAGATGAGGCAACATTTTTAGGAATGTGGCATTTTTACTATGTTGAGTCAACATTTTCGAATGATGATCCTAGGCGACTAGAGGATCATTTTGAGAAATGGTCGAAGGATTTTGTGCCTCACATATCAAAGAACAATAACCTCTCTCATTGTTTCTACTGGTGTCATGTATTGGGAGAATTGAATCCATCTCTAAGCCCTAAATTTCCGATCTCAGAATTCCCCTGTTTGACACATGTTTTTGAAATACAGATGTTGGGAAAATGAAAATGAATATCAAATAAACGAGAGAGGGTTTTTCTAATAAAAAAACAACAACCTCTCTCATTTTTCCTACAGGTTCCGCGGATTGCAAGAATCGAATCCATCTCTTAGCCGTAAATTCCAGATCTCAGAATTCCCCTGTTTCACACATGTTTTTGAAATATAGATGTCAGGAAAATGAAAACGAATCTCAAATAAATGAGACAGGTTTGTTCTCATACTAGAACAAATAACAATAACCTCTTTTCATTTTCCAAAATATGTTTTTATTTCATAGATATAGGTCAATATCTGAGTAGCATATTTCTAGAAATTTCTGCATTTTCCAGCCACCTCACAAATTTGGGTTTGAGATAGGATAATAGGTTATTAGGTCCATGTTTTGAGGATCTTGAAACTGATTTGTAAAGCTTATTTAATCTCATTGAAGAATCATTGTAAGAGGTTCAACTTTTGGAGACTTTTTCATACTTTGTAAGATCAAGCTTCTCATTTTGAGATCAGTAATACAAGATTCTTTTGCCATTACTTGTTCAGATATTCATCTTCTTGTCTATTCTATTACTTGCACCTGAATGCCAAATTCATGATTCTGTTTGTCTGATGTTTGATAACTGTCAACTTGTCAATGCATCCATAAACTAGAATTTGCAAGTATTTTACTTGGTTCATCTAGCCATTCATATATACTTTGTGTGTATGTTTCAGCTAGTAAATTAAGTGTTCTGCATACATTGATTTATCTACAACTCTATGAACAGTGATAGTTAAAAGCCTTGTTAATCTAGTTATGTTTATGCATGTCTTCAGTGAGTGAGGTTTGATTGAGTCATCTGAATTGATCCATTTGAGTGAAATATTAAGATAAAATTAAGTTACTAGGCATCTTCGAGTTACATCCTAGAAGAGTTTCCTGGAGAGCTAACAAATTGGCACCATTGCTGGGGAGAGGATATTGAAGCTTAGCTTCCTTGGGAGATGACATACATCCATCCTTAACGATAAACAAAGTTTGGACACTATTTTTGTTGTAATCGTCTATTCGGCAACTCCACGAAGGACAAATTCAATGGCGATTCCATTGTTCAGAAATCTGTTGGCGACTCCACTGGTATGAAGTGAACTAGATCTTAGCAAAGAACTATGCTTTCTGTGATTTTTCAAAGATTGTTGGTTTTCCTAATCTAGTTCCTAGTAGAGATGAATGGGAACATAGTATTCCCATATTTCGAGGAGAATATTGGGAAGTACCAGCTGAACATTTCCTGGATTTTCATGATTGCATTCATCGGTTGCAAATTGTGCATTAAGATGTTCAAATTAAACTATTTGGATATTAATTAGAGGGGATTTCTCATGATTAGAATCGATCTCTTCCTATTTCCAGTATCATCTCTTTGGCATATTTTCATGTTTCCTTTCATTTGTTTTGCAAACGAATATTTTCAGCTGATCTTATATATCCCGAATGCTATCATGAATTCAATTTATTAAATAAAGAACTAAACATTCATGACGAGTATGCTGCAGTAGGGGACACCTCTTACTATAACCAAGATATTAATGAATTTCAGGATGATAACCATAGTATAGATTCTTTTGACATTGTATCAAATGCATCCACCGACTTAGGTTGTCATGAAGATGATATGGTCCCCTTTGGAAACCTAAAATATAAGGAGCAGAAAGGTTCAGATCAAAAATTGAGTTTGTATTTTCCGCTAACAGAGGTTGAGCAATCCACATTCATCATTAACATCAGTGAAGGAAAAGATCAGCAATATAAAGAGGCATTTCATGTTGGATTTTATGATACTGTTGCAAACTATTTGGAATCCATGAGCAACATAGATGTTAAAATATTTGTGTCAAATGAAAGTTGGCTTTATCATCTATTCAAACCACTTTTTTGTTGGATATACATTCCTTTATTTTTGGGGTCAAGATCAAGGATAAGTTCAGCAGATCAGTTTCGGACATGGCTCCACTGGAAGCATGATGTCACTTGATAAGAAGCCTCTACTTATTAGAATTAGGAGTAGGAAAGAGAATAAGATCTTTATATGAGCAAGTAGACTTTTCTAGTTATTGGTTATTGAATAAGCAGGACAGGATACAATAATGCTACAGGTTTGCAGGGGATCAGTTGTAAAGGCAGCTCTTGAAAGCTGATCAGAAGAAGAATGTACTACTCACTCCATGCCCAATGGAACACTAGACTAGGTTCTATATTTTGTTGTGCAGGAAAGGCATCAGATCTGTGGTTCTTGGAACCTCACAAAGAGGATTCCATCCCCGAGTAGGAGCCGTATGTTATCTCCTCAAATAAAATAGTCAAGTTTGTTTATTTTATGTGATAGGAAGTCATTGAAAAATAAATTTCTAAATTTATTTTGGTTCATTTTTTAGAGCTTTAGGTATGTAATAAAGTTTGAAAAACATTGGATTTGGTTTTTTCTTCAAAAACATCAAAACTGAGGTTTCAGTGGCTTGGGCGGACATTTCAACTGTTCATGAGCCATCGAAAGCCTAGCTTTAGGAAACTTAAAATGTAAAATTCGGGGCTATCTTAGCCACCAAAATCGTATTTTTTTCAAACGATAAACTGCCTTGGGAAAACTAACTTTCTCAGCCATGGAGAGGTAATTTTACACGCTCAAATCATTGATTGACAACTAGAAATCCTCATATTTCCAATGGTACTTTCATATCTTCATTTAGAACTCAGAAAGGCAATCAAATGTCCCCTGCAAGATGAGGAAGCGTTTTCTCGAATGTGGCATTTTTACTGTGCTAAGTCATCATTTTCAAATGATGATACTAGGCTACTGGAGGATCATTTTGAGAAACGGTCGAAGGATTTTGTGCTTGGAATGTCAAAGAACAATAAACTCTCTCATTTTTCCTACAATATTCACATATTGGGAGAATAGAATCCATCTCTAAGCCCTAAATTGTAGATCTCATAATTCCCTTGTTTGACACATGTGTTTGAAATACAGATGTCAGGAAAATTAAAACAAAACTCAAATAAATGAGAGAATTTTTTTCTCATAACACACCAAAAACCAATAATCTCTCTAATTTTTCCTATAGGTGCCACGTATTGGGAGAATCGAATCCATCTCTGAGCCCTAAATTTTAGATCTCAGAATTCCCCTGTTTGACACATGTTTTTTAAATATAGATCTTGGGAAAATGAAAATGAATATCAAATAACTAAGAGAGGTTTTTTCTTATGCTAAACCACATAACAATGAACTCTCTCACTTTTCGAAAATATTTTTTTATTTGAGAGATATAGTTCAATCTCTGAGCAGCATATTTCCAGAAATTTCTACATTTTCCAACCACCTCACAAATTCAGATTTGAGATAGGAAAAGAGGTTATCATATCCATATTTTGAGGATATTGAAACTGATTTGTAAAGCTCATTTAATCTCATTGAAGAATCATTGTAAGAGGTTCAAATTTTGGAGACTTTTTCATACTTTGTAAGCTCAAGCTTCTCATTTTGAGATTAGTAATACATGCTTATTTTGCCATTACTTGTTCATATCTTCATCTTCTTGTCTATCCTATTACTTGCACCTGAATGTCAAATTCATGATTCTGTTTGTCTGATGTTGGATAACTATCAACTAGTCAATGCATCCATAAACTAGAATTTGCAAGTATTTTACTTGGTTTATCTAGCCATTCATATATAATTTGTGTGTATGTTTCTGCTAGTAAATTAAGTGTTCTTCATGCATTCATTTATCTACAACTCTATGAACAGTGACAGTTAAAATCCTTGTTAATCTGGTTATGTTTATGCATGTCTTGAGTGAGTGAGGTTTGATTGATTCATCTGACTTGATCCATTTGAGTGAAATATTAAGATAAAATTAAGTTACAACCTAGAAGAGTTTCCTGGAGAGCTAACATAATGAATTGCAAAATTATTAATTCCAGAAGATCTCCACGTTATATTGAACTTCATAGTGAAAGAATAATGAAGGATATTGATTTTACAGTGAAAACTTCATAAACATCCACAATGAAATAAATCAGACAAGATAGATAAATTTTGCGTAAATTACTAGATACAATACTCGTTAATCAATAAACAATAAATCCATGATACAAAAGAGGAAATTAAAATACACTAGGAGTGATTTGAATTTATATCTTCATACTAACTCCAAACATGACTAATCTAGAAAAAATCACCTCTAAAAACTCACTAGTGCAACTCCAAACAATAGAAATAGTCAACAAACACTTAACTAACCATGGTAGGTGAAGAAAGGAAACTATCTCCTCAAATAATGCAAAGCATGTGCTTGGATAAATGAGAGTGAACTGAATGTGGCCCATCAGCGCATGACTCAACATTGACTAGGGTGAACTAATGGCGGAAATCCCATAACTCAGTGTGGCATCCTAAAATCTAGGGATTGGTATCTGGAGCTCCTAGTTGGTGGATGAGGGTGCAACAAGTTTCTAATGGACCCTAGATAATATCTTCATACACTAATTAAATTGATAATGACATCCTAATCTATGAAAGTGATAAATAAACAAAGGTGGTGGACAAGAAAGGATTAATAATCCTAACCCCCTCCCCGCCTTAATCTGAACTTCGACATCCTAGGCCCTAGCAACTAAGACCAAAGGTCAGCCATACAACCATAACTGAAAAATAAATTGCTCAATAGAAAGAGCAAATTCAGAAAGATTCAAGGGAACACACTCCCCCCCCCCTGAAAATGAGCACTAGGGAACTAGATCAATGTTTCACATGAGACATTTTTTTCTTGAGTAAACAACTTTGTTAAAAAATTATGTAGTTTTCATCTCTAAATAGAAGTAATGCAATGTAATGTTCCTTGTGTGCACTAGTTCCGTGATATAGTGCATTTGAACCTCTCTATCTTCTTCCAATATGATGCCAGATAGGAAAATAAATTGTTGCTACATTTGCATCCATAGTTGCACCTTTCGAGCCTCTTTCACTATATGGAAGGGTTCAACTTGACATGCCATGCCCTGGGTGTCAAAACCCCAAAAATTCTGAAAAATTTAAAATTTTTAAATCTACAAAAGATTAAAGTTAATCAGAAATCAGATTAACTAACATTAATTAGTTAAGTGTTAACAGCTTGCTATTGAATTTATCAGTTAGTATGTTTAGTTGTTGAACCTAGTTTATAGCTTACTGACTTTTGTTCCTTTTGACCATAAGGTGAACTGTTATGCATAACTGGGCTTACTTAGCTTTCGAGCTAATGCAATGGTTTCTACTTTTCTTACAAATGTACAGGTAAGAGGTTGTGACGCTGCACTTTGTAATTCTAGAGTATTTATTAAAAGATCATTGTAAGAGAACAAGCTCGAAAGAAAGTAAATGGCAATATTATTTCAACTTATGTTAAGGTACATTCAACTGGATTCTTTTCAGCGGTAGTAATTTATATTTCTAATGATCCGTTACCTTCTCTATTTCATTACAGTTGCATTTTTATACAAATGTATCTTTTAATTCTTTTAAAGAAAAACAGAGTATAGAAATAGAATTATGAAACATATAACAAGAATCCAGATGTAAGCAAGCATTCCCATTCAAAAGAAAACTGATAAGGGTTTCCTGTAGTACTGCAAGGGTTTGGCCTATCTTTGCCAAGTTCTTGCTTTTTAATGAGGATATCATTAAAAAAAAAAACACATCTCTACATGGTAAATACTACTTTCTTGACATTAGTAACTAGTACTATAGATGCTATTTTAAGCTGTGAAAAATAAATCATAAAATGTTTACAGGCAGAAAATAAAATTATACCTAGCTCTCTACCATCACGCCTTACTTTAAGTACTTCTAAACTATGCTAGTCAATGAAGGGACTTAGCTTATAAAAGTTAGAAATCCATAAACAAAATTCTACAATACTTATCATAGCCTTGAATCTTG